>CM035145.1:22798055-23338055 GCA_020205605.1 Panax ginseng
GTGCCTTTTCTGTATTTCTTTGCTCATGTTTCAAAAGAAATTCTTGACTTAATTTTACAAAATATAAAAAAAGGGTCTCACATTTAAATAATTATTGATATACTATATGACTCGAATCCGTTCAAGATCATTGAATTGCTGGTACCAATAAATACATCGAAGACTAACGGTTCATGCACAAGTTGATATTCTAGTAGTGTTCACAATAATAAAGTATATTCCTAATTAATACAAGTTTTAATTAATCTAGAATATATAAATAATGTTAGGTCCCAACTAAAATACGTCTTCCGTTCTTTTTTATCTGTCTATTTAGAATGAATTATTTAATTTTGCTCCTTATTAATTATATGCCATTTGTATATTTCAATAAAGAATTAATTACTTATTTAATTTTTCATATTATCCCTAACCATTACTATATACTGATTTTAAAAGGAAAAATTTTATACTCAATTTAATTGTATTTCTTTTTTCTCTCCTAAACGTTAATTAAAAAGGAACGCATCGAGTGTTGAACAACTAGTGCAATAATGACCCTTGATGTACGTACAGTTTGCGAATTAAACATAAAAACTTTGAAATAATATATAAATTTTTAACACATGCATTTTAAATATTTCAACTGCATGGTAGTTAATTTGAAAATAATTAAAGTTAGGTTAAATCACTTCTGATTAAATATAAATTTGGAACTTTATAATGTCATTAGCCTACCAGATTTAGAAAGATGGAACTGTCATGTGTAAAATAGAACAAAAAAAAGTAGGAATGGAACTTTCAATTGGCACCCAAATAGTAGTAGTACTTATATATTCAAATTACACTTAAAAAACAAGTACCTACCTCATTTTTGTATATATATATATATATATATATATATATATATATATATATATATATATATGTGTGTGTGTGTGTGTGTGTGTGTGTGTGTGTGTGTGTGTGCAGATTCTTCAGCATATTATTGTTCGAGTTGGTTCGGCCAATTCAGTGATGAGGACTTTAGACTAAATCAAAATCAGGCCGGCCAAGTTATTCCGCTGTCAAACACATGTAAATAGATGTAACTTCTTTTCTATTGTCCACACATATATACCACATCATGTACCTTATAGTAGTATATAATTACTTAATAATATTAATTAATTGCTCCAGGAGATTTAATTTATTTCAAAGAAGATGAAACGTATAGCAAACATTAGACTTGGCTCAAGCAACGGTCAAACATTCATCTCTTTCGCTTGTGCTTGTAGTAAAACTTATATATGAGACATAAATAGTTTGGGACATCTGGACTCCGTACAAAACACGGTTACCCCATATATTGAACGAACATAAAAAAAAAGTATGTAAAATTATTTAATCCTTATCAATTACTACTATTTAAATGGTAAAATTAATCTAAATACTACTACTACTACTTTATAAATGTTCTTTCCAACTGCAACCAGCTCAAGTATAAATGATCTTGATAAACCTAATGTTAATTTTCAAGACCATATTAAAAAGCCGAAACTAAGGAGAGTTGAACTAGCTAGTTTTGGAAATTCTCATCATATATAAAAAACAAATCAATAAAACTTGTCAAAAAATAGAACAAATGTGTAATTGTATATTCTATATATATTTATAATTGAACAATTTTGTGTACATTTATATATCGCACAATTACAAGTACAATAATTGATCGATCACAAGCTTCTTCTATATACGATCTTTGCACGTACATCATCTATAAATTAACAGTACTTTTTTAGGGTAATTAATTAAATTACAAAACTGTTTTTCTCATAAATTAATGATTGATCAATATGACTTTTTGAGATACCTCAAATCCATTGATGAATCAAAACAATCCACCTTCTTTCTGCTTTGATTCATCAACTTCAACAACTCAGTAGCCTTTGCTTTTGTTTTCTCTCCACACCCCATCTGCAAAGCAACCAATACCTTCTGAAATCCCCCCATTTCCAATGCCTCAACCAAAGCACTCCCATTTCCATTCTCACACAGCTTCCACAAAATCGACACCGAAAACTCCGACGCCCCCGGCGATACTCTCAAAATCTTCTTCACGATCAGCGGCACGGTCAGCGCATTGTTACGTGCTTTTTCTCTCCCTTCATAAGTACTGCAAATACTATCCAATACCCCTAAAGCTTTCTGACATAAGCTTCGATCCGAATCAACAAGGATTTCTAACAATAATGAAATCAGCCCCATTTCCACAAACTTTGAGGTAATCCTTTCGCTTATTTTGGGATGTGAGATTATGTAATAAATAGCCATTAGGGAAGCTTTTGTAGCAGTGGGGCAAATGGGCTCCTTTATAATCTTGAACAAAGATTCAGGAAAATCTTCGATCTCTATTAACGCATTAACCCTTTGTTGCTCCACAGATAGTAGCTCTTTTAGGGCTAAAACTGCGTTTTGCTTGGTGGATAAGTTATTACTTTTCAAAAACCATGCCATGCAACGTAAAGATGAAGGTGATACAAGCTTTGATTGACCTTCTGAGCCAAGTGGAAACATCCATACTAATGTAGACAATATGTTTTCCAATAAACCCTCATGTTTTTCAATCGAATTGGTAGCGAAAGACTCAAATGAAGCCGCTAACAGGTAGCCAACTCCATTCTCAATGATGCTTGTTTTGTTTCGTTCGCTCTCTTTAGCCCAAGTTGTAATCTTTCTGACCAATTCCATGCACTTATTTCCATCCCCACGTTGACTAGCAGCCCTAATTCTCGAAGAAATATCCAGAATTTCATGCGAGGTTATGACGATTTTTGGAGTTGGAATTCTTTCAATACCATAAGACTTGTTACTCACGGACCAATCTTGTATCATTTTTCGGATTGCATGATTTGGAATAACTTCAAAGCTTGTTAATACTTGATTGGTGACCGGGCACGTTTGATTACCGGCTTCAATCCATTTTTCGATGCTGTCTCGATCGTATGTGATCCCGGTTGATAATGTCACCGGATCTTTCATTAGGTCTAGAGATATAGAGCAACGGAAATGTGTCGGAATTGTGAGCTCCATGTCGGAATTTTCTTGTGAAAGCCCACTTTTTCCGGCACGGCCGGCCTTTGATCTTCTCCATGAGAAAGTCATGCTTAAAGTATGTATATATATAGTACAAGTTAAAATTTCAAGCAAGAAATGAATATTGTGTGATATGTTTGTGGATGAAGGAGAGAATTTGATGGGTTTGTATATATATAGATGGATTATATATATAATGTTTGCTATATGTTTATATAATAAATTAAAGGTTAGCTGTTTGTTTTATGGGTATGAGTCAAAGGTGAAGGGAGAATATTTAAAAATCATAGGGGATGTTTTTGTACGTTGTATTTGAATATTGACCGTTGAAGATTTGAACAAAATGAGGGAGAGTCCAGGTGGCATAAGAAAAACGAGCAAACATTTTAATAATCTAATTCATATTTAGTAGTAATGGTAATAAAAGGGAAAATATGAGGGAGCGGCTTTGTTTTGACTGGATGAACAAGTCTTTAAGTCAGCACAGACGGTGGCACGGACCTTTCAATTCGATAATTGTGCATTTAGTAGGGAGAGCTGGTGATAAAGGGTGGTCATGATGTTGATATTATATATTATAAATTTTGATATTTAATAACTCTCCAATTTAAATCAGAAAAAATATTATATATATATATTATTTTTAAAAACTTTGATATTTTATAATCCTACAATTTGACTCAAAAAAGTTAAATTAACATTTAAAATAACTTTGATATTATGTAATGTGTATTTGGGATTGATGATTTATAGCATCCCAATTTTAAATTTGTATAACTTTTAGTGTTCACTAGTTGATAGCCCGTGCAATGCACGAGCTAGTTTGTTTTTCGATTGTATAATTTTCTAAAATTGGAATGAGAAAGATTTTTCACCATTATATATTCATCATATATGTACTTTACTGTCTTTCATTTTTTTTGTTTAGATTTCATTTTCCCCATTCATTGTAGGGATGAATTCGGATTAAGTATTATTTGTAATTTGTAATTCACTAACAAAAAGTTAAATTTCTTCAAAAACTAAAACGAAATTTCATTCAAAAAAAAAAACCTCAAAAAAAAAATCAATAAAACAAAGGAAATAATCAACAATTATCTGATTTGTTCTCGAAATCGAATAAATCGGATCGAAAAACCCTACAAATTACATCAAAAAAATTCAATAAAACAAAAGAAATAATCATCAATTAATCCGATATGTTCTCGAAATCGAATAAATCGGATCGATCGAGCGATTTTGAGCCCACAAAACCAAAATCGAGTGTGGTTCGGAAAGAGAAGGACAAAGCGATGTCGATCAGAATAAAAGAGTAAAATTTAATGTAATAAAAAGCCAATAAATTCACATAAACATACGAATATATATATATATAGGGATTCCATCCACAGCAACCGGTTGTTGGGGAGCAACCCATTTTGGCCAGCCGCTACTACCTGTACCGGCCTTAGACAATTTTTTTTATATATATAAGCCGATACAGGTAGTAGCGGCTGGCCAAAATGGGTTGTTCCCCAAAATGGGTTATATAAATGAAATTTATTTTTCTCTATTTATTATTTTGAAATAGTAAGGGTTGATTTGATTAATGTGGATAGTTATGGGTAAAATACGCAAATATTTCGAATAAGCAAGTGGTTATAAAATATTCATTATTGTCGGGGAATGTTCGTTTGGTCGTGGAATATTCGATCTTTTGGAAAATATTAATTTACTGCCAGCGATTTTTTGTGGACCCCATAACGGAAAGCGATTGGATGAAGAAAATGACAAATATAAGTTGTTTATAAATAACGACGTAGTTGTTACCGTTAATACTGTTAGAATACCCGGTGGCTAAAACACACTAATACGCGTTGTTGAATAATAACACACGGTATTGCACCAATTATTGATTCTTACGTAAGAAGGCACTACTCAATAATTGTTACAGTAATTACTGTTCAGTGTTTTATTTTATTGATTTAATAATTCACGCATTGATATTTTATATACCGTTGTTTCAATAAATTGTCATTACACATATTTTCCATTATCAGACAATAATTCATATTATCCGAATAATATTATTGGATAACATTATTGGCAATGTCTAGAAAATTACATCTAAGGAGAGGTTTGGTCACCTAATCAAGGCATGATAAGAAGAGATCCTTATTGGAAAGCCCCCTTTTTCCTGAAGCTACCGGTCGCCAAGATCTTGTGATTCTCGTAATATTATTTGTGAATAATTAATTATTGATTTATATGATGAGAAAAATATTGATTTTATGTGGATATAGATGGAGAAAATTTTTAAAGTGACAATTGTTGAAAATTGAAATTTTATCTTTTTATGATAAAATAATTCATTTAAATATATTATTATATTTTAATAATATAATAATGGTGATATTTTTACAATGAATGTGGGATATATGAGTATACGAGGAAAAAGAGTATTTTTGTTGCAATAAATATTAAAAAATAGATTTTGTGTGTCGGTAGACCCATTTCTTGACTGAAATTTGATTATAGCTTGTAAAATCGTCCGTTTGTGGATTTCGGTCAATTTCTGTTTGGAATTTGGAAAAACTTCCTTCTGCAAAGTTGTAGATAATAAAATTTCCTATGGAAAGTCGTGGGTTTCGAATTTTTCTGATAAAACAGCTAATTATTATGAATTATTAAAGTTTCGAAGCTCCGAAATAATTGATTTTTGGAAGTTTAAAATAATTTAAATAAGAAAAACGTTTTTTGTGTTTGGTGGGCATCTTTAACACATGTCAAGTTGCTGAATTCAGATGCTTGATGCGTAGGAAGATGTAGAAAAAAAAATAATATTAATTTATTAAATTTTCTACTTTGGTGTTCTAAGCATTTTCCTATAAATAGGGTGCTTAGGTTAGAATTGAAAATCACACCGTAAATCAAGTTTTCTCTCTATATTATCGAAGCGTATTCTTGTGAGTATTTTGAGTATACTTTGAGTATTGCTATACGGTGCAAGTTCAAATCATAGCCTATATCCGGTGTTTCAACTAGAAGTACTGTCTTTCGAGGTAAGGGATGTTATTTTATTTGAAAATGATATTATTTCTTCAATATCATTATGCCGAAATATTGGTTGGAAATTTTTATCAAATTTGGAACTTTTTCATGTCGGGGTTACTATTCATGAGTTACTATTCACGAGTTACTATTCACGAGAACTATTCACGAAGCATGATGATGTTTTTTGTGAAATTTCTATCTTTTGGTGTCGGAGTTTGTAAGACCCCAACTTATTATTAATGAAATTTAATTTTCTCTATTTATTATTTTAAAATAGTAAGGGTTGATTTGATTAATGTGGATAGTTATGAGTAAAATACGCAAATATTTCAAAATAAGCAAGTGGTTATAAAATATTCATTATTGTCGGGGAATATTCGTTTGGTCGTGGAATATTAAATCTTTTTGGGAATATTCGCATACGACTTGCCGCCATGATCTTTTTGTAGGCCCCATAACGGAAAGCGATTGGATGAAGAAAACGACAAATATAAGTTGTTTATAAATAACGGCGTAATTGTTCTAGATTTATTAATCGTTGAATACCCGTTGGTTAAAACACGAATGTCGCTGCGTTATCGCATAAAGATGACAGCACATGCATTATTGCACCAATTATTGACTCTTACGTAAGAAGGCACTACTCAATAATGGTTACTGATAATTCTTCATTCGATGTATTTTATTGGTTCAATAATTGTTGTGTTGATATTTTATATTCTTTGTTGTTTCAATAATTGTCATTATACGGTATTTTTTATTATCGAAGCAATAATTCATATTATCCGAATAATATTATTAGATAACATTATTGGCAATGTCTAGAAAGTTACATCTAAGGAGAGGTTTGGTCACCTAATTGCTGCCGCCAATAAGGAGAAATTTTATTGGAAAGCCCCTCTTTCCTGGAACCGCTCGGTTGTCAATATTGTGATTCGTAATATTATTTGTGAATAATTAATTATTGATTTATATGATGATGAGGAAAATATTGATTTTATGTGGATATAGATGGAGAAAATTTTAAAGTGACAATTGTTTAAAATTAATAATTTATCTTTTTACGATAAAATAATTCATTTAAATATATTATTTTAATAATATATTAACAGTAATATTTTATAATGAATGTAGGATATGTGAGTATATGAGGAGGAAGAGTATTTTTGTGGCATTAAATGTTTAACACATATTTTGTGTGTTGGTGGACACAATTATTGATCGAAATTTGATTATAGCCTGTAAAATCGCTCGTTTGTGGATTTCGGTCAATTTTTGTTTGGAATTTGGAAAAACTTTCTTCTGCAAAGTTGTAGAGAATTGAATATCCTATAAAAACTCGCAAGATTCGAATTTTCTGGCAAAAGGACTATTTATTATGAATTATTGAAGTTCTGGAGTTCCAAAATAATTGATTTTTGGAAGTTTTAATTATTTTATAAAAGAAAAACGTTTTTTAGATGTGTGAGCCTCATTTTACATGTGTTAGGTTGCTGATTTCAGATTCTCAAAGGTTGGCGCTGACAAATTTTTATAAATATATTATTATATTAAATTTTCTACTTTAGTGTTCTAAGCATTTTTCTATAAATAGGGTGCTTAGGTTAGAATTGAATCACACCAGAAACTGAAGTTTTCTCTCTCTATATTATCGAGCGTATTCTTGTGAGTATTTTGAGTATACTTTGAGTATTGCTATACGGTGCAAGTTCAAGTCATAGTCTATATCCGGTGTTTCAACTAGAAGTAATGTCTTTCGAGGTAAGGGATATTATTTTTTTTTGTAATGATATTATTTCTTCAATATCATTATCTTTCAAATATTGATCCAAGTTTTTATCAAATTTGGAACTTTTGGTGTCTGAGTTACTATTTATGTATACCAAGACTATTCACGATATCTGAGATTATTCACTTAATATGGTACTATTCATCGAAAAATGAAAATTTTCCTTTTCGTTCAAAATATCTATTGTGGATACTAGTTTTGATTGTATTCATGTTTTGATCATTCTTGAATTTTACACCACTATGATTATTTTTGAGGTATTTTGGGCGTGGATAAAACAAAGTACGAATCATTAATCCTTAATCCTTGTCATTTTGTTTCAATTGGATTCGTTTTTTAAAAAAATATATTTTTCATCATCCTCAGTCTTAAATGATGATATTATTGAATATCTTTGGCCTGTAGTGCAAAGATGATTGATTTCTGATGAATATCTTTGGCCTGTAGTGCAAAGATGAATGATTTCTGATGAATATCTTTGGCCCGTAGTGCAAAGATGAACAGGTGTTTAGATGAACATGACCAACTGGTGAATGTCCTTGGCCTGTAGTGCAAGGATGAATATATGATTCCAGATATATATTGATTGATGTTACAGGGATAAAAATATTGATGATGGACTGTTAAATTCATAGATATTAGTAGATTTCATCCTTTACGTAACTCTTCTATGAATTAATATTTTCCGCTGCGAGTATTGATTTAAAACTTGTTGTCTATTGTATTCTATTAAATTTTTTCCTGTTGAAGACTAACGATAATTTGTTGTATATTATCTTAGTCATAATATTCTTTATTGGGCTAGTTGAGCTCACCCTTTTCTTTTTTTGTTCCATTTTTCTTCTCGGGAGGCGAGAATGTAAAGATTTAGCCTCGGGTATGGAATGATGGTTTTAGAGAGTTGTTTAGTAGTCCTCACCATTTTTGTAAAATAATGTATCAATAATTATGATGAGGATTTATTTGTATGTGGATATTGTTTAGATGGAAATATCTGTATTTAAACTCACAGTTTTACTGTTGTAATAATAAAGTTGTAGTTGTTTTACATCTGTACCGTGTATTGACAACTCAGAATGGGTGATGTATACCTATTTTGGGGCGCCACAGTTGGTATCGAGCTTAGGGATATGATCTCTGGCGGAGATCGGGGAATAGAACTAGGAGGGAGAGACGAGTAAATCCTTCGCTAAGTGTGTCTTACCTAAGCTTATTTGTTAGTTGGTCAAGATATAGGGATATTATGTGATATATTGATTTGCTTAATTAACCCTTGTTTTATGACAATGATTTGAGAATGTCGTGAGAATATTAATGATTGGAGTAAATGAGACCGTGGAGATGTCTCAGACTTACCAACGAGGAGAACGCAACAATGTGCTTGCAATGTACCTCCCATGAACAACACCATTGAGCAAATGATGAACGAGGGATGTTTAGAAGCTTTTTGCGATTCATGCAAAATCGCAGACGAGGAGACTCGTGTTCAAAATACGAGGAGGAAATGATAAGAATTCACGGTGGTCACGCCCAAGCAGTTCAAAGAGTTGGGACCACCGAGTGCGGGAAAGCCGGATCCGATTAAAGGCGAGACGTGGGTTAAACAAATTACCAAGATATTCAATATCTTGGGATGCATGGAGGAACAGAAAGTTCCATTCGCTACTTTTATGTTCCGTAACGAGGCAGATTACTGGTGGGAATCTGTGAAGCGTAACCATCCAATTACTTTCAAAGATGTCATGGGAGACATTTCAGAAACTGTTCAATGACAAGTACTTCCCTAAAAGTATTCATCATATGAAGAAAGTGGAGTTTATTAGACTGAAGCAGAATAACATGACGGTGTCCCAGTACGAGGCGAAGTTCGCGGAGTTATCCAGGTTTGCACCTCATTTGGTGGAGAATGAGGAACGAACGATGATGCGGATGTTTCGAGAGGTTTGAAACCCAGATACGCCGATATCTCATTTCTCATAAATTTTCTCTCTATTCAGAGATGTTGTTAATGTGGCTCGGTTGTTAGAAGCGAGATAACGAGTACGCTCAACCGAGGGACCATAACCGAGGATCATCTCAAGATAGCAAGTCATCGAATAACGATAACCGGCGGAGAAAGAAGAATACGGACAAAAGCGGTAACCACTCTGGTGGTAATCGTGGCCATGAAAATAGAAGAAGCGAGTCGGGAGGAGATTTTAAAAAGAAGAGATTCAACAACGACCATGTGAAGACGTAAGCGCCAGTAGTAACTGGTTCCAAGGGAGGAGAAAGACCACCGATCGTATGTTACAAATGCGGGAGAGAGGGACATATCAGCCCAAACTACCCACAACAGTTTAAGGTATGCTATAATTGTGGAAAAGAATGACATATCGCTCGAGATTGTACGGTATCGAAACCCAGTCCAGCGAGAATGGTGACTCAAAAGGATGTCCCAGAAAATTTTACTCCACTATGATTATTTATGTGGTATTTTTGGACATGAAATAGCTGAAATACGAATCCTTAATATTTATTCTTTTGTTTCACTGGATTCTTTTCATTTAAAATATTTTTCATCATCCTCCTTCCTAAATGATGATATAATTGAATATCTTCATTTTGTAGTGCAAAGATTAATGATTTTCGATGAATATCTTTGGTCCGTAGTGCAAAGATGAGCAGTGTTTAGATGAACATGACTAATCATGTTGTTGAATATCTTTGGCCTGTAGTGCAAAGATGAATATTTAATTCCAGATATATATTAATTGATGTTACAGGGATAAAATATCGACGACGAAATTTTAAATTCATACATAGAAAATAGTAGTTTGCATTCTCTACTTAACTCTTCTAATGAATTATTATTTCCGCTGCGAATATTGATTTAAAACTTGTTGTCTATTGTATTATATTAGATTTTTCCCTGTTGAAGACTAACAATAATTTGTTTTATATTATCTTAGTCATAATATTATTTACTGGGCTAGTTGAGCTCACCCTTTTCCTTTTGTTCCATTTTTCTTCTCGGGAGGCGAGAATATAAGCGAAAATGTAGCTCTGGGTATGGAATGAAGGTTCTAGAGAAAGTTGTTTAGTAGTCCTCACCATTTTTGTAAAATAATGTATTAATCAATGTGATGAGGATTTATTTGAGTATAGATATTGTCAGAAGATAATATTTGTATTCAAACTCACAGCTTTTCTTGTTGTAATAATAAAGTTGTAGTTGTTTTGCACTCATGTACTTCGACAACTCGTAATGGGTGATGTATACCTATTTTGGGGGCGCCACAGGTTGGTATTAGAGCTTAGGATATGATCTCGCGGAGATCGGGAATAGAACTAGGAGGGGAGAGACGGTAAATCCTTCGCTTAGTGTGTCCTACCTAAGCTTATTTGTTAGTTGGTTAAGATATAGGGATATTATGTGATATATTGATTTCCTTAATTAACCCTTGTTTTATGACAAAGATTTGAGAATGTCGAATCGAGAATATTAACAAAGGGAGCAAATGAGACCGTGGAGATCTTTGACTTACCAACGAGGAGAACGTCTGCAACAGTCGACAATGTACCTCCGTGAACAACACCATCGAGCAAATGATGAACGAGGGATGTTTAGAAGCTTTTTGCAGTTCATGCAAAATCGCACGACGAGGAGACTCGTGTTCAAAATACAAGAGGAAATGATAGCAATTCACGGTGGTCACAACCAAGTTAGATTCAAAGAGTTGGGACCACCAAAGTGCGGGGAAAGACGGATCCGATTAAAGGCGGAGACGGGTTAAATAAATTACCAAGATATTCGATGTCTTGGGATGCACGGAGGAACAGAAAGTTCCATTCGCTACTTTTTATGTTCCATAATGAGGCAGACATCTTGGTGGGAATCGTGAAGCGCACTCCATCCAAACCGCACTCAAGATGTCATGGGAGACGTTTGTAAAAGCAGTTCAATGACAAGTACTTCCCCGAAAGTATTCGTTATATAAAGGAAGTGGAGTTTATTAGACTGGAGCAGAATAACATGACGGTGTCCTAGTACGAGGCAAAGTTCACGGAGTTATCAGGTTTGCACCTCATTTGGTGAAGAATGAGGAACGTATGACGCGGATGTTTCTGAGAGGTTTGAAACCCAGATACGTCAAGATCTCATTTCTCATAAATTTCTCTCTATCAGAGATGTTGTCAACATGGCTCATTGTTAGAAGCGAGATAACGAAAGTAACGCTCAACCGAGGGACCATAACCAGGATCATACCAAAGATAGCAATCATCAAAATAACGATAACCAATGGAGAAAGAAGAATACGGACAAATACTCAGAACCACTACTGGTGGTAATCGTGGGCCATGAAAATAGAAGAAGCGAGTCGGGAGGAGATTTTAAAAGAGGAGATTCAACAACGACCATGTGAAGACGCGGCCACGCCAAGAAGAATCGGTTCCAAGGGAGGAGAAAGACCACCCGGTCAGATGTTACAAATGCGGAAAGAGGGACATATCACCCCAAAATGCCCACACAGCAGTTTAAGGTATGCTATAATTGTGGAAAAGAAGGACATATCGCTCGAGATTATGCAGATCGAAACCAGATCCAATGGGAATGGTGACTCAAAAGGATGTCCCGTAAAAGTCAAAGTCAATCGGTTCCGGAAGAGCGTTTGTCGTGGACGGTCATTAAAATGCGAAGAACCCGAACGAAGTTAGACGTGTTAGTTAATTATAAATTCTTGCGAAGTTTATACCTTACTAGATTCCGGTTCTACCCATTATTTTATCTCTTCTCATACCAACGTTTGAACTTGACTACGGAGAAATTAGACTTTGACCTATTTATGGAAACTCCGTTAGGAGAAACTTTCATTACATCCGTTGTTTAGAAATCTTGTTTGATCCAGGTTGGCACTATCACATTACCTGTTAACCTTATTTCTATAGAGATATTTGCTCTTGATGTGATTTTAAGGTTAACTACTCATCATACCGAAATTGATTACTTTCGTAAGGTTGTTAGTTTTCATATTCCTAAGCAACCTGTTATTCGAATTCAAGCAATCAAACCATTGTAGTCAAACATTTTCATATCAAGCCATGAAGTCATTCGCTTATTACGGATGTCAAGTTTTCTTAGTCCATGTTATGGATTTGAATAAAGACACGCCGATTTGAATAATATTCTGTTGTTATTGATTTTTCCCGACGTATTTCTGAAGAATTTTTCGCTTACTCCCCAAAGCTTTCGATATTAAATTTTGTATCGACTTTGAACCCTAAGACAAAACTCATTTCTAAAATCTCATATCGAATGGCTCCTATTGAACTTCGTGGAGTTAAAACCCAACTATAGAAGTTGATACCGAGCCTTTATCGGTGACTTGACTTTGTGGAATGCATCAAGCCGCATCTCGTAGGGACACCATATTCGCAAGCGATAAGAATCGACAGGTGTCATTGTAACGCTTATCCAAGGTTGGGATATGAGTCACAATTGAGAACAACCTAAGTTTCGTGAATCGAAATACGTAGCTTTCTAGGCTTAGTTGGTTATTATCTGAGAGTCGTTGAAGGATATTCTCGAATCGCTATTCCATTAACGCAATTGACTCGTAGAGATACAAAATTCGAATGGAGCAAGGAATGTGGGAAGAGCTTCAAGAACTCAAGAGGAGACTCATTTCAAAGACATGTTCGACCATGCTATCTCGAAAAGCGAACGTGGTGGTGACGTGTTGAGTAGAAGATCGTGATACACAATCTGAGTACGATATTGTCAAAGACTCATTTCGTATAATTTACAAATAATAGAGATGGAGATGAAAACTCTAGGTACCCACGTGATGATATACGAGTATAATCGACTTTAATCGATAAAGTTAAAGTCGCTCAAGCTACACACCGAGTGATGAATTTGAAGAAGGAGGTGCAAGAAGTTGTTATTTCAAAAGCGAGAATCGGTGAGGTGAGGAAAGCTCAAACCTTCGATTTATTAATTCATTTGAAATTCTCGATCGAATAAGAATCGTGGCCTATAGACTCGCTTTTACCGCCAAGTATGACGCGTGTTCATAACGCTTTTTTACGATCGATGTTACGTAAATATGTGGACGACCGAACCACGTCATTGAGTTAGAACCTGACGAGATAAAGAAGACTTAACGTACGAGGAGGTATCTGTCAAGATCTTGGATAGGAAAGAACATGTCCTATGTACCGAGGTTATACCACAAGTTCAAGTTTTGTGGAGAAACCATGTTATTGAAGAAATGACCTGGGAGTTGGAAACGGAAATGAAAGCGAGGTATTCTCATCTTTTCGAAACCCAAGGTACGTACGTCAATTTCGAGGATGAAATTTCATAAGGAGGGGAGGTTGTAAGACCCCAAATTATTAATAAACGAAATTTATTTTCCTCTATTTATTATTTTGAAATAGTAAGGGTTGATTTGATTAATGTGGATAGTTATGGGTAAAATACGCAAATATTTCGAATAAACAAGTGGTTATAAAATATTCAAGATTGTTGGGGAATATTCGTTTGGTCGTGGAATATTCAAATCGCTTGGGAATATTCGCATTTACGACAAGTGCATCTTTTGTGGACCCCATAACGGAAAGCGATTGGATGAAGAAAACGACAAATATAAGTTGTTTATAAATAATCTGGCGTAGTTATTACCAATTAATAATTGTTGGAATACCCGGTGGTTAAAACACACTAATATCTGGCGTTGTTGAACAAGAAGACACTTCAGTATTGCACCAATTATTGATTCTTACGTAGAAGGCACTACTACTCAATAATTGTTACAAGAATTCTTGCTCAAAGATTTTATTTTATTGATTCAATAATTCACGCATTGATATTTTATATTAATGTTGTTTCAATAAATTGTCATTACACAAGATTTTCCATTATCTGAGCAATAATTCATATTATCCGAATAATATTATTGGATAACATTATTGGCAATGTCTAGAAAATTTCGCTCAAGGAGAGGTTTGGTCACCTGATCAAGCGCTACTAATAAGGAGAGATCCTTATCGAAAGCCCCCTTTTCTGAGGAGAACTACAGGTCACAAGATCGTGATTCTCAGTAATATTATTTGTGAATAATTAATTATTGATTTATATGATGAGAAAAATATTGATTTTATGTGGATATAGATGGAGAAAATTTTTAAAGTGACAATTGTTGAAAATTGAAATTTTATCTTTTTCTGATAAAATAATTCATTTAAATATATTATTATATTTTAATAATATAATAATGGTGATATTTTTACAATGAATGTGGGATATATGAGTATACGAGGAAAAAGAGTATTTTTGTTGCAATAAATATTAAAAATAGATTTTGTGTGCTCAGAGACCCATTTCTCGATCGAAATTTGATTATAACTTGTAAAATCGTCTGCTTGTGGATTTTGGCCAATTTTCATTTGGAATTTGGAAAAACTTCCTTCTGCAAAGTTGTAGATAATAAAATTTCCTATGGAAAGTCGTGAGTTTCGAATTTTTCTGATAAAAGAGCTAATTATTATGAATTATTAAAGTTTCAAAGCTCCGAAATAATTGATTTTTGGAAGTTTAAAATAATTTAAATAAGAAAAACGTTTTTTGTGTTTGGTGGGCATCTTTAACACATGTCAAGTTGCTGAATTCAGATGCTTGATGCGTAGGAAGATGTAGAAAAAAAATAAATAATATTAATTTATTAAATTTTCTCCTTTGGTGTTCTAAGCATTTTCCTATAAATAGGGTGCTTAGGTTAGAATTGAAAATCACAATTTAAATCAAGTTTTTCTCTCTATATTATCGAGCGTATTATTGTGAGTATTTTGAGTATACTTTGAGTATTGCTATACGGTGCAAGTTCAAATCATAGCCTATATCCGGTGTTTTAACTAGAAGTACTGTCTTTCGAGGTAAGAGATGTTATTTTATTCGAAAATGATATTATTTCTTCAATATCATTATGCCGAAATATTGGTTGGAAATTTTAATCAAATTTGGAACTTTTTCATGTCGGGGTTACTATTCATGAGTTACTATTCACGAGTACTATTCACGAAGCATGATGATGTTTTTTGTGAAATTTTTATTTTTTGGTGTCAGAGTTACTATTCACGTATACGACACTATTCACAGAAAAATTAAATTTTCGTTTTTCGTCCAAAATATATATTATGGATACTAGCTTTAATTGTATCCATGTTTTGATCATTCTTGAATTTTACTCCACTATGATTATTTATGAGGTATTTTTGGATATGAAATAGGTGAAATACGAATCCTTAATATTTATTCTTTTGTTTCACTGGATTCGTTTCATTTAAAATATTTTTCATCATCCTCCGTCCTAAATGATGATATAATTGAATATCTTTGGCCTGTAGTGCAAAGATTAATGATTTCTGATGAATATCTTTGGCCCGTAGTGCAAAGATGAACAGGTGTTTAGATGAACATGACCAACTGGTGAATATCTTTGGCCTGTAGTGGAAAGATGAATATTTAATTTTAGATATATATTGATTGATGTTACAGGGATAAAATATCGACGACGAACTTTTAAATTCATACATAGAAGATAGTAGTTTGCATTCTCTACTTAACTCTTCTAATGAATTATTATTTCCACTGCGAATATTGATTTAAAACTTGTTGTCTATTGTATTCTATTAGATTTTTCCCTGTTGAAGACTAACGATAATTTGTTGTATATTATCTTAGTCATAATATTCTTCTTGGGCTAGTTGAGCTCACTCTTTTCCTTTTTGTTCCATTTTTCTTCTCGGGAGGCGAGAATATAAAGCGAGCATTTAGCCGGGATATGGAATGAAGGTTTTTAGAGAGTTGTTTAGTAGTCCACACCATTTTTATAAAATAATGTATCAATAAATGTGATGAGGATTTATTTGAGTATAGATATTGTCAGAAGATAATATTTGTATTCAAACTCACAGCTTTTATTGTTGTAATAATAAAGTTGTAGTTGTTTTACGCACCATGTATTGACAACTCGAGAATGGGTGATGTATACCTATTTTGGGGGCGTCACAGATGGAATCCCGTATATATATATATATATATATATATATATATATATATATATATATATATATATAAGTGGAAGAAAGAGTGGGGGAAGTGGAACTCTCTAGAAATGGAAGTGGAAGTGGAAGTGGAAGAGGAAGAAGAGAAGGGGAAGAAACTGAAGTGAAGAGGAAGAGACAACTGAAATTAATATCAAGTAAAGTGAATTTGTATTTCATTTTATTGCAGGACCATTTTTCTCCTTTAGTTTTTTTTTTTCATTTTTATTGTTAAGACTTTTTTTTCGTTCTTATTGTTTGATTTTCCATTATTGTTTGATTTTTGCAATTGATTTGATTATGTGTATTTATATATTGTTATTGAAGAGAAAATAAAAATAAAAAAATTATTTATGTGTATCATCATTTATGTGTATTTATATATAAGAATAGAAGAATAGATGAGTTATCAAATTAAGTGAGTTAAGTCACTTAATTAATTAAGAGTGGACTCAACGATTTTTCCAATTGATGATGTCATCATTTTAATTGATTTCAAATTAGGGGTTGTCTTTGTATTATATATATATATATATATATATATATATATATATATATATATATATATTCATCATATATGTACTTTCTTATCTTTCCCTTTTTTTTGTTTAGATTTCATTTTCCCCATTCATTGTAGGGATGAATTCAGATTAAGTATTATTTGTAATTTCAGAATTCACTAACAAAAAAGTTAAATTTCTTCAAAAACTAAAACGAAATTTCATTCAAAAAAAAAACCTCAAAAAAAATCAATAAAACAAAGGAAATAATCAATAATTATCTGATTTGTTCTCGAAATCGAATAAATCGGATCGAAAAACCTTACAAATTACATCAAAAAAATTCTATAAAACAAAAGAAATAATCATCAATTACCTGATATGTTCTCGAAATCGAATAAATCGGATCGATCGAGCAATTTTGAGCCCACAAAACCAAAATTGAGTGTGGTTCAGGAAAGAGAAGGACAAAGCGATGTCGGATCCAGTAACAAAAAGAGTAAAATTTAATGTAATATAAAGCCAATAAATCCACATAAACATACGAAATATATATATATATATATATATATATATATATATATATATATATATATATATAAGTGGAAGAAGGAGAGGGGAAGTGGAACTCTCTAGAAGTGGAAGTGAAAGTGGAAGTGGAAGAGGAAGAGGAGAAAGGGAAGAAACTGAAGTGAAGAGGAGGAGGAGAAGAGGAAGTGACAACTGAAATTAATATCAAGTAAAGTGAATTTGTATTTCATTTTATTGCAGGACCATTTTTCTCCTTTAGTTTTTTTTTTTCATTTTTATTGTTAAGACTTTTTTTCCATTCTTATTGTTTGATTTTTCATTATTGTTTGATTTTTGCAATTGATTTGATTATGTGTATTTTCATTTTATTGCAGGACCATTTTTCTCCTTTAGTTTTTTTTTTTCATTTTTATTGTTAAGACTTTTTTTTCGTTCTTATTGTTTGATTTTCCATTATTGTTTGATTTTTGCAATTGATTTGATTATGTGTATTTATATTGACTGAGTTTAGTTTTTTTTCATTTTTATTGTTAAGACTTTTTTTTCGTTCTTATTGTTTGATTTTTCATTATTGTTTGATTTTTGCAATTGATTTGATTATGTGTATTTATATATTGTTATTGAAGAGAAAATAAAAATAAAAAAATTATTTATGTGTATCATCATTTATGTGTATTTATATATAAGAATAGAAGAATAGACGAGTTATCAAATTAAGTGAGTTAACTCACTTAATTAATTAAGAGTGGACTCAACGATTTTTTCAATTGATGATGTCATCATTTCAATTGATTTCAAATTAGGGGCTGTGCTGTATATATATATATATATATATATTGATATATTGATGTGTTTGAGTTCATGCTATAGTAGTTGGATTTTTTTTATGGTTGTTATATATAAATTGATATTTATGAATTATTGTAGAGTATATGTAACATGTTAATGAATAAATTAGACAAGATAAGCATGACTAACTATAATTTGATGAATTTGAATATAACTGCATGTTCTTTTATTTTATATTTTTTTAATAATTTTTTGTGTGATTGTGCTTTAGATCAGATCTTAAATTTTAACAAGTCTCCATCTTAGATATGAGGAGGGCTCTCTTTATTTTGGAGAGATCCTCACTTAGATCTCTCTTCTTGTACTTTAATATATAATTTCAAGTTTATTTTTCCATTTTGTGGGATTTGTTTGTTCTATGATATGATTGATTTTTTTTTTTGTGAGAAGATTTCATTATCATCTCTTGAGACTTTTCTTTCTCCAGTTGAGAGATTTTTTTTGTGTGAGAATTTTTCCCGTGCATGAATGGTTGAAAATAGATTATTCAGATTTGAGTGTGACGTTATCATGACGATTGGTTCTTCTTTGCTTATATTGAAGAACTATGCATATTCTGTTATTGCTTTTGGAATATGACTGTTTTTCAGGAATATATCTTGCGTCTACTAAATGTTGCTACGATTGGTCATTTTAATGATTATCTATTACTCACTCCATTCCTATATGTAGGTCGTTTTAGACTCTCTTTTTTATTCCTAATTATTTGTAGTTTGTTGTTATCTAGGAGAATTGATTATTATTTTTCCCAAATTGCCCCTTATTACTCACCTTATTTTTTTATCCATATTTATGAGATAAGTGAAGTGAAGGGTATTATAGACAATTGATAATATAGTTAATGCTTTGCAATCATTTTCTTAATTTTTGTGCACATGTCTAAAACGACCTATATTAAGGAACAAAGGGAGTATTATGTTTGAAATGATTTCAATTTCATTATTCGTATTGTAATCTTTTCGTTATTTGTAATAATTTACTGTTTCATTTTACTTCAGTCGATTAGACTGTTAAATCAAAAAATATCTTAAATTTAACAAAGTATAATACAACTATTTTTTTAATTAAATAAATATTATCTGGTGACGGTAAATAAAACAGGAAAAATAATAATATTTGTTAGGGTTTACTACTTAATGGGTCTTGATCAGATTCTGGTGCCCCATTATGTAGACTCTCCATCATTTGTCTATTAGACCATTAGTTGTAGGCTAAGGCCCAACTTCGAATGAAGCTGTCTAAACAAAAGGAGGGGGGTGCGAGAACAGAAAATGGTCCAAGTCCAACCACACAACTTGGCTAGATCTGACCTAGTCCGACTTTCTTATTAATTTATTATTACATGATTACGGGGTTGTTTGTTTAGAACTGAATACATCTAAATGACTGAATCGGTCAGATGATTGAGCTGACTGACTGAATGAGCAGCTGAATAAAGTAAAAAAAAATTAAAAATTTAAAAAATATTAACTATTATATTCAGTAATATTAAATAAATTTACAACAACTTTGAATTTTTTTCAGAGAGGTAAAATAATAAAATTATGTCATTCAGATGTTTTAGACATGTTAATTATCAAACAATTTTTTTCATTCAGATTAAGCTCATTCAGATTCAGATTCATTCAGTTTTTATCAAACACCCCCTACATGTTCCGACTCTTTCCATTGGAACTATTTTTATAGGAAACTAATAAATTTACAACAGAAAATAATATTTGAAAATAATAAGTGTCGCTATAGATGTATAGCGACAAAATTAGAGTAACCAACAAATTAGTGGTGCAAAATTTGGGCTTAGAAGAGAATAATATCCTGGGCCGGCTAGGTCATTTCAATTCATTGATAAATAAAATACAGTAGGATAGATTTGCATGTGATTCGGGTCCACTATGATATTGGTCTTAACAAAAATTGGAAAATTTAAAAGGGAAACAGGTCATTGCCAGAAGATTAGCATGATAGTTCCTCTTACTCTGCAATAGCCAACCCCAACGTGAACCCATGTGGTTCGGCCTATATATATATTTATATGGGTTAAGTTCAGATGACCACCTGGAGTTTGGGCGGTTTTCCACTTAACCACCTATAGTCAGTAAAGCTATATTTAAACACCCGATTTTTTTAGTTGAAGTGAAAATGTCACATTTTTCATCCAACTTAACCGTGCGTGTATGTCAAACGCCAAAAAGCGCGTAAAAAAGGCTCTAACAATTAAAAAAACATGATAAATGTCTGAAATACTTTTCTTCTTCCTCTCTTCTCCTCTTATTCTCCAACCCAGCTCTCACCTACATCCTCTCTCTACGCTTGCCATTTTCTCACCTGCGACGACACGTTCTCAACCTCAATCACCACAAACCCTAGAAAATCAAGATCCCAAAACCCAGAAAAATCAGACCCTAATCAGAAAGATCCACAAGTTCAGGAGCTAGAAGAGCAAGAATCAGGTATGTTTTTCTGTCTTCCCCCTCCGATTGCAGATATCAACCCAAATCAAGATCCCCAAAACCCAGAAAAATCAGACCCTAATCAAGAAGATCCACAAGTTCAAGAGCTAGAAGAGCAAGAATTGGGTATGTTCTTCTGTCTTCCCCCCCTCCAATTGCAGATCTCAACCCACTCCTAATGACCTCACCCACCAACAACCCTTGTCGAAAAAGCCTTTGCATATACGCCATTTGCTTTTCTTTCTTTGTCCCCTAATTAGAAGTCAGCCCATCCCCTGTTCTCAAGTCGAAGATCTGTTCACCTAAGCCCTAAATTGCTCATGAGTCCTCAAAAATGGAATATTTAGCAGCAACATATTTGGTCTCTGTAGACAAATCTTCTTGTTGGAATAAGTCCTGGGGAGATTTATGTTGTGGTTAATTTTTTCGACGTAATTGATTTGTAGTCATGTGAGGCGATTAGGTCATTAAGTGTGTACCTTGTTGGTTTCCTTTAAGTTTTAACCAAATTTTAAAATTTTAGCTATTTTTTGGGTCTCAAATGGTGCCAAATCTTGAAAATGTGTTAAATCGGGAGGAAGGAGACTACAAGGATGCAAAGAAAACTAGTAATTCACCTTAAAGAATCCGAGTTGAAGGCAAAGGTCTACTGACTATCTAATCTCAATGACCTGCTTTGTGGTTAAAGAATCTGAATGAGTTGGCAAAAGCTTTACGTAAGTTAAAAGGTTTCACCAAAGTTGGTTTGATCGCTGAACTTTATTTGAAAAACGTTGGATTTATTGAAGAGTATCAGCTACAAGAAGATTTCTGAGACTTCCTATGCAAAATGGAATGAATCCCCATCTGGGTAAAAAGCTACGAATGGCAAGAGCTTGTATATTATTTGCTTCTGTTTTGGGCCTCCCTTAATATTTGCAAAGATATATGCTTTATAACTTCAATCTGAGTTTTGATAATTGCTTAGTTTTTAGTAATCTTGTGATATGATTTGGTTCTTGGGGATTTGAATGATTGTGAGATTTATTTGATGAAAACATTTGCTATTTTTTTTGTTATGCTTTGGACAATATTAGGAAATATTATCAAAATGTTTTTTTGACTTTCTATTTGTGCAAAATTTACATAATAAATGGTATTTGTTGTTGCTTATTTACATTCGTAGGAACCCATTTCATGCATTTATTGGAATATACATTCAATTTAAACATTATAGTACTTCTGTATTTGAGCTTTGGGGATACTTGTTTTCAGTTAAAAGAGCTTTGGAAATTTATTATTGCAGTTGATGAACTCCGAGGTGTCCTGATGAACTCCGAGGAATTTATTATTGGGTTTTTCAGAATTATTTTGGTCTATTTGCTTTTCTCCTTTTAAATTCACACTAGAACGGGAATTATTGTTTCGTTGCATTTGAGTTGATTAAGGTGTTTACTCTGTTTTTTGTTTGTTAGAAAAACAGAGAGAGAGAGAGATGAACAAGCATCTGTCTTTTATATATAACGAGGGTAATTAAGTCTTTATCCAACTTAAGTAATATAGTTATGACAGAAAGTAGTTTTTCACTTCAACTCAAAAAGTCGGGTGTTTAAATGTAACTTTACTGACTATAGGTGGTTAAGTGGGAAACCGCCCAAACCCCAGATGTTCATCTGAACTTAACCCTATATATATATATATATATATATATATATATATAATTTGGACTTTTTTGAATTAGATTAGTTTACTTTTAGTTAATAAATACTAAATCGATAAACATTATAAGTTATATAAAAAAGATTATTAATTATAATATTTATTGTTTTAAAAATTTTAAATCAATTATATCAATTTTAAATTATAATCCCATAACTATATTTTTATGGATTATAATCTCAACTATTCATCCTAACATTAACTAGTTATAGTCACATATTTATGTTTTATGAGATTATTCATTAAAATAATTTCATGTTATGTTTGTTTTGTACAACATTATTTAAAAGATTGGATAAAAACTCACGGTTTGAACTATCATACCCTTACCACTAATAACAAATATAATATATCAAAATTAAAGATTAATTTTGTTCATAAATTTTTTAGTCCCAAATGACGGATATTATAATATTTAGTTGGACATTGTATTAAATAATTCATCTTTCAAGTTATTTTATTATCTCGGGACTAATAGTTTCAAGTCTATATTTAAAAATAAATAAAAAACTTAAAATTAATAATTGAATATAATCATTACAAATAAACATAAAATTAATAATCTTTATTGCCAACATTATTGTCCGAACTTCTTAGCGTCCAATGTTAAAACTCCTTTAAAGTTGCAACTGTTTACAATTACGGTATTGTGCATCGACTGAAAAGCAAATATTGTTTTAGCAAAGACTAAATAAAAAATAACTTTTGGCAAGAACATGCTTTCAGAAATTCATTGAGAAAACATATCATATTAAAAGGGAGATTCCGTGGTCCACTGCAATGAAATTATTCCAATTTCCAACTACTTTCAGATATTGATAACAGCTCTAAAGGAAAAACAGACTCATCATATTCATATATACGAATAAAGAGATGGTGACACATAAAAAGACATTCAACTCTTTGCATTCCATCTATCCAATCTTCATAAACAAAGTAAAGAATATCCATGCTATATTTCTAAAAACTGAAAAAGTGAGAAATCAAAGTTTACATACATTACAATTACAGCAAGAAAAAAAAGTAAAAAAGAATAAACAGCCAAACCAAACCAATAATCAACATCACTATGATTTTCGTACTTTCAATCCGTCATCTTCCATCTGCGGATGTGAACGATTCAGCAAATCCATATGGCAGTGTCGGTATACTTGTGGAAGTATTATCCAAGCTTGCGAGGACTGAAGAAGAAGAAGATGAAGAATCCTTGTGGTTTCTACCTTCAAAAGCTTGCCATTTTTTGAGTGCTTGTGGTAAAGACATATCGAGATCAATCCCATATATGTCCTCAGAACTTGGTTCGGATGGTTTCCAGAGCTCTACAAGAGACGATAGAACATTTACAGCATGACCCATGTCCGGCCTCTGATATGGCTCTCTTGCACAGCAATGGCCTGCAAGTTCAGCAGTAGTGTGTATGCTGGCCAGGGTTTCCTCGTTGAGGTCGAGTGTGGGATCAATGGCCTTACGGAATGTATCCTTGTTAAGGTGCATTCTTCGGAACCATGTTACAAGGTGCATGCTTTCCTCAGGCTGGCTCTCGTCGAGTGCCTTTCTTCCTGTGATTAGCTCCATTAAGATCACCCCGAAACTGAAGACATCTACTTTAATGGTCACTCGCCCAGTTACTGCAATCACACAGATGAAAATAGGACAAGGTTTGGAATTGATTCTAGGACCTAATAATAATGTAAATGTATGTTTCTATAGGTTGGATACTAGTAAGATGTAACAAACAACAGTGAAACTGAATCGAAGGAAAATTCAAATCTGATGGAGAAGACATATATACTAAAAATATTAGTACTTCAGCAATTCTGGTATTGACAGAGAGTAATATTATTATACTAAAAATTTGCATCTTACCTAATCTTTTATATCTTCAATCCAAATTTCATACAACTATTCCCTTATTAACCAAGGTATTAGGTCTCTCTTCTTTGAGCGAACAACCAATATAAATTTAATAATCTTAGAACATATATCATTACAAATTTACAACTAATGTGCTTGGGTTAAGGAAAACTTTCATAACTGCTTGCAACTACTTTCAGGAGAGAAATTCACAAATCGCAAGGGCAGAAAATCATTATATATATATATATGTGTGTGTGTGTGTGTGTGTGTGATGAACTTGGTGCCAGGTTTCGGTTTTGTGAAAAGTATAGCTTAATTGACCAAGGTGCAATATTTTTCTATCGACAAGTAAAAAAAAAACTGTATTACATACCACACAAAATAAACTAATAAACTTAAGAAGTACATATATGAGCAGTAGAAATCAGAAACATGACTACTTTAATTTTCTTCTATTCCTTTGTTTATCTGTGCAGATTCTTTTTTTGTTAGTTCAGCATTTGGTATTTTGCTTCTGCTATGTAATGTAGAGCTAAAGATCTTAGTAGCATATCAGAGCAATAAATTGACACAAAAAATTAGAACATAGTAGTGTACCTGCATATTCTGGTGCTAGATACCCAAAAGTTCCAGCAATTATCGTCTCAATAGAGCCTTTTCCTTCAGGAGCAAGGCGTACAAGGCCAAAATCTGAAACCTTGGCTCTCATATCATCGCCAAGAAGAATGTTGGAGGGTTTAAGGTCCCTGTGTATGAAACTCTGGTGGGCCAAACCATGTAGGTATTCTACACCCCTTGCCACGTCGAGCGCAATGGTCAACCTTCTTGTCCATTCCAATGGTTTTAACCCTTCTTCGGGCCAGTTGAAAAGATGCCTGCTGAGTGTTCCTTGAGGCATATATTCATATACAAGAAGCTTCTCATTCCCATCTAAACAGTACCCAAGGAGAGCAACAAGATGTCGATGTCGAACCTTGGTCAAAACAGCAATCTCAGACTTGAACTCAGTCAGACCCTTTCCAGAAATCACCCCACCCTCCATTCTCTTCACAGCAATCTTGGTTCCATCATGCAATTCCCCTTTGTAGACAGTCCCAAAACCTCCTTGCCCCAATATATTTTCTTCACTAAATTTGTTTGTCACATTTTTTAGGACTTGAATGGAAATAACCATGTTTCCTGCTTCAACCATTTGGATGTCGCTAGCTTCACTGGTAGGTATAGTATGGGCTTCGCTAACTGCGCCAACACTAACACTTGATCCTGCGACTGTGATCTTCAAACTCTCATTATCGGATCCAGAAAGACGAGGATGAATCACTATGGCATTTGGGCTTTGTACTCTGCTAAAGCGCTTTTGCTTACTTTTGTAGAAACAAAAAGCGGCCAAGCCAATCAAGACTACCACAAAAACACCGCCAAGAACAGAAACCAGGATGATTCCAACCGAACTTTTAGACTTCTTAACATCATTTTTGGAACTGCCATCATTTTCAGAGCCTGAACCAGAACTACCCTGGGTATTGCTGCCCGGAGAATCAGAATCACTTTTATCCTTTCCAATATCCACATTTCCATTTGTTTTCACAATCAAGTTATTCTTAAAGGCTGGCACCTTCCCATGAAGCTGGTTGATTGACACATCTAGCAGAGTAAGTGCAGGTAGACTTGTGAGTTCTTCTGGAATTGTACCAGTGAGATTGTTATCAGCAAGAATCAGTCTTCGCAGTGATTTGAGTGCAGCAAATTCAGGAGAAATCATACCCGTAAGCCCCATCTTCTCAAAATTAATAATAGTAATATTCCCATTGCTACAAGTGATCCCAAACCAATCAGCACAAGGATCATTCCCCTTCCAATTATCTGCAAACTTTGTTGGATAACCCAATGATTTTACAATCAAAAGCAATGTATTCACTCTCGGATCACAGTCACCAGGCGTAGGCAAACAAAAGCTATTAGTGTCCTTTGTAATATCCACAACAACCAAATTGTTAAACTTGGGCATTGGTCCTTGAAGCAAATTATTTGTCAAATTAACAACTTTCAATGACCCAAGATTCACCAAAGAGAATGGAACTGGACCCGTAAACGAATTATCACGAAGACTCGACCTTTCCAATGCCTTTTGGCCCGAAAAATCGGGTAATGGACCCGAAAACGAATTGGAATGCAACCAAAGCTCCTTCAAAGATGTCATGTTCTGTATAACATCAATTCCTCCACCAAGTTTACCACTACCTCTCTGCCCATTAACCCAAAGGGACTCCATTACCGAACCCGAAAAGCTCATAGGCAATTCACCCTCCAAACTATTCAAAGCCAAGTGCAAATTAATCAGCCCCGGGAACTCATCCGGGCCTAAAAATTCCGGTATTTTCCCCGTAAGGTTAGCAGAATTTGCAGAGAAATTCTGAAGGGTTGAAGCATTTCGCAGGCTTTCGGGAATTTCCCAAGCAGAAAAGGGATTATTATCAATCTCAACAGATTGTAACGAGTTCATTTTAGTGAAGAAATCAGCAGGAATTGAACTAAACTGATTATTACTAAGCATTAACACTTGTAATGAACTTAACCCACTTAAGGTCGGTAATGGCCCTGAAATATTGTTCCACTGGAGCTCTAAACGCTCTAGTTCATCAAGCTCAGAGAGATTTGGAGGGAGTGTACCTTGGAGATTCTGGTGCCCGACTTGGATCCGAGTGACCCGTTTGCCCTCTGAGCAGACCACGTGGTTCCATTTGCATGGATCTGGGCCGGTCCATCCGAGTTCTGGTGGTGGGTTTAGAGCTTTTTGTAGAGCTAACATGACCGCAGCATCATTTGGGTCGGTTTGAGACTTAGCACAGAGGAAGAATGAGGAAGAAACAGCAAGAAAGAAGAGTAAAAACTTGAAACCAAGATGAATAATCATCTTGGGAAACTAGAGAGAGAAAGATTGCGAAAGCTAAGGAGATTACAGGCGGTTAGCTTCAAAGAATTTCTGTAAGAGGGGGGGTTTGGAGCTTTGGATGCTGGAGAGAGAGAGAAAGAGTATGGTGGTGGGCGGGACGCGGAGGTGATGAGAGTTTTTGAGTAGGGAGTAAGGGAAGGAAGGAGGGAGGGAACAGTAAATTGGGGTAGAAGAGCACATGTGTGGGGTCCAGGTATATTAGGAGTGAATGGTTGAAGATTAATTTTTAACCCAAATTTAAATTGATAGTAGTACTTACTAACTTGTTTAAGTTATAAAAGTAATAAATAATGTTAATTAATATTGTTTTATTTCATAAAGAATGAGTCTGGTTGGTAATATTTATACACCAGTTGTACTGTGCGTGCCTCCGACACTACATACGAAGAGGAATAGAGATTGTCGACGCTAGAGAACGGAGGAGGCAGAGGACGAGAACGGATGAGAATCTGAGAGTGAGAAAGAGCAATTTTTTATCCTTTGAAATTAAAGAGAATATAATAGACGGTGAGATTTATCTCAAATTTTTTGACGATTCTGATAATTTATTAGGGTGAACGAAAAATTCAAAATCAATTGTGTTTTGTTAATTAGATTGAAGATGTAATTTTATAACAAGTGTTCATTAGTATTATAATATTATCATGAATATGAAATTATAATAATAAATTTAAGAATATATCAATGAAAATGAAAGTTTTGATAATTCAATTTATTTATTTTTTTGAATAGAGTCGTAGCATTTTAATTAAGTTATAATAATTTTAATTATTATAATAAATTAAATAGCATTGGATTAGTATTATTTTTTAAATTTTTGCATATTAATTTTAAAAAGAAAAAAATGTATGGGAATATTTAATTTGTTGGAGTGATTAAAATTGTGGATGGATGTCAAGCGGTTGATTCTTGTTTTTGGAACATGGGGGACTTGGCCAACTTGGAATTGTTGGACTATGTTTTCTTAGCAATAATATCCCCCAATCTAGTCTTGCATGACAAGCTCTTACATCCAAATTTGTGCTGTTATGCACCACAACTGATGAGGTGGCGCATGTCAAGTTGTGGACCAACATAACCGCCTCTCGTTTTTTCTCTTTCTTTTTATTTTTTACGATAATAATATAAAATAAAATTAAATATCAAATTCTGTATATATAGTTTATATAATCTATTTAATAAATCTATTTAATAAAATATAAATGATTTTGAATTTCTCGCTCACTCAATAAATCATCTGGGTCGTTCAAACTTTGAGATAAATCTCACCGTCCATACAGTGCCGGAGGCATGGGACCCAGCTAGTATTCAATATCAAACTTAGTTTAAACAAAACAGAATTAAGAAAGTTTATTGTACTTACTTGACGAAATTAGATTCTGGATATACAAGACCGATAAATCTAAGTCCTTTAAATTCATAAAGTTTTCTTAAAGCAAATTTATTTCCTCAGTTGTCTTTAAAGGATACATTGAATAATCGCTTTCAAGATAAAAGCAGATTCCAACTCTTAATTGGCGAAGACTTGAAATTAAGAATTAAATCGAACAAAATTTCTAAGTTCTGTACTCGAACCTTACTGTGATGATATGATAATGGGGTTAAATATACTTTTTCCCACTCTACTAAGGGTCGGTTTACAAATACATCATTGAAGTGAAATTTTTTACGGTCAACTCATTGAACTATAACTTTTTTACAAAAATTAAATTTTTCGTCTAAAAGTGTTAAAAGTTAACGGAATGCATACGTGGCACCACGTCATATGCTTTGATGGACAAATCAGATGCTTATGTGGATATTCAACAATTAAAAAATACAACAATTGTCAATTCTATTACAAATAGTTAACCAACATAAAAATCAAATTAATGTACATAATAAATAATTAAATAAATTAATAATAAATATATTAATGTATAATTTTTATAAATATATTTATATAAATTAATAAATTCATATTACTTTTATAATTTTAAAATATTTTAAGTTCATTTTAAAAATATAATTATCTAATATTTTGAAAAAGAGAGATTATTATTATTATTATTATTATTATTATTATTATTATTATTATTATTATTATTATTATTATTATTATTATTATTATTATTAATAACAACCCAAAGATCGTAACACATAACCCAAAATCATCCAGAACCACCCAAAATCATGTTCAAAATAAATCAGAGCACAAAATCATGTTCAAATCAGAACCCAAAATTATGTTCAAAATCATAACCTCTGATCACAATTAAAATATTTTTAGTTTAAACATCCGATCACAACCACCGCTACCATCATCCATAACCACCGCCACCATCATCTATAACCACCATCATCATCCATAAACCTCCGATCATCTATAAACCTCCAATCACAACCATCGACCATCCATAACCACCACCATCATCCATAAACCTCCGCTCACAACCACCGCCACGTTCAATCCATCGCCCGCCGCCGCTTCAGCGCCAATGCCGCCATCTGCTGCGCTTTATACCGAACCTCCTCCTCCTCCTCGTCGTTAACGCCAGATCTAGTCTACTTAATCGGATGCGTCGTGGATCCGAACTTGATTAACGCCATTAGAGCACATAAAATCGAAACAACAAACCAAACCACCATAAAATTCGGTGAAATAATAGAGAACATCAACAAACCAAGCCAAATCGATTATTCGTGGAGAATTGAAGAGATAAATATTTTTGACGAAGATGGAGATAATAAAAGAGAGAAAATCTAATTAAGAATTTCTTGTTTTGATACCAAAATTCTCGAGAGGACATCGGAAATAATAGAGGATTTGGGAGGGAGGAGGGCGCAGATCTGGATTAATAATTTTAAAGTCATTTGAAGATGGATTAATTAAATTAATGAATTATTTAAATTAAAAGAATTATATATTTATGTGTAATTTATATAATTTATTTAAAATTGTATCAAATTGAAAAAAAAGAGTTTTGTGTCTTTATAATACCAAAGTTTTACCATACCAAACAAATATTAATGATTAAAATAAAATTTAAAAAATTATTTTTATTGTAGTTTTTATTTTGAATGCATTATTTTAAATTATTTATTTTATTTTAATAATTATATTAGTTTTCAAAAATAAAAATAATAATTAATTTTCAAAATTTTAGTTATATTTATGAAGTTTGAATTTATTTATGAGTTATTTAAATTAAAAGAAAATAATATAATTATATGTAATTTATTTAAAATTGTACAAATATTAATGATTAAAATAAAATTTTAAAAACTATTTTTATTGTTCTTTTATTTTGAATGCATTATTTTATTTTATTTATTTGATTTTAGATTATTTTAGATTAATTTAGCATTAAATTTATGAAATTTCCATCTAAGCATGCTAGAAAGAAAAAGGTCTGACGTGTAAATTTTCTCTCTCTCACGTGGCAGCCTATGTACTTTTTTCGTCTAAAGTCAAACAATTTAACAGAATTTATAACGGTTTGTAAAAAAATTGTAGTTCAATGAGTCGAATGAAAAAAAATTCAGTTCAATGATGCATTTGTAAACTGACCCCTAGTACAGTGGGGAATAGTGTATTTAACCCTCTGATAATGTTATGATTTAGAAATGAGATGAATACTGGAATGTATATACTGCAAGCAAACTGCAGAAACGGGAAGGAGATATATACTGCAAAGCCAGAAACGGGAAAAGGCTTATTTTTCTGATGCGTGCCCAGATGGATTATTTATATAATAATTCGGTGGCTTATCAGTTGGAATATGACCGTTGGCACGCAACCGTTCGTCAAAACGACGTAGTATGACAATAATAAAGTAAACAAAATCCATTCATCAAAACGACGTAGTATGATGATAACAGATTTTGTCCAAAATATTATATATCACAACCAGACGGACGGCGACGCGCGTGTGGGATCGAACCAAGCCTTGGCTAGGTCCTCTCTCTTCCATAAAAATGGGTTGCCCCTTGGGGCCCTTTCCATTGGGCAAACATCTCATATATAAATTCTTTATTTTTCCTTCTAATGCCTTATGTGTGACTTTTGCAATTTACAACATTAAGTAGGTGACTTTGGAGTCAATTTTCTCATTCAATTCTTAGTGGATTTGAACAAATAAGTATACCACGTTATACTCCTCGCGGAGGAGAACGCATTGGTGCATGGACTCGACATTTCCGGAGTGTGAGTCCCACATTAAATTAAGCCTCAAAATACTTTAATATTTATTTTGTCAAACCCATTCCCAATAATATATACCTGACTTGTACTCCATATAATATCACTTATCAATACCAAAATATAATAAGACAAAAATCAAGTTATTTTAACTGATACTAATTAAGTCAACTTAACAATTCAACTTTAATAACTCGACAGTCCAAAAGTTTTTTTTTGAATTCTTCTGCATTCTTACTCATCAATTTTTCTCAAAAAAAATTTTATTTTTATTTTCCCATCATATATATTTATAGACACACACACGCATAAAAGAACCCAAGCTATACTCCCCAAAACCATAACCATTTTTCCCTGTAGTACTATATATATATATATATATATATATATATATATATATATATATATATATATATGAGTCTTAATCCATGATAAACGTTTGTTATGGACAATGGAATGCTAGGATTGGTCAATTATTCCCCATGCCAGCTACGACATGGCGGTAGTTCTTTACATTTGTCAGTTAACTTATTACATTCTCGCTTCTAACAATTTAATACATATACTGTTGAATTCAGATTGTAAGCGGCATTGTGTGTCTCACCCATATGACTATGGTTCATTTGATAAAGTATACATAATGTAAAAATAAAAGATAATGTAAAGATAAATTTATTTTTATGTATACATAATGTAAAAATTAAAGATAATACATAATGTAAAAATAAAATAAGTCTGAATAAAAGATAAATTTATTTTATTATAAAAGATAAATTTATCTTTTATTCAAACTTATCTTATTTTTACATTATGTATTTATAAAAATAAATTTATCTTTTATTCAGACTTATCTTATTTTTACATTATGTATCTTTACATTATCTATTATTTTTACATTATGTATACATAAAAATAAACTCATCTTTACATTATCTTTTATTTTTACATCATGTATTTTTATCAAATGAACCATAGCCATATGGGTGAGACCCATACCATCACTACTGACTGTAGCATAGCGATTATGTATTAAATTGTTAGACGATGAATGTAATAAGCTAAACCGACAAAAGAAAAAGGATTCTTGCCACTGTTTGTAGCTGCACGGGGAATAATGACCAATCAACCTTCCATTGTCCGATCAACCATAATCAACAGTTGTTGAGCGATTGCACATAACAAACGTTTGCCATAGATTAAAAATATATATATATATATATATATATATATATATATATATATATATATATATATATATATATATATATATATATATATAGTTTAGTTATCTCTAGCGAACTATAGTGAGCGAACTAAGAAAAGGCCCATTTATAGAGATGGTTTTTTTTCCGTATTATTGCATAAAAAAACCTTTTTATGTTATAGCGACGAAAAAAAAAATCGCGTTATAATGGGATTGCCTGTTCTTAGTTCTCTCATTTCATTTCATTTGGAGAAGCGAGATTATATATATATATATATATATATATATATATATATATATATATATATATATATGTGTGTGTGTGTGTGTGTGTGTGTGTGTGTGTGTGTAAGACCCCAAATTTTTATAAATAAAGATTTAATTTCTCTAATTATTATTTTGAAATAGTAAGGGGTTGATTTGATTAATGTGGTTAGTTATGGGTAAAATGCGCAAATATTTTAAATAAGCAAGTGGTTATAAAATATTCATTGTTGTCGGAGAATATTCGTTTGGTCGTGGAATATTCTTACTATAGGGGAATATTCGTACTGTAAGACCCCAAATTATTAATAAATGAAATTTAGTTTTCTATATTTATCATTTTGAAATAGTAAGGGTTGATTTGATTAATGTGGTTAGTTATGGGTAAAATGCACAAATATCTTAAATAAGCAGGTGTAAGACCCCAACTTATTATTAATGAAATTTAATTTTCTCTATTTATTATTTTGAAATAGTAAGGGTTGATTTGATTAATGTGGATAGTTATGGGTAAAATACATAAATATTTCAAAATAAGCAAGTGGTTATAAAATATTCATTGTTGTGGGGAATATTCGTTTGGTCGTGGAATATTCTCGCTATCGGGGAATATTAAATTTGACGATTGTAGTCTTTTGTGGGCCCCATAACTGAAAGCGATTGGATGAAGAAAACGACAAATATAAGTTGTTTAAAAATAATGGCGTAGTTATTCTGAATTAATCTTTGTTAAAATACTAAATTGGTTAAAACACAAGAAGACTTTGCAGTATTGCACCAATTATTGATTCTCTACGTAAAGAAGGCTTTACTCAATAATGGTTCTGATAATTCTTATTCAGTTTTTTTATTTTATTGATTTAATAATTCTTTGCGTTGATATTTTATATATATTTGTTGTTTTGATAATTATCATTACACAAGTATTTTTCATTATCGAAGCAATAATTCATATTATCTGAATAATATTATTAGATAACATTATTGGCAATGTCTAGAAAGTTACATAAAGAGAGGTTTGGTCACCTAATTACGCACGCAAGTAAGGAGAAATTCTTATTGGAAAGCCCTCTTCACAGGAATTACTAGTTGTCAATATTGTGATTTTGTAATATTATTTATGAATAATTAATTATTGATTCATATGATGAGGAAAATATTAATTTTATGTGGATATAGATGGAGAAAATTTTTAATGTGACAATTGTTGAAAATTGAAATTTTATCTTTTTTTGATAAAATAATTCATTTAAATATATTATTATATTTTAATAATATAATAATGATGATATTTTTACGATAAATGTGGGATATATGAGTATATGTGGAGGAGGAGTATTTTTGTTACCAAAAATATTTAAAGCATGTTTTATGTGTCGGTGGACCCCATTTCTTGACTAAAATTTGATTATAGCCTGTAAAATCGCCCGTTTGTGGATTTCAGTCAATTTCTGTTTTGAATTTGGGAAAACTTTCTTCTGCAAAGTTGTAGAGAATTGAATTTTCTATAAAAACTCGCGAGATTCGAATTTTCTGATAAAAGGGCTATTTATTATGAATTATTGAAGTTCCGAAGTAATTGATTTTTGGAAGTTTAAAATAATTTAAATTAGAAAAACGTTTTTGATATGTTTGGTGGGCTTGGTTGGTTGTTGAAATGAGCTGATTTCAGTTTATAAGAGTGTGCATAGGAAAAATTTTATATATATTAATATTATATTAAATTTTCTCTTTTGGTGTTCTAAGCATTTTTCTATAAATAGGGTCTTAGGTTAGAATTGAAAATCACACGGAAAGTGAAGTTTTCTCTCTCTATATTATCGGCGTATTCTTGTGAGTATTTTGAGTATATTTTGAGTATTGCTATATCTGGTGCAAGTTCAAGTCATGCTTTATATCCAGGTGTTTAAATTTAAATCTTGATCTTTCGAGGTAAGGGATATTATTTTTTTCGTAATGATATTATTTCTTCAATATCATTATCTTTGAAATATTGATCTGAAGTTTTTATCAAATTTGGAACTTTTGGTGTCGGAGTTTCTTATTCAATATATCAAGACTATTATTCACGTATCTGACCTTTATTCACGAATCATTGGCCTTTATTCATGAAAAAATAAAAATTTTTCCTTTTCGTCTAAAATATCTATTGTGGATACTAGCTTTGATTGTATCCATGTTTTGATCATTCTTGAATTTTACACCACTATAATTATTTTTGAGGTATTTTTGAACATGGATAAAACAAATACTGAATCCTTAATCCTTAATCCTTGTCATTTTGTTTCAATGGATTCATTTCTTTAAAAATATTTTCATCATCCTCGGTCTTAAATGATGATATTATTGAATATCTTTAGCTTTGTAGTGCAAAGATGAATGATTTCGATGAATATCTTTGGCACTGTAGTGCAAAGATGAACATGTGTTTAGATGAACATGACTAATGATGAATATCTTTGGCTGTGTAGTGCAAAGATGAATATTTGATTCAGGATATATATTGATTGATGTTATAGGGATAAAAGATGAGCGATGAACTTTTAAATTCATACATAGAAGATAGTAGTTTGCATTTCTACTTAACTCTTCTAATGAATTATTATTTCAGCTGCGAATATTGATTTAAAACTTGTTGTCTATTGTATTCTATTAGATTTTTTTTACTGTTGAAGACTAATGATAATTTGTTGTATATTATCTTAGTCATAATATTCTTCTTGGGCTAGTTGAGCTCACCCTTTTCCTTTTTGTTCCATTTTTTTCTCTCGGGAGGCGAGAATATAGCGAGTACGATGCAGTGGGGTATGGAATGAAGGTTTAGAGAGAGTTGTTTAGTAGTCCTCACCATTTTATAAAATAATGTATCAATAAATATGATGAGGATTTATTTGAGTATAGATATTGTCTAGAAGATAATATTTGTATTCAAACTCACAGTTTCTTGTTGTAATAATAAAGTTGAAGTTGTTTACGTACCATGTATTGACAACTCGAATGGGTGATGTATACCTATTTTGGGGGCGTCACGGTTGGTATCGAGCTTAGAATATGATCTGCGGCGGAGATCGGGGAATAAAACTAGGAAGGAGAGGCGAGTAAATCCTTCGCTAAAGTGTGTCCTACTAAGCTTATTTGTTAGTTGGTCGATATATAGGGATATTATGTGATATATTGATTTCTTAATTAACCCTTATTTTATGATGTATTTGAGAATGTCGATTGAGAATATTAATGATTGGAAATGAGGATAGTGGAATCTTGTACTCACTTACGAGGAGAAGCGTACTGAGTGGTGGCAATGTTCCTCTGTGAACAACACCATTGAAGCGAGATGATGAGCGAGGGGATGTTTAGATGCTTTTTGCAGTTCATGCAAAATCGACGAGGAGACTTCGTGTTCAAAATATAGGAGGAAATGATAGCAATTCACGGGTTGTCACTGCCCAAGCGATTCAAAGAGTTGGGACCACGAATTTAAGGAAAGCAGATTCGATCATGGCGGAAACATGGGTCAAGCAAATTACCATGATATTCGATGTCTTGGGATGCACGGAGGAGCAGAAGGTTCCATTCGCCACCTTTATGTTCCGTGGCGAGGCAAACTCTTTGGTGGGAGTGCGTGAAGCGTACCCATCCGACCACACTTTCGGCATGTCTTGGGAGACATTTGAGAAACTATTTAATGACAAATACTTTCACGAAAGTGTTCGTCATATGAAGGAAGTGGAGTTTATTAGACTGGAGCAGAATAACATGACGGTGTCCCTAGTACGAGGCAAAGTTTGCAGAGTTATCCAGGTTTGCACCTCATTTGGTGGAGAATGAGGAACGTTTATGACGCGAGATAACGAGTACGGTCAACCGAGGGACCATAATCAGGATCATACCGGAGATAGTAGTCAACAAAACAACGATAACCAGTGGAGAAAAAAAAAGACGGACAAAAATGGTAACCACTCTGGTAGTAATCATGGCCATGAAAATAGAAGAAGCGAGTCAGGAGGAGATTTTAAAAAGAGGAGATTTAACAACGACCATGTGAAGAAGGCAGGCTTAGAAGCGATGCTTGGTTCTAAGGGAGGAGAACGACCACCGGTCATATGCTATAAATGCGGGAAAGAGGGACATATCAGTCCAAACTACCCATAATAGTTCAAGGTATGCTATAATTATGGAAAGGAAGGACATATCGCTCGAGATTGTTATGCGGAATGAAACCTAGTTCGTGAGGACGGTGACTCGAAAAGACCATCCGAGAAAAGTCAAAGTCAAGCGGTTCTGGAAGGCGTTTGTTGTGGTGGTCAAAATGCGAGGAACCCAAGCGAGGTGATCACGGGTAAGCTATTTATAAATTCTTGCAAAGTTTATACCTTACTTGATCTGGGGTCTTTACCCATTCATTTATCTCTCCTACTTGTACTCAACATTTAAACTTGACTCAGGAGAAATTAGACTTTGACCTATCTGTGGAAACTCAGTTAGGAGAAACTTTCATCACATCCATTGTTTATAAATCTTGTTTGATTCAAGTTGGCACCATCACCTTACCATTGACCTTATCTCTTTAAAGATACTTGCTTTTGATGTGATTTTAGGGATTGATTGGTTAACTACTCATCATGCCAAAATTGATTATTTTCGTAAGGTTGTTAGCTTTCATATTCCTAAACAACTTTGTTATGCAATTCAAGCAACTAAACCATTAAAATCAATCATCATCATATCTAATAATAAAGCTATTCGTTTATTGAAAAGCGGATGTCAAGCTTTCTTAGCCCATGTTATGGATTTGAATAAAGACACGCGTCAAATTTGAATAATATTCTGTTGTTATTGACTTTCCGACGTATTTCTGAAGAACTTCCCGCCTACCCCGTAGCGTGAAGTTGAATTCTTTATTGATCTTGAACACGGTACAAAGCCCATTTCTAAAACCCCATATCGAATGGCTCTTATTGAACTTCGGGGAGTTAAAGGTCCAACTACTGGGAGTTGTTGGACATCAGTTTCATTCATCCTAGTACATCTCCTTGGGGTGCTCCTATTTTATTCATAAAGAAGAAAGATGGGAGTATGCGACTTTGTATTGACTATCGGGAATTGAACCATGTCACCATCAAGAATAGGTATCCTCTACCTCGTATTGATGACTTGTTTGACCAGTTGCAAGGAGCACAATTCTTTTCAAAAATCGATCTTCGATTCGGATATCATCAATTTGAAGATTAGAACCGAGGATATTCAAAGCGCCTTGAGAACTCGATACGGGCATTATGAATTCTTAGTCATGTCTTTTCGGATTGACTAATGCTCCTGCGACTTTCATGGATATGATGAACCGAGTATTGAGGAATATTTGGATCGATTCGTTGTTGTCTTTATTGATGACATCCTCATATATTTCAAAAGTCGTGAAGATCATGAACACCAATTGAAAATTTGGTCTTTGGAAAGGCTTCGTGAAAACAAACTATATGCTAAATTGAAGAAATGCGAGTTCTGGCTTGAGGAAGTAGCATTTCTTGGGCGTGGTGTCAAAACATGGAGTATCCGTGGACCCGGTGAAGATTGAAGCAATACAAAGTTGGGAGCAACCAAAGTCGGTGGCCAGAAATCACGTAGCTTTTACGGGCTTATTTGGTTATTATCGGAAATTGTGGAAGGATTTTTTTCAATTTCTACTCCATTAACTTTCGCCTAACTCGGAAAGATATAAAATTCGTATGGAGCGAGGAATGCGAGAAGAGTTTCAAGAGCTCGAGAGGAGACTCATTTGCACTGTTCTAACAATACCATCCGGTATGGATAGATTTGTTATCTCTGACGATGCTTGGGCAAAGGGTTAGGATGTGTTCTTATATGGCGTGGGAAAGTCATAGCCTATGCCTCGCGACAACTTAAAGAGTATGAGAGGAATTATCCTACTCATGATCTAGAGTTAGCGTGATCGTTTGCCGCTAAAGATCTGGAGGCACTATCTATATGGGAGAAAGTGGAGATATATTAGGACCATAAAAGCCTCAAATATTTCTTCACGCAAAAGGAACTCAACATGCGCAAGAACGACGTTGGCTTGAGTTGTTGAAAGATTACGACCACACTATTCAATACCATCCCGGAAAAAGCGAGCGTGGTAGGCGACGCGTTGAGTAGAAGATCATATCTGCGAGGAATGAGTGCGATGATGTCAAGTATCTGATAGAGCCAACTTTAATAGAAAAAGTTAAGGTTGCTCGAGCCCCAGGCCGGAGGCGATGCGTATGAAGAAGAAAGTACAAGAAGGTGCTATTAGGGCGAGAATTAATGAAGAAGGAATACTTGAGTCCACTCCGGACTTTGTGTTCTAACGACTCTAATTTGAAGTACAAAATTATGATGGAGGCACACAATACACCATTTGCAATCCATCCTGAAAGTACTAAAATGTATCGTGATCTTCGACATACATTTTGGTGGAACAATATGAAGAGAGAGATTGCAAAGTTTATCTTGATGTATTTAACTTGTCAACGTGTAAAGGCGGAGCATCTAGTACCTAAGGGTCCGTTGCAACCCCTTGAGATTTCGAAATGGAAGTGGGAACACATTACCATGGATTTCGTTACGGGTCTTCCAACGATTTCTCAAGGCATCAATGCCATTTGGGTTATTGTTGATAGATTAACCAAATCCGCTCATTTCTTGCCGTCACGGAGACTTATTCCTTGAACATCTTGCTAGTATATATGTAAATGAGATTGTGAGGTTGCATGGTATGCCAGTATCCATAGTTTCGGATCGTGACCCAAGATTTACTTCAAGATTTTGGGCTAGCTTGCAAAAAGCTATGGGCACGGATTTACGATTCAGTTCGGCATACCATCCTCAAATGGACGGACAATCAGAGAGGACTATTCAAACTCTTGAAGATTTATTAAGACTCTATGTCCTAGACTTCAAGGGCAGGTGGGATAAGTATTTACCATTGGTGGAATTCTCCTACAACAACAGTTATCAGGCAAGTATAGGTGTGGCTCCATTTGAAGCATTATATGGACGAAAGTGTCGCTCTCCAATATGTTGGGATGAGGTGGGTGAAGCAACATTGTTGGGACCAGAGTTAGTACATATGACTACCGAAAAGATCCAAATGATTCGACAATGTATACAAACGGCACAAGATCGACAAAAGAGTTATGCGGATCTTCATCGAAAGGACGTGGAATTTAGTATAGGGGATCATGTATTGTTGCAAGTTGCTCCATGGAAGGGAGTTACAAGATTTGGAAAGAGAGGAAAGCTCAATCCACGATTTATTGGTCCATTTTAAATTCTTGACCGAGTAGGAAATGTAGCCTATAGACTCGCGTTACCTCCGAGTATGTCTAGTTTTCATAATGTATTTCACATATCTGTACTTCGTAAATATGTGAAAGACCCGAACCACGTTATAGAGTTAGAGCCGGACGAGATAGTAGAAGACTTAACGTCACGAAGAGGTACTGTCAAGATCTTGGATAGGAAGGAGCATGTCCTACGCCTGAAAGGTCATACCACAAGTTAAAGTTTTGTGGAGGAATCATGCTATAGAGGAAATGACACGGGAATTGGAAAGCGGAAATGAAAGCGAGGTATCCTCACCTTTTGAAACATCAGAAGTCGTCGTCAATTTCGAGGACGAAATTTCATAAGGAGGGAGGTTGTAAGACCCAACTTATTATTAATAAAATTTAATTTTCTATTTATTATTTTGAAATAGTAAGGGTTGATTTGATTAATGTGGATAGTTATGGGTAAAATACATAAATATTTCAAAATAAGCAAGTGGTTATAAAATATTCATTATTGTCGAGGAATATTTGTTTGATCGTGGAATATTCTTCTTTGTCGGGGAATATTAGATTCGTGGCCTTGATCTTTTGTGGGCCCCATAACTGGAAGCGATTGGATGAAGAAAGCGACAAATATAAGTTGTTTAAAAATAACGGTAGCTAGATTATTCACAGATTATCTTGTTAAAATACTCGATTGGTTAAAACACGATGGCATACGGTATTGCACCAATTATTGATTCTTACGTAAGAAAGGCACTTTCAATAATGAATTACGATAATTCTTTATTCAAAGTATTTTATTTTATTGATTTAATAATTCTTTGCGTTGATATTTTATATTCTTTGTTGTTTCAATAATTGTCATTACACAAGTATTTTTCATTATCGAAGCAATAATTCATATTATCCGAATAATATTATTAGATAACATTATTGGCGATGTCTAGAAAGTTACATGTAAAGAGGTTTGGTCACCTAATTGCGGCTGTGAGTAAGGAGAAATTCTTATTGGAAAGCCCCCTCTTTCTCAGGAAGCGCCTAGTTGTCAATATTGTGATTTTGTAATATTATTTATGAATAATTAATTTTCCGATAAAAGGGCTATTTATTATGAATTATTGAAGTTAGAAGCTCGAAATAATTGATTTTGGAAGTTTAAAATAATTTAAATTAGAAAAACGTTTTTGATATGTTTGGTGGGCTTGGTTGGTTGTTGAAATGAGTGATTTGGTTTATAAGAGTGTGCGTAGGAAATATTTTATATATATTAATATTATATTAAATTTTCTACTTTGGTGTTCTAAGCATTTTCTATAAATAGGGTCTTGGGTTAGAATTAAAAATCACACCGTAAGCTGAAGTTCTCTCTCTATATTATAAGCGTATTCTTGTGAGTATTTTGAGTATATTTTGAGTATTGCTATACTCTGCAAGTTCAAGTCATACTTTATATCCAGGTGTTTCAAATTTAGAAGTCTTGATCTTTCGAGGTAAGGGATATTATTTTTTTCGTAATGATATTATTTCTTCAATATCATTATCTTTGAAATATTGATCGAAGTTTTATCAAATTTGAAACTTTTGGTGTGAGATTCTTATTCACGTATACTGCCTTTATTCACGTATCTGACACTATTCACGAATACGACTTTATTCATCGAAAAAATGAAAATTTTCCTTTTCGTCTAAAATATCTATTGTGGATACTAGCTTTGATTGTATCCATGTTTTGATCATTCTTGAATTTTACACCATTATAATTATTTTTGAGGTATTTTTGAACATGGATAAAACAAAACGAATCCTTAATCCTTAATCCTTGTCATTTTGTTTCCTTTGGATTCATTTCTTTAAAAATATTTTTCATCATCCTCGGTCTTAAATGATGATATTATTGAATATCTTTGGCACGTAATGCAAAGATGAATGATTTCGATGAATATCTTTGGCCCGTAGTACAAAGATGAGCAGTGTTTAGATGAACATGATTAATCGATGAATATCTTTGGCACTGTAGTGCAAAGATGAATATTTGATTTCGGATATATATTGATTGATGTTATAGGGATAAAAGATGAGCGATGAACTTTTAAATTCATACATAGAAGATAGTAGTTTGCATTTCTCTCTTGAACTCTTCTAATGAATTATTATTTCATTGCGAATATTGATTTAAAACTTGTTGTCTATTGTATTCTATTAGATTTTTTTCTGTTGAAGACTAATGATAATTTGTTGTATATTATCTTAGTCATAATATTCTTTCTTTGGGCTAGTTGAGCTCACCCTTTTCCTTTTTGTTCTATTTTTCTTTTCGTGAGGCGAGAATATAGCGAGTACAGTCGGGAGTATGGAATGAAGGTTACAGAGAGAGTTGTTTAGTAGTCCTCACTATTTTTGTAAAATAGTGTATCAATAAATATGATGAGGATTTATTTGAGTATAGATATTATCAGAAGATAATATTTGTATTCAAACTCATAATTTCTTTGTTGTAATAATAAAGTTGTAGTTATTTACGTACCATGTATTGACAACTCGAATGGGTGATGTATACCTATTTTGGGGCGTCACAAACAGTGGTTATAAAATATTCATTGTTGTCGGAGAATATTCGTTTGGTCGTGGAATATTCTTCTTTGTTGGGGAATATTAAATGCATTGGCCCTGATTTTTTTGTGGGCCCCATAACTTGAAAGCGATTGAATGAAGAAAAGCGACAAGTATAAGTTGTTTATAAATAATAGCAGGCGTAGTTATTCTGATTAACACTTTGTTGAAATATCAAATTGGTTAAAACACACGATGTCTGGCGTTGTTACGATGACACTTTGCAGTATTGCACAAATTATTGATTCTTACGTAAGAAGGCACTACTCGATAATTATTACGAGTGATTCTTTCGTTCGGTATTTTATTTTATTGATTCAATAATTGTTGCGTTGATATTTTATATTCTTTGTTGTTTCAATAATTGTCACTACTACGATTATTTTCCATTATCTAAGCAATAATTCATATTATCTGAATAATATTATTAGAAAACATTATTGGCGATGTCTAGAAAGTTACATCCTAAGGAGATGTTTGGTCACCTAATTACTTGCCTTGATGAAGGAGAAATTCTTATTGGAAAGCCCCTCTTTCTCAGGAGGAGCGGCACAGTTGCAAGATCTTTGTGATTCTGTTATATTATTTGTGAATAATTAATTATTGATTTATATGATGAGGAAAATATTGATTTTATGTGGATATAGATGGAGAAAAATTTTAAAGTGACAATTGTTGAAAAATGATATTTTATCTTTTCTGATAAAATAATTTATTATTATATTTTAATAATATAATAATGGTGATAGTTTTACAATGAATGTGGGATATATGAGTATATGAGGAAGAGTATTTTTGTTGCATTAAATGATTAACACATGTTTTGTGTGTCGGTGGACCCCATTCTTATTTGAAATTTGATTATAGCACGTAAAATCGCCTTGGTTTATGAATTTTGACCAAATTTACATTTGGAATTTGGAAAAACTTTCTACGCAAAGTTGTAGAGAATTAAATTTCCTATAAAAACTCGCTAGATTCGAATTTTACGATAAAAGAGCTATTTATTATGAATTATTAAAGTTTTGAAATTTTGAAATAATTGATTTTTGGAAGTTTTAATTATTTTAATAAGAAAAACGTTTTTTTGTAAGCTTTTGTGTGGTGGCTACTTGGTGGTGATGTTTTGGGCAAAAAATAAGGTGCGTAGGAAATTTAAAAATATATATTAATATTTTATTAAATTTTACGCTTTGGTGTTCTAAGCAATTTTCTATAAATAGGGTCTTGGGGTTAGAATTGAAAATCACACCGAAACTTCTGATTTCTCTCTCTCTTCTCTCTCGATATATTGAGCGTATTCTTGTGAGTATTTTAGTACTTTGAGTATTCTTTATCTGGTGAAAGTCCTTTTAGCACTATATCAAATTATACCAATCGGAAATCTTATCCTTTTTAGGTAAGGGATGTTATTTTCTTCTCAAATGATATTATTTCTTCAATATCAATATCTTTGAAATATTGGTTGGAACTTTTTATCAAATTTGGAACTTTTTTTTCATGTCGGGGTTACTTATTCATGAATTACTATTCACGAGTTCTTATTCATGAGTTTTATTCACGAGTTCTTATTCACGAAAGTCTTATTCACGAAGCATGATGATGTTTTTTGTGAAATTTCTATCTTTTAGTGTCGAGTTATTATTCACGATCGACCTTTATTCACGATACTCTGACCTTTATTCACGAATACGGACTTATTCACTGAAAAAATTAAATTTTCGTTTTTGGTCCAAAATATCTATTATGGATACTAGCTTTGATTGTATCCATGTTTTGATCATTCTTGAATTTTACTCCACTCTGGTTATTTATGAAGTATTTTTGAACTTGGATTATTTAAAGTATGAATCCTTAATACTTGTTCTTTTGTTTCTTTGGATTCGTTTTCTTTAAAATATTTTTCATCATCCTCGATCCTAAATGATGATATAATTGAATATCTTTATTTTGTAGTGCAAAGATGGTTTGTTGATGAATATCTTTGGCGTAGTGCAAAGATGACATGTTGTTGAATATCTTTGGTAGTAGTGCAAAGATGGTGCGTTGACGAATATCTTTGGCTTTGTAGTGCAAAGATGAATTTATCGATATGATTATGAACAGAAATGTGATTTGGTATAACCATGATCTTTGATGTTTCTGGTGAAGATAGGTTATGAAAATTATCTTCGTCCTGGATGAGAAGAGGAATTAGAACCACAATTATGATTATGAGTTATTCATATGATTGTGGAAAGGAACTGATGAGTGATGTTACTGAGGATAAAACATTGTTGGTGGATTTTTAACATGGAGAAGATAATTGACTTTATGGTCTATTTGACTCTTACTAATGGATTACTCGTTCATTGCAACTATGGTTGAAAATTTTTATCATCTACCATATGTTCTAAATCTCTGATTTATTACTGATGAAGGCTATTGATAATTTAATTATCTTTAGTCATGATATTCTTTCTTGAGCTAGTTGTGCTCACCCTTTTGCTTCACAATTCCTTTCGGGTAATAAAAGTGTATTTGGGTCGAGTGGGGATAATAGGGAATAGAGCGGTGGTACATAGCTATTGAGGTGAAGGCGAACCCAACGTTGGAAGTGTGTTTTGTCACTATCATACAAGATGTCTAATGACATACAACCTCGTATCATCATAAGGCGAGGATGTGCTCATCCACTTGGCCGAGTATATATCGAGCACTACCTATATAATCTTGGTGTTTGTTTGAAGTATAATTCTCAATTAGAGACAGTGGAGATAATGATATGTCAACAGAAGACTCACCGTTGGGAAGAATATGATAGTAATCTTCTCATTTTTCTTTGGGGTGTATTGGATCAACCAAGGATAATTCTGTGGGCATATGATATCTATCATAACCTAGACGTATGGCCTCCCATGTACGAAGGTTTCCTTGAGCACTTTCCAAATATTCTAATTTCTAAAGCAGTTTTTGACTGTACCTTTATGTAAGGTGCCATTATGACGTGCTATCCAAGGTTGGGATGTGAGTCACAGTTGGTATATATTTGTATCAAAACTCACAGCATATGTGTTGTTGTATTTTGCACGACAATTGTTGTAATAAAGTTGTAGTTATTTTTTGTACCATGTATTTGGCGACTCAGAATAGGTTGGATGAAATGGACCTGTTTTGGGACTGTCACAACTATACCCAGTATTCCAACCAGAAGTACTATTCTTTTAAGGTAAGGGATGTTATTTTCTTCGTAAATGATATTATTTATTCAATATCATTATCTTAGAAATATTGGTGCAATTTTTATCAAATTTGGAACTTTTCATATGGGGTTCTTATTCATGAGTTCTTATTCACGAGTTACTATTCACGAGTTACTATTCACAATTACTATTCACGAGTACTATTCACGAAGCATGATGATTTTTTTTTGTGAAATTTCTATCTTTTAGTGTAGAGTTACTTATTCACGTATACGGTACTTATTTACGATATCGACATTATTCATGAATACGACACTATTCACGGAAAAATTAAATTTTCTTTTACGTGTCCAAGATTATCTCATTATGATTCCTATCTTTGATTGGATCTATATTTTGGTCTTCATTCTTGAATTTTACTCCACTCGGTTATTTATGAAGTATTTTTGAACTTGGATTGTTTAAAAGTACGAATCCTTAATATTTATTCTTTTATTTCTTTGGATTCGTTTTCTTTAAAATATTTTTCATCATCCTCAGTCCTAAATGATGATATTACTGAATATCTTTGGCATGTAGTGCAAAGATGAATGATTTCTGATGAATATCTTTGGCCCGTAGTGCAAAGATGAACATGACCAACTGATGAATATCTTTGGCTCAGTAGTAAAAGATGAATATTTAATTCAGATATATATTGATTGATGTTCTGAGGATAAAATATCAACGATGAACTTTTAAATTCATATATAGAAGATAGTAGATTGCATTCTCTACTTCACTCTTTTAATGAATTATTATTTCCGATGCGAAGATTTATTTAAAACTGGCTGTCTATTGTATTCTATTAGATTTTTTCCTGTTGAAGACTAACGATAATTTGTTCTATATTATCTTGGTCATAATATTCTTTACTGGGCTAGTTGAGCTCACCCTTTTCCTTGTTCCATTTTTCTTCTCAGGAGGCGAGAATGTAGCGAGTACTAGTCGGGGTATGGAATGATGTTTCTAGAAGTAGTTCTAGTAGTCCTCACTATTCTGTAAAAATAGTGTATTAATAATTATAATGAGGACTTATTTGAGTGTGGATATTGTCTAGATGACAATATTTGTATTTAAACTCATAGTTTTTATGTTGTATTAATAAAGTTGTAGTTGTTTCTGTACCATGTATTTTGACGACTCGAGAATGGGTGTTGTATACCTATTTTTGGGGGCGCCACGGTTAATATTAGAGCTTAGGGATATGATCTCCTGGCGGAGATCGGGGAATAGAACTAGGAGGGAGGGGAGAGTAAATCCTTCGCTAGTGTGTCCTACCTAAGCTTATTTGTTGGTCGGTCGTAATATAGGGTATTATGTGATATGTTAATTTGTTAAATTAACCCTTGTTTTATAAGCGATTTGAGAATATTGGTGAGAATGTTAACGATGGAGTAAATGAGACCGTGGAGACACCTTTGCTCACCAACGAGGAGAAACGCGTGCAGCAGGGTGGCAATGTTCCTCCCGTGAACAAACAACACCGGAAGCAGATGATGAACGATGGGATGTTTAGAAGCTTTTTTGCGAGTTCATGCAAAATCAGACGAGGAGACTCGTGTTCAAAATCTGAGGAGGAAATGATAGCAATTCACGGTTTGTCACGTACCAAGCGATTCAAAGAGTTGGGACCACGAATTTATTGGAAAGCGGATCCGATCAAGCGGAGGCGTGGGTTAAACAAATTAGCAAGATATTCGATGTCTTGGGATGCGGAGAACGAAGGTTCCATTCACCGCCTTTTATGTTCCGTGGGAGGCGAGTATCACTCTTGGTGGGAGTCGTGAAACGTATACATCCAAACAGACTTCAAAGGCATGTCTTGGGAGACATTTCAGAAACTGTTCAATGACAAGTACTTTCCTGAAAGTATTCGTCATATGAAGGAGGTAGAGTTTATTAGACTGGAGCAAAATAACATGACGGTTGTAAGACCCCGAATTTTATGAAATAAAAGTATTCAATTTTTCTTATAATTACAATTCAGTAAATGATTAAATTGTTAAAAGTTTAAAGTTAAGGGTGAGATGTGATTTTTTTTCAAAATACGCAAGTGGTTTATCATTATTGTCGGGGAATATTCGTTTGGTCGTGGAATATTCTTTATGCCGGGGAATATTCGTACGACGGCGCAACTATTTGTGGGCCCTAGAAGAAGAAAACGACAAAATTGAATAACAAACAGTAGTTATTCACAATTAACTACTTTGTTGGAATACAAATTGGTTAAAATACGATGTCTGGCGTGGTTGCACAAAGAAGACACGGTATTGCACTGTATTGTTGAATTATTGATCCTTACGTGAAGAAGGCACTACTCAATAATTGTTACGATAATTCTTATTCAATATTTTATTTTATTGATTCAATAATAATTTTGCGTTGATATTTTATATTATTGTTGTTTCAATAATTGTCACCGCACGATATTTTCCATGATCGGATCAATAATTCATATTATTTGGAATAATATTATTAGATAGCATTATTGGCAATGTCTAGAAAGTTACATCAAGGAGAGGTTTGGTCACCTAATTGCGGCGCCCAAGAAGGAGAAATCCTTATCGAAAAGCCCCATCTTTCCCGAGGAGCTACTTTGGTTGTCATAATTGTGATTCTGTAATATTATTTGTGAATAATTAATTATTGATTTATATAATAATGAAATATTTATTTGATGTGGATATAAATGATGGATTTATTTATGTGGTTATAAATGAAGGAATTAATGTTGAGGTATTTTATCAGTATTTTATCGGATTGAAGGTATTAAAAGGTCAAATCAGTGTTCTTACAGCTTTATTGTGTGAGTTATAATTTTTAATCTGACCGTTGGATCGTTGGGATTTTTGGATATATTATACATATATAAGTTGAGTATATGTTCACAAATTTTGAACCGTTAAAATGAGCGAATGATTTGTTATGAATTTTAAGAGGTGGTGATTGTAAATTAGGTTTATAAATGATTTTGGTGGAAAATTCTAGAAATGGGTGGGCCCCACTTTTGGTTGTTGGGGAAGATGGCTGATTTTTGGTGGGTGAAATAGTAGCAGGTAAAGCCATCAGGTAGCATGTAAGACCCCAAATTATTAATAAATGAAATTTATTTTCCTCTATTATTTTTTTGAAATAGTAAGTGTTGATTTGATTAATGTGGATAGTTATGGGTAAAATACGCAAATATTTCGAATAAGCAAGTGGTTATAAAATGTAAGACCCCGAATTTTATGAAATAAAAGTATTCAATTTTTCTTATAATTACAATTCAATAAATGGTTAAATTGATAGAAAGTTAAAGTTAAGGGTGATATATGAAATTTTTTCAAAAATACGCAAGTGGTTATAAAATATTCATTGTTGTCGGGGAATATTCGTTTGGTCGTGGAATATTATTTTTCTTCGTTGGGGAATATTACGATGACCAAGCAACCATTTGTGGGCCCCATAATGAGAATAAGCTATCGGATGAAGAAAAAGACAAATTAAAGTTTTTATAAATAATTCACAGTAGTGGTTACCAAGTTAATTCTTTGTTGGAATACCGGTGGGTAAAGTAAAGTAAAATGTCTGGCGTTGTTGCGAGATGGGACGCGGTATTGCACCAATTATTGATTCTTACGTAAGAAGGCACTACTCAATAATTATTACTGAGTAATTCTTATTCAATATTTTATTTTGATTGATGATTCTTTGCGTTGATATTTTATAATTGTCACTACTACGGTATTTTCTTATATCGAGACAATAATTCATATTATCTGAATAATATTATTAGAAAACATTATTGGCAATGTCTAGAAAGTTACTGTCTAAGGAGAGGTTTGGTCACCTAATTGCGGCGATGAAGGAGAAATTCTTATTGGAAAGCCCCTCTTTCCAGGAAGCGCACGGTTGTCAATATTGTGATTCTCGTAATATTATTTGTGAATAATTAATTATTGATTCATATGATGAGGAAAATATTGATTTTATGTGGATATAGATGGAGAAAATTTTAATGTGACAATTGTTGAAAATTGAAATTTTATCTTTTTCTGATAAAATAATTCATTTAAATATATTATTATATTTTAAAAATATAATAATGGTGATATTTTTACAACGAATGTGGGATATATGAGTATACGAGGAGGAAGAGTATTTTTGTTGCAATAAATGTTTAAAACATGTTAAACATGTCGGTGGACCCCATTTCTTGACTGAAATTTGATTATAGCTTATAAAGTCGCTCATTTGTGGATTTCGGTCAATTTTGTTTGAATTTGGAACAACTTTCTTACGCAAAGTTGTAGAGAATTGAATTTCCTATAAAAACTCATGAGATTGAATTTTCTGATAAAAGGGCTATTTATTAAGAATTATTGAAGCTCCGAAGCTCTGAAATAATTGATTTTTGGAAGTTTAAAATATTTTTATTTACAAAAATATTTTTTTTCATTTGGTTCCCTCATTTAGCATGTGCAAGATGGCTGAGTTCAGATTTTAGAATGTGTGCGTAGAAATTTACATAATATATTAATATTATATTAAATTTTCTGCTTTGGTGTTCTAAGCATTTTCCTATAAATAGGGTGCTTAGGTTAGAATTGAAAATCACACCGAAGCTGAATTTTTCTCTCTATATTATCGAGCGTATTCTTGTGAGTATTTTGAGTATACTTTGAGTATTGCTATACAATTGCAAGTTCGATTCGGCGTTATTCCAATCAATCATCTTTGCTTTCTTTTGAGGTAAAGGATAATAAGGGATTTTAAGGGTTATTATTTCGAAATTCTTTTGAACCTTCAAAAATTCTGGAAAAATTTGAAATGATAATTTGATGAGTTTTGTTGATTGTGTCCAAAAATGGCGATTTTTGGATTTATAGATTAAGAGTTATGAATTTTATGAGGAAAGACTATTTTAAAAGAAAACTCTTATAACTCCTTGTGGTTAATTCCAAAATTGATGAAATTTTTATTGGGAGTACATCTATATAATATCAGTATATTGTGTAAATTTTAGAATTTTTGGATAAAAGTACAATTTATGATAAATGTTTAAATATTCGGTGGTTTTGGCCATGTGAAAAATAGTAAATGACTTTTAAAAATTCTGAGAAAAATATATGTTCAATATAGGACTATATTCTACTAAATTCCAGAAAAGAAATATTTTTGGAACTGATTTGTTATTTTCATGAAAATGGACTAGTTATGAGTAAATGAATTAAATATGTTATGTGAAGTAAGAAAATTAGAAAATAGAATTTTATGGCTTGAGAATCCTACATGAGGTATATGCAGATTTTTGATGAGGATTTTGGTTATTGGTGATGAAATCTTATGAGTTTGGCATTTTAGAATGATTAAATGTATTATTTAGTAAAGCGTAAACAATTAAAATAAATTGTTTATAAGCTTAAAAAAAATATTATTCTTTCAATATCATTATACCGAAATATTGGTATGGATTTTATTGTGGAATTTCTACCTTTTTGAGTCGGATTTACTATTCATGAGATACTATTCATGAATTACTATTCACGAAGTTACTATTTATGAGTTACTATTCATGACAAAATTGGTTTCTTTTTCTAACCAAATTATAGTTGATTTATGAATATTACTCGGAGATTAAAACTATATATTGATTATATTGATTTTATTATCATATATAACATTTTATAACCACGATGTTGAAATTCTCTTTCCTTTGGAGTGTAAAGATGGGTAGATTATTGGTATGATTATATTTAGAGTTCTCTTTTGGCGATGGTGAAAAGTTGAATTGTATTTGGTATGATCATGACCATTGTATTTATAATTGAATATCTTTAGCTTAAGTGCAAAGGTGAATTGATCAACATGGTTATAATTATTGTTTATATAAATTACGAAATGATTATATATTTCTTTGAGATATTAATATTTTGGCACATGTAATGCAAATATGAACTGTTGAGGAATATCTTTGGCCTGTAGTGCAAAGATGAATTGTTGATGAATATCTTTGAGTCGTAGTGCAAAGATGACCTGTTGTTGAATATCTTTGGCCTGTAGAGGTAAAGATGAAGCTGTTGATGAATATCTTTGGTAAAGTAGTAAAAGATGAATTTATTAGTATGATTATGAGCAGGAAGCTGTGATTTGGTATAACCATGATCTTTGATATTTCGAGGTAAAGACAAGTGATGAAAATTATCTTCGTCCTGAATGAGAAAAGGAATTTAGAACAACAATTACGATTATGAGTTATATATGTGATTGTGGAAAGGAATTGTTGATTGATGTTACAGGGATAAAACATTGTTGGTGGACTTTTAACATGGAGAAGATAATAGACTTTATAGTCTATTTGACTCTTCTAATGGATTGCTCGTTCCGCTGCAACTATGGTTGAAATTTTTTATCATCTACCATATGTTCTAAATCTCGATTTATTATTGATGAAGGCTATTGATAATTTAATTATCTTTAGTCATGATATTTTCTTGAGCTAGTTGTGCTCACCCTTTTGCTTCACAATTCCTTTCAGGTAATAAAAGTGTAGCTGGGTCGAGCGGGGGAATAACAAGGGAATAGAATGGTGGTCTATAGATGTTGGGGGTGAGGTGAATTTAACTTGGAAGGGTGTTTTGCCACTATCATACAAGATGTCTAATGACATACAACCTCGTGTCATCATAAGACAGGATTGTGCTCATCCACTTACTGAGTATATCTACCAGCACTATCTATATGATCTTGGAGTCTATTTGAAATTTAACTCTCAATTAGAGACAGTAGAGATAATGATATGTCAAGAGAAAACTCACCATTGGGAAGAATATGATAGTAATCTTATCGTTTTCTTTGGGGTCTATTAGATCAACCAAGGATAATTACGTGGCCATATGATATCTATCATAACCTAGAAGCATGGCCTCCCAGTATACGAAGGTTTTCTTGAGCACTTCCCAAAGATTCTAATTTCTAAAATAGTTTTCGACTATACCTTTATGTAAGGTGTCATTGTGACGTCTTTCTGAGTTGGTATATATTTGTATCCAAACTCACAAAGATATGTGTTGTTGTATTTTGCACGACAATTGTTGTAATAAAGTTGTAGTTATTTTATGTACCATGTATTTTGACGACTCAGAATGGGTTGGATGGAATTGACCTATTTTGGGGGCGTTACATAAAATATTCATTATTGTCGGGGAATATTCGTTTGGTCGTGGAATATTCGTACTTTCGGGGAATATTAAATGCTGACGCCATAGCGATCTTTTATGGGCCCCATGCGGAAAGCGATTGGAGGAAGAAAAGCGACAAGAATAAGTTATTTATATAAATAACGGCGTAGTTGTTACCATTAATCTTGTTGGAATACCCGATTGGTTAAAACACACTAATATCTGGCGTTGTTGAAAAAGAAGCTTTGCGGTATTGCACCAATTATTGATTCTTACGTAAGAAGACACTACTCAATAATTGTTACGGTAATTCTTGTCAAATATTTTATTTTATTGATTCAATAATTCTTTGCATTGATATTTTATATTCTTTGTTGTTTCAATAAATTGTCATTACAAAGTATTTTCCATTATCGAGACAATAATTCATATTATCTGAATAATATTATTGGATAACATTATTGGCAATGTCTAGAAAGTTACATCTAAGGAGAGGTTTGGTCACCTAATTCAAGGCCGCCAGTAAGGAGAGATCCTTATCGAAAGCCCTCTCTTCTGAGGAAGCGGCACGTTTCTTAATCTTTGTGATTACGTAATATTATTTGTGAATAATTAATTATTAATTTATATGATGAGGAAAATATTGATTTTATGTGGATATAGATGGAGAAAATTTTTAATGTGACAATTTTTGAAAATTAATATTTTATCTTTTTACGATAAAATAATTCATTTAAATATATTATTATATTTTAATAATATAATAATGGTGATATTTTTACAATAAATGTGGGATATATGAGTATATGAGGAGGAAGAGTATTTTTGTTGCAAAAGTTGTTTAACACATGTTTTGTGTGTCGGTAGACCTATTTCTTGACTGAAATTTGATTATTGGCTGTAAAATCACCCGTTTATGGATTTCGATCAATTTCTGTTTGGAATTTGGAAAAACTTTCTTCTGCAAAGTTGTAGAGAATTTAATTTCCTATAAAAACTCGCGAGATTCGAATTTTCTAATAAAAGGGCTATTTATTATGAATTATTGAAGTTTCAAGCTCAAAATAATTAATTTTGGAAGTTTTAATTATGTTTTTTAAGAAAAACGTTTTTTACATGCTTGGGACTCATTTAACATGTGTGGTTGATGCATTTGAATTTAGTTGGTGAATTTGGCTTTGTAGTGTAAAGATGAATATTTGATTCGATATATATTGATTGATGTTACGGGGATAAAATATCGACGTTGAACTTTTAAATTCATATATAGAAGATAGTAGTTTGCATTCTCTACTTAACTCTTCTAATGAATTGTTGTTTCATTTATAGTTGTTGATTTAAAAGCTGGTTGTCTATTGTATTCTATTAGATTTTTCCTGTTGAAGACTAACGATAATTTGTTGTATATTATCTTAGTCATAATATTCTTTCTTTGGGCTAGTTGAGCTCACCCTTTTCCCTTTTGTTCCATTTTTCTTCTCGGGAGGCGAGAATGTAAGCGAGTACTTAGTAGGGGTATAGAATGAAGGTTATAGAGAGAGTTGTTTAGTAGTCCTCACCATTTTTATAAAATAATGTATCAATAACTGTGATGAGGATTTATTTGGGTATGTATATTGTCTAGAAGACAATAATTGTATTTAAACTCACAATATATATGTTGTCATATTTTGCACGACAAATGTATTAATAAAGTTGTAGTTTTTTCTGTACCATGTATTTGGTGACTCAGAATGGGTTGGATGGAATAGACCTATTTTGGGGGCGTCACATAGCAGGTCAAGTCTGCTTCGGCGTGCTAACATTTTCCTATAAATAGAGGGCTAAGTTAGAATTGAAAAACACACCAGAATTCATAAGTTTTCTCTCTTTTTTCTTTAGATTATCGAGTGTATTTTGTGAGTATTTAAATACTTGGTGAGTTGCTATTCATCAGTGAAGTTTCCTTCAGCGTCATATCCGATATCCGATGGAAGTCTTTCTTTCTTTTGAGGTAAGGGATAGTAAGGGATTGTAAGGGATAGTAAGGGATAGTAAGGGATAGTAAGGGATGTTATATTTTTCATAATGATGTTATTCTTTCAATATCATTATACTGACATATTGGTATGGATCTTATTGTGGAATTTCTACCTTTTTGAGTCTGGGGTTACTTATTCACGTATCACGACCATTATTCACGATTATCTTGCACTTATTCATGTATATATGGTAATCATTTACGTATATGACATTATTTACGTATACGGATTATTATGTCTAACACTGAGTACTTATTCACGAGTTACTATTTATGAGTTACTATTCACGAGTTACTATTCACGAATTACTATTCACGGGTACTATTCACGACAAAAATTGGTTTCTTTTTCTGACCAAATTATCGTTGATTTATGAATCTTATTCTTGAAAAAAATGCAGTTGTTGATCATATTATTTTTATTATCATATATAACATTTTTATAACCTTAGTGATGGAATTTCTTTTGACTTGAGTGTAAAGATGGGTAGATTATTGGTATGATCATGACTATGGGTTCTCTTTGGCGATGGTGCAAAAGATGAATTGTGACTAGTATGATCGTGACCATTGAATTTACAATTGAATATTTTTAGCTTAAGTGCAAATGTGAATTTATCAACATGGTTATAATTATGGTTTATATAAATTCTGAAATGATTATATATATCTTTGAGATATTAATATCTTTGTCCTGTAGTGCAAAGATGAATTATTGATGAATATCTTTGGCCCGTAGTGCAAAGATGGCCTATTATTGAATATCTTTGGCATGTAGTGCAAAGATGAATTACTGTTGAATATCTTTGGCCTGTAGTACAAAGATGACCTATTGTTGAATATCTTTGACCTGTAGTGCAAAGATGATCTGTTGTTGAATATCTTTGGCCTGCAGTACAAAGATGAACTGTTAATGAATATCTTTGGCCCGTAGTGCAAAGATGAATTTATTAGTATGATTATGAACAGGAACTGTGATTTGGTATAACCATGATCTTTGATGTTTCAGGTAAAGACATCTGATAAAATTATCTTTGTCCTAGATGAGAAGAGGAATTATGATTATAAGTTATTCACATGATTGTGGACAGGAACTGTTGATTGATGTTACAGGGATAAAACATTGTTGGTGCATTTTTAATATGGAGAAGATAATAGACTTTATGGTCTATTTAAATCTTCTAATGGATTGCTCGTTCCGCTGCAACTATGGTTGAAAAGTTTTATCATCTACCATATGTTCTAAATCTCTGATTTATTACTGATGAAGGCTATTGATAATTTAATTATCTTTAGTCATGATATTCTTTACTGAGCTAGTTGTGCTCACCCTTTTGCTTTACAATTCCTTTCGTGTAATAAAAGAGTGTATTTGGGTTGAAAGCGAGGTAGCAGGGAAATAGAGCGGTGGTCTCTAGGCATGGAGGTTCTCCCCAAGCGGTATAGAAAGGTGTTGTATACATCATTTAGTAGTTATATTTGGTGAATCAAATAGGGTGAGGCGAACCCAATATTGGAAGGGTGTTTTGCCACTATCATACAAGATGTCTAATGACATACAACCTCGTGTCATCATAAGACAGGGTTGTGCTCATCCACTTGCTGAGTATATATACGAGCACTACCTATATAATCTTGGTGTTTGGTTGAAGTATAACTCTCAATTAGAGACAGTGGAGATAATGATATGTCAAGAGAAGACTCACCATTTGAAAGAATATGATGGTAATCTTCTCATTTTTTTTTTGGGGTCTATTGGATCAACTAAGGATAATTCTGTGGCCATATGATATCTATCATAACCTAGACGCATGGCCTCCCATGTACGAAGGTTTCCTTGAGCACTTTCCAAAGATTTTAATTTCTAAAAGCAGGTTTTGACTATACCTTTATGTAGGTATCCTTTGTGAGGAGTCTTTGTCCTTGATGGGACATTTATCACATTACAGTTGGGACACAAGTCATAGTTGGTATATATTTATATCCAAACTCACAGCATATGTGTTGTTGTATTTTGTACGACAATTGTTGTAATAAAGTTGTAGTTATTTTACGTACCATGTATTTGGCGACTTCGAGAATGGGTTGGATGGAATGGACTGTTTTGGGGTTGTCTGGCAATTGTGTCGAAGACTGGCGAAGTTCGCGGAGTTATCCAGGTTTACACCTCATTTGGTGGAGAATGAGGAACGTATGACGCGGATGTTTCTGAGAGGTTTAAAATCCGGCATAGTTATCGACAGGGCTCAATTATTAGAGCGAGATAACGAGTACGGTCAACTGAGGGACCACAACCAGGATCATACCGGTGACAACAGTTATCAGAATAACGATAACCAGCAGAGAAAGAAAAATACGGACAAGAGCGACAACCACTCTGGTGGTAATCGTGGCCATGAAAATAGAAGAAGCGAGTAGGGGGGAGATTTTAAAAAGAGGAGATTCAACAATGACAATGTGAAGACGTCAAAGACCAAAGAACAAGCTGGTTCCAAGGGAGGAGAACGACCACCGGTTATATGCTATAAGTGCGGAAAAGAAGGACATATCAGCCCAAACCGCCCACAACAGTTTAAGGTATGTTATAACTATGGAAAGGAAGGGCATATCGCTCGAGATTGCCTTCATGGCGAAACCAAGTCCGGTGGGGATGGTGACTCAAAAAATTTGTCTAGAAAAGTCAAAGTCAACGGTTCTGGAAGGCGTTTTTCGTGGTATCGGTCGAGAATCACGAGGAACCCGAACGAAGTTATACAGGTTAGTTAATTATAAATTCTTTCGATGTTTATACCTTATTAGAATACTTGGTTCTACCCATTCATTTAGCTCTCCGCTTGTGCTCAGCGTTTAAACTTGACTCCGGAGAAATTAGACTTTGACCTATCTGTGGAGACTCAGTTAGGAGAAACTTTCATCACATCCACTGTTTATAAATCTTGTTTGATCCAAGTTGGCACCATCAAATTACCATTGACCTTATCTCTTTAAAGATACTTGCTTCTTGATGTGATTTTAGGGATTGATTGGTTAACTACTCATCATGCCAAATTGATTGCTTTTGTAAGGTTGTTAGTTTTCATATTCTAAGCAACTTTGTTATTGAATTTAAGTAACCAAACCATTGAAGTCAAACTCTTTTATATCGTCAGTAAAGTCATTCGTTTATTGAAAAGCGGATGTCAAGCTTTCTTAGCCATGTTATGGACTTGAACAAAAAATACGTCGATTTGAATGATATTTACATTGTTAGTAAATTTTCCGACGTATTTCTGAAAAATTTCTGGCCTACTCCCGAGGCGTGATATTGAATTTTGTATCGATTTTGAATCCCAGATACAAAACCTATTTCTAAAATCTCATATCGAATGGCTCTATTGAACTTGAGGAGTTAAAACCCAACTATAGAAGTTTGATAACAGAGCCTCTATCTGGTGACTTCTTTTGTGGAATGCACTTTGAAGCCCGGACTCTCCGTAGGGGACGCCATATTAAATGCGATAGTAAAGCGATAGGTGTCATTGTGACGTCTTATCCAAGGTTGGGATATGAGTCACGATTGAGAAGCAACCTAAGTCGATGAATCGAAATACGTAGCTTTCTAGGCTTAGTTGGTTATTATCGGAGATTCATTGAAGGATTTTCTCGAATCGCTACTTCGTTAACTCAGCTGACTCGTAGAGATACAAAATTCGAATGGAGCAAGGAATGTGGGAAGAGCTTCGAAGATCTCAAGAGGAGACTCATTTTAAGACTTTTTGACAATACCATCCGGTTACGATGGATTTGTTATCGACAATGATGCTTGAGCAAAGGGTTAGGATGTGTTCTCATGCAACATGGGAAAGTCATAGCCTATGCCTTGCGACAACTTAAAGAATATGAGAGGAATTATCCTACTTCATGATCTAGAGTTAGCGTGATCATTTTCGTGTTAAAGATCCGGAGCCTTATCTATATGGGGAGAAAGTGGAGATATATTCAAACCATAAAAGCCTCAAATATTTCTTCACCCAAAAGGAACTCAACATGCGACAACGACGTTGGCTCGAGCTGTTGAAAGATTACAACCACACTATTAAATACCATCCTGGAAAAGCGAATGTGGTAGCTGACGCATTGAGTAGAAGATCATACGCGGGAACAAATGCGATGTTGTTAAAACAAAGGTCCATTTTGTGTGATTTACAAAAGATGAAGATAGAATTCAAGACTCCGGGGACCCATGCAATGATGTCAAGTATACGCATAGAAACAACTTTAATCGATAAAGTTAAAGTTGCTCAAGCAACAGACCCGGAGCTGATGCGTATGAAGAAGAAAGTGCAAAAAGGTGCTATTCCAGAAGCAAGAATCGATGAAGAAGGAATACTTCGAGTCCACTCCAGACTTTGTGTTCCTAACGATTCTGATTTGAAGTACAAGATCATGATGAAGGCACACAATACACCATTTGCAATCCATCCTGGAAGTACCAAAATGTATCGTGATCTTGACATACATTTTGGTGGAATAATATGAAGAGAGATTGCAAAGTTTTTCTCGATGTGTTTAACTTGTCAACGTGTAAAGGCGGAGCATCAAGTACCAAAGGGTCCATTGCAACCACTTGAGATTCCGAAATGGAAGTGGGAACACATTACTATGGATTTCGTTACGGGTCTTCCCAAGGTTTCTCAAGGCATAGATGCGATTTGGGTTATTGTTGATAGATTAACCAAGTCAGCCCATTTCTTGCCTATACGTGAGACTTATTCCCTTGAACGTCTTGCTAGTATGTACGTAAATGAGATTGTAAGATTGCATGGCTTGCCAGTATCCATAGTTTCGGATCGTGACCCAAGATTCACTTCAAGATTTTGGGTTAGCGTGCAAAAAGCTATGGGCACGGATTTACGATTTAGTTCGGCATACCATCCTCAAAAAGAAGGACAATCAGAGAGGACTATTCAAACTCTTGAAGATCTATTAAGACTTTGTGTCCTCGATTTTAAAGGGAGTTGGGATAATTATTTACCACTGGTGGAATTTTCCTACAACAACAGTTATCAGGCAAGTATAGGTGTGGCTCCATTTGAAGCATTGTATGGACGAAAGTGTCGCTCTCCAATATGTTGGGATGATGTAGGAGAAGCAACGTTGTTGGGACCAGAGTTAGTACGAATGACTACAGAAAAGATCCAAATGATTCGACAATGTATACAAATGGCACATGATCGATAAAAGAGTTATACGGATCTTCATCGAAAGGACGTGGAATTTAGTATTGGGGATCACGTATTATTACGTGTTGCTCCATGGAAAGGAGTTACAAGATTTGGGAAGAGAGGAAAGCTCAATCCACGATTTATTGGTCCATTTCAGATTCTTGACTGAGTAGGAAATGTGGCCTATAGACTCGCGTTACCTCCAAGTATGGCTCGTGTTCATAATGTTTTTCACGTATCCGTGCTTCGTAAATATGTGAAAGACCCGAACCACGTTATTGAGTTAGAACAGGACGAGATATAGCAAGAAGACTTAACGTATGAAGAGGTACTGTCAAGATTTTGGATAGGAAGGAGCATGTCCCTACGACGAAGGTCATACCACAAGTTAAAGTTTTGTGGAGAAACCATGCTATTTAGGAAATGACCTGGGAGTTGGAAACGGAAATGAAAGCGAGGTATCCTCATCTTTTTGAAACACCAGGTACACACGTCAATTTCGAGGACGAAATTTCATAAGGAGGGGAGGTTGTAAGACCCCAACTTTTTATAAATAAAAATTTAATTTCTCTAATTATTATTTTGAAATAGTAAGGGGTTGATTTGATTAATGTGGTTAGTTATGGGTAAAATACGCAAATATTTTAAATAAACAAGTGGTTATAAAATATTCATTGTTGTCGGGGAATATTCGTTTGGTCGTGGAATATTCTTACTGTCGGGGAATATTCATACGACGGCGCAGCCTTGTGTGGGCCCCATAACGGAAAGTGATTGGATGAAAAAAATGACAAGTATAAGTTATTTACAAATAACGGCGTAGTTGTTACCGTTAACACTGTTGGAATACCTAGTGGTTAAGACACAGTAATACACGTTGTTACACAGTAGCACACGGTATTGCACCAATTATTGATTCTTACGTACGAAGACACTACTCAATAATTGTTACAGTAGTTACTGTTCAGTATTTTATTTTATTGATTCAATAATTGCTGCGTTGATATTTTATATTACTGTTGTTACAATAATTGTCACTACACAGTATTTTCCATTGTCGAAGCAATAATTCATATTATCTGAATAATATTATTATAAAACATTATTGGCAATGTCTTGAAAGTTCTGTCTAAGGAGAGGTTTGGTCACCTAATTGCGCGCCAGTAAGGAAAAATTCTTATTGGAAAGCCCCCTCTTTCCTAGGAACGGCCTGGTTGCCAGTACTGTGATTCTGTAATATTATTTGTAAATAATTAATTATTGATTTATATGATAAGGAAAATATTCATTTTATGTGTATATAGATGGAGAAAATTTTTAAAGTGACAATTGTTGAAAATCGATATTTTATCTTTTCTGATAAAATAATATTTTATTATATTATTATAATATAATAATGATGATATTTTTACAATGAATGTGAGATATATGAGTATATGAGGAGGAAGAGTATTTTTGTTGCAAAAGTTATTTAAAACATGTTAAACATGTCTATGGGCCCATTTCTTGACTGAAATTTGATTATAGCTTGTAGAATCGCCCGTTTATGGATTTCGGTCAATTTCTGTTTGGAATTTGGAAAAATTTTCTTCTGCAAAGTTGTAGATAATGAAATTTCCTATGAAAAAAACATGTAGTTCGAATTTTTCTGACAAAAGGGCTATTTATCATGAATTATTGAAGTTCTGAACTTCCGAAATAATTGATTTTTGGAAGTTTTAATTATTTTATTAAGAAAAATATTTTTTCCATTTGAGTGGCACATGTTAATGGTTGAAATCAGCTGGTGTGGTGTGCTAAGGAAATTAAGAAAATTATATTATTAATTTATTAAATTTTTTGTTTTGGTGTTCTAAGCATTTTCCTATAAATAGGGTGCTTAGGTTAGAATTGAAAAACACACCAGAAACTGAAATCTTCTCTCTCTTTCTCTCTCGATATATTGAGCGTATTCTTGTGAGTATTTTGATGCTTTGAGTGTTGCTATACGGTGCAAGTTCCCTTCAGCACTATACCCAGTATTCCAGCCAGAAGTACTATTCTTTTGAGGTAAGAGATGTTATTTTCTTCGTAAATGATATTATTTCTTCAATATCATTATGCCGAAATATTGGTCTGAATTTTTATCAAATTTGAAACTTTTCATGTCGGGATTACTATTCATGAGTTACTATTCATGAGTTACTATTCACGAGTACTATTCACGAAGCATGATGATTTTTTTGTGAAATTTTTATCTTTTAGTGTTTGAGTTACTATTCACGATATCGACCATTATTCATGAATCTGACACTATTCACGGAAAAATTAAATTTTTTTTTCGTGTCCAAGATTATCTCTGTTATGATTCCTATCTTTGATTGGATCTATGTTTTGGTCTTCATTCTTGAATTTTACTCCACTCTGGTTATTTATGAAGTATTTTTGAACTTGGATTGTTTAAAGTACGAATTCTTAATATTTATTCTTTTGTTTCACTGGATTCGTTTTCTTTAAAATATTTTTAATCATCCTCAGTCCTAAATGATGATATTACTGAATATCTTTGGCATGTAGTGCAAAGATGAATGATTTCTGATGAATATCTTTGGCCGTAGTGCAAAGATGAGCAGGTGTTTAGATGAACATGACCCGGTGATGAATATCTTTGGCACATGAAGTGCAAAGATGAATATTTAATTCTAAATATATATTGATTGATGTTACAGGATAAAATATCAACGATGAACTTTTAAATTCATATATAGAAGATAGTAGATTGCATTTCTACTTCACTCTTCTAATGAATTATTATTTCCATTGCGAAGATTGATTTAAAAGCGGTTCGCCTATTGTATTCTATTAGATTTTTCCCTGTTGAAGACTAACGATAATTTGTTCTATATTATCTTGGTCATAATATTCTTTACTGGGCTAGTTGAGCTAACCCTTTTTCTTGTTGTTCCATTTTTCTTCTCAGGAGGCGAGAATGTAGCGAATACTAGTCGGGGTGTGGAATGATGGTTCTAGAAGTGGTTCTAGTAGTCCTCACTATTCTGTAAAAATAGTGTATTAATAATTATAATGAGGACTTATTTAAGTGTAGATATTGTATAGATGACAATATTTGTATTTAAACTCACTGTTTTTATGTTGTATTAATAAAGTTGTAGTTGTTTCTGTACCATGTATTTTGACGACTCAGAATGGGTGTTGTATACCTATTTTGGGGCGTCACAAGATATATATATATATATATATATATATATATATATATATATATATATATATATATATATATATATATATATATATATCTGAATTGATCAAGTCTGTACAGACTATACATACCTATTTTGTTATATGTATCCAAATCAAACCAAAAACACTGTGTTATGGAAAAATTTCAGTTCCATCAAATATTAAACTTTTTTATAGTTATTTAAAAAAAAAAAAGGTCCGAATTTTACTCCCATCCGAGAGTCCGGACCTGATCCTGACCCTATATATATATATATATATACACTTAATGGATCCAGTGAGAGTGCAATTTGGAGTAAAAGACGGACCAATTTTTTTTTTTGTTTTTTTTAAACAATTAAAAAAAATAAAAAATTATGGAACTGAAATTTTTCCATAATACAATATTTTAGGCGTGATTTGGATACCTATACAAAAAAATATATGTACAGTCTGCACAGACTGTACATACCTATTTTATTATACGTATCTAAATCACATCCAAAAACACTTGTATTATATAAAAATTTCAGTTCCATAATTTCTTTTAGTTGTTTTAAAAAAAAGCAAAAAAAAGTAAAAAAAAAAGTCCGCATTTTAAGAAAATGCGGAGTCCTGATAAAGAATAGGACTCTTTTATATATATATATATATATATATATATATATATATATATATATATAACTGTTTTAAGCATTACCCTTATCCAGCACTCCTCCTTAACTAGTACACCTATATAAGGCTATCATCTGATTTTGGCTCCAATTAAAAATCACGTTATTTTCTTTCTCTCTCCAAAACAAAACAAGCTGCGATTCAAAATTCTGAAATTTCTCTCTCCAAAACAAATCTTAATACCCAAATCACGATTCACCCATCTTCGGCATTAAGGTTAAACAAATTGGCACTTGGCATTCCCTATTTTAGTCCAAATCGGCATTCGGCATCCCCTATATATATATTTTAATCTATTAATTAATGTATTAAAATGACATATTACAATAATTTCTTTCAAAATTACATAAATTATTATTATTATAAATATTATTGCTCAAATGTATTTAAAATTTAGGGTTATTTACACTACTATACAACAATTAGAAAGTAATTACAAGATTAGTGCATTCACAAAATAATTACAAAAAGAGTACAACACAATAAGCAAACATATTAAACCCTACATCTCTCATCCGCCATTCTCGCCTCCTCTCTCTTCTGTTGCCTTCTCTCTCCTCCCCTTCATCCTCCTTCTCTGCCGCCTCCTCTCTCCTCCCCTTCATCCTCTTCCTCTAACCAGAAATCTCAGCTGAATTACAAAACTCGCTTTTGAATCCATGTGATCTGGATCAAGTTTTGGAATCCATTGATGGCACTTATTCATAAACTTGTTGTTGCAACCAATCATTTCCCAATATCTTCATTTCTACAAATTGAATGCTCATCGGCACTTATTCTACACTTCAAAACTATGGATTTCTCTTCTTTACTCCGAGATTGTTTTACACAATATTGATGTAACACTTGAATTGTTCTAAATTTTTTTTATGACTATTTGGTTACCCACAAACACTAAAATGGTTACCTTTATATGAAGGTTTGGCTACCAACCGCACCTTTTTGTTGATGTAAGGTAACCGAGATTATGTTACACAATATTGAATAATATTTTACATTTTTTTTACATTAAGTACGAGAAAAACCACACGACTACTCTCTGATTCCATCATGGTTTAACAAGATAAAGAAAACAAATACATGTAACACTTGAATTGTTCTGATTTTTTTTATAACTATTTTGTTACCCACAAAAACTAAAATAATTACCTTTGTATGAAGATTTGGTTACCAACTCGAATTTGGCATGCAATTCAAATTGTCATGATGAAGAGAAACAATCGGGAACAGTTATATAATTACAAAACTGATTTGCCATATTAGCAACCCATTAAAACACCCAACTAAATTAAAGGGATACTAAATGTACTAATTTTATAAATAAAATATTGAAAATATATTAATTCTATAAATATTTTTTGAATACACTTTTATTGTAATTTTTTCTAAAAATATACTAAAAAATGTAAATGTTCCTAAAATTTATTCGTTTGCACGGACTATAAAGCTTGTTATGTTAATTGGGCTTGTAAAGTAACACTGTTGTTCGTCCCAACTCCCAAGTTTCAACCTGGCCTATTTTGCTCAATAACCATTGTTGTAGCAACTGAAAACCATAGAAATATAAAATCCAATAAAAATTAAGATATGTTTATTTGGAAATATTATAATTCTGGAATCATGAGATTTTATGAGATTATAATCCAAGACTATTAATTTTAAGATTATAATTTTAAAATTATAATTATAATCCTAATACTATTAAGCCATTTTATAATCCATAGATTAGTAATCCCAAGTCTAAATTTAAAAATAAACAAGACACTTGGAATTAATAGTCATATCCTAAATATAATATTTATAAACAAACATAGCCTAAGAGATTGTCATTTAAAGAGTGCTACTACAATATGCAAATATTTATTAATAGTAATAAATATTAATATTCGATATTTTGCTTTCTTTTTTCTACCAAGGCTATATTCTGAATTGAAAAGGTTAGGGGAAAGTAAAACAAAAGGAAACTCAAATTAAATTATAAAAAAGAAAGAAAACCACCTTAACGACTATGATCTTATGTTACCTTTGGATTGAAATAATGAAAATGAGAATGAAATGACTCATTCATATGGAATGAAAAAAATTGTGTTTGGTTACGATTGAAATGAAAAAAAATTGTGTTTAGTTCCTTAGGGGAGGGAGAGCATATGGAATTAAAGTGTGTAGTATAATAAATTTAATTTTCTTACCTATCGTATTTTTTAAGTTCCAAACATAACCTAGAGATATTAATTAATTACATGAATATCTTTATAAAAAAGCGGAAGAATACAATGATAAATATCTTTTAAACACCAAGGCAGAGTTTGGTTTGCAGAATAAGATTTTGATGTATTGCAATGATTTTCGTAATGCAATAACAATAACTCTTACTATTATTTTGTTCAGTTCAATCTTGAGTTGCAAAATATGTAATCTAATTATATTAAATTATTATCTTGTTCGGTTCATTGAAATTAAACATGTAATGCAATGAGTATTAATATTTAAATACTCTATTACTCTTATTATTATGCATAAATGAAACTATTTTTATTTATATTATAAGGATATTTTTGGGTAAATTGTACATAAAAAAGAGTAATAATGATAGATTTGAAATGTTTTTTTCTTTTCTTTTTTTCTCTTATATTGCATTACAGTGTAGATGGCCCGTACAATAAGTGGATGATGTAATGTAATGAAATGAAATGGTACATGTAATAGGTGAACTAAACATAATAAATATCATATTCATGTAATAGTCTATTATATTATTAAATTATTACATTAATTTGAGGCGAATCAGACGATAGATAAAGAAAATGCTTGAATTGGACGTAAAATAATTAAGGGGTTGTTTTGTTTAGGACTGAATATATCTGAATAGTTGAATCGGTCAACCATTAAGTGCGTTTGTTTTGAAAAAAAATCGTCTGAATGGCTGAATCTGTCAGATGATTGAGCTGAATGATTAAGTCGGATTTTTTTGGCTGAATGAACAGTTGAATAAAGTAAAAAAATTTAAAAAAATTTAAAAAATATATTAACTATTATATTAAGTAGTATTAAATAAATTTACAATAATTTTAAATTTTTTTAGAGATGTAAAATAATAAAATTATGTCATTCAGATATTTTATTCAGTTTTTATCAAACACACCTTAAGTATGAATATGAATATGAAACTAAACTTTATTTTTCTCAATTTTGGGAAACTGGAAAAAGTGGGACTTTGGAGTGCAACTTGAACTAGGAACAAGTTAAGATTGGCCCAGCCTAAATCTAGAATTAGGAGTTGGGTTTTACCATATAATATTAGCCTGTGCTTGATTTGAAAATATTGAGTCCATATTAAAACTGAATTGACTGGGTTAAGCTTCGTGCCAAACAAACCCAATTCAAATACTTATTTGGCAGCTGCTATTATGAATAATACCAAAGTAAGTACTAATTTTAATTTACACAGTATAATTATGAATGTGCAATAATAATAATAATAATAATAATTGTTATTGTGGTGGTGTGGTGAATTATAAAATTGTTATTGATAATTTATAAGTTTTGTAGACAGTTTTAGATTTTTTTGATTATCTATTTTTAAAAAAAAATTAATTATTGAGGTGGTGTGGTGAATTATAATAATTGTTATGTGTGATTGTAAGTTATTTTAGGTTGTAAAAAGTCTTTAATTAATGTAGTATTTTTCGAATTTTAATCTAATTTTTCGTTACGTCATGTCTTCAGGCACACACAATTACTAGTATATATATATATATACCATTCAATTTGATTATGATGAATTTATCAACATCAATCATTCATTATTAAATAAAATATTTGTTAGAAGTAGACCGCAACAACTTGAATGGGATGTTTAATAACGGCAGAAAAATAAAATATCATCTCACTGTACTCCTCCTCCTCCCTCACCGGAGGGACACACAATTGTCAATCAATAATTATTTATTTTATAAAAATAAAAATAAATGAAGCAAGACAGTTGATGCAACACTTGCTAATATCATTGAGTGCTGTTAAAGAGACCAAGACGATTGAACAATGACGAGAGACTATCAGTACCGGCCAATATCAAAACTTAAAAAATGGTAATCTTTATAACGTTTTTAGAAGGAGTCAAACTACAGCAATAAGTAAATAAAAACATTAATTGCTAATCAATAAATATACCATCATTATATCATATTGTATACCATAAATATACCATTTCTCATATTTATATTCAAATTTTTGTCTAATTATAGTATTTCACAATAATTTCATCAATTTAAATATTTTATAATAATTTCATCATTTATCAATTCAAACATTTCATCATAATTTGATAATTTCATCAACTAACCTAATTCAATAATTTCAGTTATTTCACAAACAAAAACAATATATCATAAATATACAATATCAATTCAAATATTCAATGAAAATAAAACATAATCTCTAATTCATGACATAACAAACTCTAAATCGATCTCTAATTTAATGACAAAATTAAGCACAAAATTCCTTATTTATAAACACATACAGAGATTAACATATATGAAAAAAAAACACACAAGGGGCGAAGGGGTGACCTACTAACCTCAACCTGGAGAGAGAGAAAAGGAGAAGCAAAGGCAGGACCGCGAGAGGAAGAGAGAGCGAGCTGCCGACTGTCGTCTGATTCTGATAAGTGATAGCAGAGGCGGAAGGGGATTAGGGATAAAAAATGGTTGTTGGCTGAGGCGATTTTGAAGAGAAAAGAAAAAGTTTTTTTTTAAACTGTGACGCCCCCAAAATAGGTATACAACACCCAATTCGAGTCGCCAAATACATGAATACAAAGAAAGAAAACTACAACTTCAATAATACAATTGTTAGTGCAAAATACGACAACACATCTTAATGAGTTTAAATACAAATATTGTCTTCTGACAATATCCACACTCAAATAAGTCCACGCTATAATTATTCAAACACTATTTTACGAGAAATAGTGAGGATCGCTAAAACATCTTTTGTAACCATCACTCCGCACTACCCGATTAGTTCCTCGCTATGTTCTCACCTCCCGAGAAAAATGGAACAAAAAGGAAAAGGGTGAGCTCAACTAATTTCAATAAAGAATATTATGACTAAGATAATATACAACAAATTATCGTTAGTCTTCAACAGAAAAAATCGATAAAATATAATAGCCAACAAATTTTAGATCAACAATCGCAATGAAACAACAATCCATTGAAGAAAAGAGAATGAGTTCTACTATCTTCTAAGATTTAAAAGTCTATCATCAATATTTTATCCCGTAACAACAATCAATATACATCTTTAATCAAATATTCATCTTTGCACTCTGAGCCAAAGATATTCATTCAGATCACCAATGGGTCATGTTCATCTCAACACATGTTCATCTTTCACTACTACTGGACCAAAGATATTCATCGATTAATCATTTATCTTTGCACTACTGGTAGTCAAGATATTTAGTAATATCATCATTTAGGACCGAGGATGATGAAAAATATTTTAAAGAAAAACGAATCCAAAGAAAGCGGAAGGACAAATAGTAGGGATTCATATAACAGTTTATTCAAGATCAATAATACTTCATAAATACCAATTTTGAAGCGAGAATTCAAAAATAAAGATCAAAAACATGGATACAATCAAAGATAGTAACCATAATAGACATCTTGGACAAAAAGAAAAAATTTCATTTTTCTATTGAATAGGTCAGATTCGTGAATAAGGTCAGATACGTGAATAAGAACCCCGACACAAAAAGTTCCAAATTTGATAAAATTAGGATCAATACTTCTAAGATAATGATATTGAAGAAATAATATCATATATGAAGAAAATAACATCCCTTACCTCAAAATATCATCTTTTACGATCGGAATATCAGTATAAGGTCAAGGAAACTTGCAACCGATGAATAGAAACTCACAAAGTATCTAAATACTCACAAAATACACTCAATAATCTAGAGAAAAAGAGAAAACTTGTTTCGGTGTGATTTTAATTCTAACTTAACCTCTATTTATAGGAAAATGTTAGCAGACTTGACTCAGCTGACTGATGGCTTTACTCGCTACTATTTCTACCCACCACATTTGAAATAAATTCAAAGACATTTCTTCACCAACCACAAGTGGGGGCTCACTCAATTCTAGAATTTTCCACAAAATTCATTTATAAACCTAATTTCAATCAATCACCTCTTAAAATTCATAACAAATCATACGCTCATTTTTAACGGTTCAAAATTTGTGGACATATACTCAACTTATATATGTATAACATATCCAAAAATTACAACGATTCAACTCACGGATTAAAAATTATAACTCACACAATATATCTCAAAAATAATTGGTTTAATTTTTAATACCTTCATTCAAACAAAAATATCGATAAAACACCTCAACATTAACTCCTTCATTTTTAACCACAATAAATATATCCAACATTTATATCCATATAAAATAAATATTTCTTATCATATGAATCAATAATTAATTATTCATAAATAATATTACTGTAATCACATTTATGACAACCAGTAGTTCCTGTGAAAGAGGGGCTTTTCAATAAGAATTTCTCCTTATTGGCGCATGATTAGATGACTCAAACCTCTCATTGATGTAACTTTCTAGACATCGCCAATAATGCTTTATCTAATAATATTATTCAAATAATATGAATTATTGATCCGATAATGGAAAATCAAAATGACAATTATTCAAACAACAATAATATAAAATATCAACGCAATAATTATTGAATCAATAAAATAAAATATTGAAGCAAGAATTCATCGTGAATAATTATCGAGAAGTGCCTTCTTACGTAAGGATCAATAATTCATCAATCATGCGCATCCACACGACATCGTATTTTAACCACCGGGTATTCCAACAAAGTGTTAATTGTGAATAACTACGCCTGTTATTTATAAAAACTCAAACTTGTCATTTTCTTCATCCGACGCGGTTATTACATTATGGAGCAACGAACGCTTGCTATTCGTCATTTAATATTCCTCGACAACAAGAATATTCCACGACCAAACGAATATTCCCCGACAACAATGATTATTTTATAACCACTTGCATATTTTTCAAAATTTGCACATTGCACCCATAACCAAAAAATTATATCAAATTAATACCTTATTATTCACAAATATAATTAGAAAAAATTCAATTTTATTTATAATAAGTTGGGGTCTGACATAAACTTACTAAATGAAAACCGGATCAAATATTTGGCATTGTGACATTGATGTTCAATTGATAGTCGTACAGTTGTAACTTGTAATTAATGAAAGTGAGAATGTAAATAGAAACCTAATCCGATCAATTGGATTTGGATCTCCTCCATTATATTTTTCTTCAAATTTTATCAAATACATTATATTTTTATTATTGTGAATAATATAATTGAAATCAATATGGTCAACTAATTTATTATATTGAATAATAATTGTTTTAAGATTGAAAATAATCAGACATTTTTTATCATTTGATGAATATGTGAATTTTTTATATTAAAATTTTAATGAATGAAAATTCTTTTAGACTTTTAACAGCAAAAATATTTTTTATGATTCTAATTTTTTATAGAATTGATCTTAATATTATTAACTATTTATTAACATATTTTGTTTATTATTATTAAAATTAAATAATTCGCGTATTAGACGAAGTTGAAGGAAATGTGTAAAGGGTGAGCCAAATTCCAATAAAATAGGGATAAAATTAACTGAAAAGTTGGACCACTCGAAAAGGCAAGTGAACTCCGTTCAAGTTACAACAACTTGGATAAGGCTGTTTTTTTGACATATATGCAACTTGTTACCAAGATTTTTTATTAAAAAATTAAATTAAATAATTGCTGTCCAGTTAATATCCCAACTTGCCCAAAATCAACTTGAGTGGAATATTATCTAATATTATAAAACCTAAAATCACCTATAAATACTGAAATAAATTGGGCTGAGTCTTTATTTATTTCAATTTTTTGATAATTTTTTTTTTTTTTTATGAATTTTTATTTTTCTTGGTGAGCGCAACCCGCATTAACATTTACTATATTTGGGGTGTCCTTTTTGCCTTATATCTATATTAGTTACGATTGTGTGCAAATTAAAAATAATGGGTAGTGGGTGAGAGATATTAGGAAGTGATGAATCATGGGTAGAATAAATAATGGGTGGTGAGTTTATTATGAGTAAATTGTTGTGAAGAGATAATTTAACTAAAATATATAGTAATTTAAATTTTATCATAATTATATATATATATATATATATATATATGCTTCTACAAGTGTAACCTAAATCTTCCCACTTGTCTAAAGCATTAAAGGACTGATCACCTCTTGAAAGACTGATCATACAACACACAACACACCATATAAAAACGAAAAAAGATAACCTAAGTTTTTAGACACTTTGAGATCCATCAATTCAAATTAGATGGAGTTTCCCAAATCTCCTTGTTCATGGGATGAGCTTCTTTTCCATTACAATTTGCTCCCATTCCACAAAGAAGAAGACTCGCAACGCAACAACTTCAATCCTCCAGTCGCCATGCTCCCAGATGAAGAAGACAAAGAATCATCCGAAAGCAGAAATGAAGAAGAAATAATCTCGAAAGTGAAACAAGAACAAGATCAAGATGAAGAACCCGAAAAGGAAAAGCGTTACATCGGAGTCCGTAAGCGGCCTTGGGGAAAGTTTGCAGCCGAGATTAGAGATTCAACAAGAAATGGAATAAGGGTTTGGCTTGGAACTTTTGATAGCGCGGAGGCGGCGGCTTTGGTTTATGACCAAGCCGCTTTGTCTATGCGGGGCTCGTTGGCTCACCTCAACTTTTCGATGCAGAGAGTACGAGATTCTCTTGAAGAAGTGAAGTATAGTTTTAGCGACGGATCTTCGCCGGCGGCGGCCTTAAAGGAGACACATAAGATGAGAAGTAAGTCATCAAGAAGAAGTAAAAATGAAAAGAGTGGAGTAAGTAGAAAAAATATGGTAGTACTGGAGGACTTGGGAGCTGATTTGTTAGAGGAGCTTCTTAGTAAATCGGAAAACTGATACTACTTTTTACTACGATTTTCTTCATTAACTAATTTTGTATCTTGTAAATATATAGTACGTATATATATACATGATGCATAAGTACGTACGTACATACTTGGTATGCATTAGTGCTTGTTAAATGTTTTGACTTTTCTCCTCTTTTATGGTTTGAAAGTAACAATTGCTTTATTTGGTAAGGAGGAAACCACATAAATCCATTTAATTAATTTATAGTGTTTTTTTTCCCTGATGACTTAATATTGTTTAGGTTGGCATTTCTCAACTTTTAGATGCCAGATGGTCCGGGACGACGGAGTCGCTTTTAAGACATGAAATGCAGTTGTAAATTAAGATGGCTCCTCCCAGCTGCACCACAAGATGATCAAAACTATATATGTCGAGATTCAAGAGGTAGGAGATATATACAGCAGACCAAATTTGTAAACAATGCAAAGTCTAGTTGGAGCCTGAAGCCAAAGCCCATTTTTCATGAAATCTTTTAAAGAGGATGCGTAGATTTTTATTTTGCTTCTTTCTTTAGTCGTCTTAATTCTTCCTCAGTACTCTTTTTTCAAAATATTACCCACTGAGAACACTGGAATATTGAAGATTTTGAAATGAATGGATTTGGGTTGGATGTCCTACTCCTACATATATATATTTTTATATTTTATGTTATTTTAATTCTCTTCCCTCCCTTCGCCCAAATTAAATAACCCAATCTATAAGCAAATTATGGCCCTCCCTCTCTCTCTGGTGAAAGTACGTATTCAAGTCTTTAAGATCATATATATTCATCAATTTGCAGCTTTAGGAAAATTTGAGGTATGCCAGATGGTGTGGACTAAATTCTATTTGTATCTTTACACATTTGTCTTCTTATATATATCCCCAATTTAGTTTCAAATTATTATGTACGTATTTTGCCCAACATATATTGGAGTTGAGACTTGAAAAAACTGAATATATATACTAGATCTCTTGACCAAATCTTCCAGTTTAAGCCAATTCTTTTAACTTCAAAATTAAAGCAACCTGGTAGACATGCTCTCAAAGTCTCCCGGCCATGTATATATGGAAATTAAATTGGGGAAGAAAGATGAGGAAGCAAATCAAAATCTCTAGCCACCTTTAGAACCGCGCGATTCCCTTCATTAACATGTAATTATATTAACTGTTAAATATGTTTCCAAAGTCGTCTAACATAATTTATGTTCTTGTCAATCACATTGTCCATAATGAAACTTTAATCAGCTTTTGAAAATGCGAGATTAGAATTAATATCAAGTGCTGTTACGTTGCATGGTTTTGTCCACATATTATAGAGCCTACAAATGAGTGGTGCTAATTGTAAATGGCTAATAATTATTGGTTTTCAGCACTCAAATATGTCACCAGCTCTGCAGCGCTCTCCAAAAGGAGTCTCTTTTCAGTAGCACTAAAATTGGGAACTGGGCAGCTTCTAAATTGCCGCTGGTATGAAACAAGTAGGCAAGAATATTATAACTAATTTCTTTATATCTTATTGCTAATTAATTAATTAATTTTGAGTAAGCTCATTTATAATCTAACACATCTCTTTTACAATATAAGATGCTAAAAGTCTTCACGAGCCAAAAACAACAGTTTTGAGTCATGTTTACAATCATTTTCACAACAAGTGGTTTTAGATTTGAAGGTCACTGATGTTACAACTAGCAGTAACTATATATATATATAAACAATGTAATTGTGATAACTTACTTTGTTGGCAACTAACTAGAAGCTAGGGTAAAAATTAAAACACCTTTTCTTTGTCATTGTACAAAGAAATTTAAATGATACGTTTCAGTTAGTAACAACCAATGGTGTACATCTTTGTCATGACTATGTTTCAGACAATGGACAACTAAAGATTGGTCAAGAATTTATGAGTCCACACATTGAGTAGGAGAACATGAACCGCACACTACAATGAACATCAGATAAGTAAAGGGTCTACTATGAGTCTAGCATTGTAGCACACAAGGTGATAGTAGAGGCTGAACATGTACAACACTCTTAACCATGCTGACATGATAGGGGACCACACTGAAGTAGGAGAAGAGGATTATACAATAGCTGAGCCGGAGAAAATAGCTAAGAAAATCAAGGAGAACGACCAGAGAGCCCACGTGGATGAGCAGCTATATCAAGGGCAAGAAGGGAAAGGGCAGAGTTAGGAAATGATAAAGAGTTATCATAGATCAGTTAGAATACAAGATCCAAGGGTTCTCATTTTGCAATATCATACTAGCTGTAGGGTGGATAATTACTCAATTTGTTAGCTTTATCATGTCATGAGTTACTTATATGCACCGATGAAAACAATATTTGTTAGAAAATGAATTAAAATCTTATCCTTGTCTCTTAATTACTTCTATCTCTCCCTATTCTTCTCCTCCAAGTTTTCCATTGAAGCTCGTTCTGCTAGCTTCAGACTATGCACTAGGCGATGTTCTATAAATTTCCAAATATAAACTCTGAAAACTTGTAAACAAAAGTACAACTAAGAGATAATATGTAGAACATCTATTAAGCTATTAAGTCTTTAGTGAAAAATGGTTACCAGAAGTACTTTAAACTGAAACCCTAGCTTGCAATATACTCCCTCCATTCCCATTTCCCATTTATTAGATGTTTTAGACAGTTCAATTTTTTTTATATATATTTAACGTTAATTTTTTTAAAAGTATTAATTATTATTTTTCCTATATTATCCAGTATTTTCTTTTATAATTTTTCTCTCATTTATCTAGATAACTTTATACATATTTTCTTAATTAATGTAAGAATAATTATTAATTATAATATATATCAATTTTAATAATAAAATTAAAATAATAAATAACTTTTTAATAAATATGTAACACTTTAAACGTCAAATAAATTAAAATGGAAGAGGTAATAAATATACATACCGTGCAGAGATGTTTGGAAGTGGAAATTGGGAAGTTGAAAATCAACCATAAGAGGTAATCTTAGATTCCCAAACACAATAAGTAGTGGAAATAGAAGGGGGGATGGGTGGAGGGTGGAGGGTGGAGGGTGGAGGGTGGAGGGTGGGGCGTGGGGGTTGGGGTGGGGGTGGGGGTGGGGGTGGAGTATTTATTTATGATAATATTCTTCCAAATAAAAGCTTCCAAGAATTAAGAAAAACAATTTAATTGTCCTTGTATGCAACTGACTAATTCCAAATTATTGTTGTACTAAAAGTCCATAACTAATGCACGTGGGCCTTCCGCCGACGCAAGAAGACAAAATTGAGGATGCGGTCAAAACCAAGTCCATTTCTCTGTGTCTTAAAATTTCAGATAACTAATGTGGCACTATTTAATTTTATATTAGAAATAGGAAAAATCTTACAAAATCATACTAATAATACATTAATAATGTGAGATAAAATAAATTTTTTATAAAATTAAAAAAACTAAATAAAAAAATAAAAAATAGTTAATATAAAAAATAATATAATAATATAATTAAGGTGGTAAGAATAAAAAAAACATTTAATTATTGCATCATGTCTTTCTTTCTATATCTCTCTGGCCCGATACTTCGTTTGGATTGGAAGAAATTAATTAGAATAAAATGAAAAATAATGTATTTGTTAATTATTTTGGTGGATAAATCATTCTATTAAAATAGAATAAAAATTCATTTCATTTGATTTTCATTTCATGTGAGATGTACGTAGTGAAATAAAATATATTCTTATAGATAGATGTATGTGTCAATTATGTCATCCTATTATACCATTCACCCCCACCACCAAACATACATTTGAAACGCTAAAAAATACACTAATTAATTTTTATTTATTATGATATGATTCCCTCCTAGTTGGCTAGCTCCCCGTGAGTACTCCCTCCTCCCGTGACTCCCTTATTCTCTCATTCCCCTCCTCTTCCTTCTCCTCTCATTTATTCCCTATATAAAGGGATGAATGCTGAAAGAAATAATTAGAATTCCTCTGAAGGTTTCTCTCTCTCTTTTCTCTTACTTATTCTTTTTAAATTTATGCAGCAATTATAAGAGTATATTTATACACTTCGCTAAAGTTTTATAACACGTTATCAGCACGAAGCTCTAACCAACTGAGATTGTAAAATTAAATTCTTGCAATTTATTATTATATTACAGGTTGGGCTATGCCACCAATAATATAATTTTATTCTTATAATTGCATTTAAATTCTGTTATTTACAATGATACCATCTATCCTTGTTGATCTTACAAGACTTGGTGGGAACCTTTTTACCGCTTATTAAATTATGGGAATAACCTGTATATGTGAAATATCATATACCTAGTGAATAATCCTTTGTATTCATTTCTTATTAAATTGTTGGAATAACTCAGATACGTGACTACCCTATCGTGGTGAAATTCTTCTTCGTTATTCCATTCTTTATTATTCTCGTTGGAACATCCTTTGGCAAGTAATTTCGCACCGACCGTTCCGTTATTTATTATTATTCTTCGGAATATCTTGCGCGTCGCGGCGCTTACGCATTTGACCGTTCCATTCTTTATTATTCATTGGAATAATGCATCTACGTAGATTACGCATAGGATGAAGATCCATTCATAGCTTTTTTATATATATATATATATATTTATAATTGTATATATACATTAACCTATCGCGATATTCTTTTTACTAAGATAATATGCTAATAACATAAATATAAGAATATTTATATTATTTATATTTGCACTTTATCACCACTGAATTCGTGATTTAGTTTATTTTTATATATATATATATCATACATGCAATTATTTATTGTTTTAATAAATAATAATTGTGGTTTAACCTGAATAGATGGCAAACTTGGCAAAATAGATTTTTTTTTGTTTTGAAAATCTCAGGAGACAACTATTTGGCTTGGGCACTTGATGCGTAATTGCACCTTAAAGTGCAAATGAGTTAGAAAAGACCATTGAATCAGAAATACAAAGAACTTTGGCACAAAATGCAAAAAGCCATAATTTTTCTTCGTCACCATATTGATGAAGGATTAAAGATCGAGTATTTAACGATCAAAGATCCTTTTTGTCTTTATGGACACAATTGAAGGAAAGATTTGACCACCAAAATTGGTTGTTCTCCCTAATGCCAAATTTGAGGGCTTAATTTAAGGCTACAAGATTACAAATCAATTATGGAATATAGTTCCAATGTTTATGAATAACCTCTACTTTGGTTTTGTGCGTGAGATCCAGTTTCAAATCCAAATGTTAGAGAAAACACTCTCAACTTTTCATCCCACCAACATGATTCTCATCACAACAATATGTACAGAGTAAGTTCACAAAATTCAGGTGACTTGTTGTCTTTCCTCCATTGCGAGTAAAAGAATAATGAATTGTTGTTGAAAAACCATCAAGACAATCAATCGGGTGCTACCCCATTGCAGATATTAATAAGATGTCATTCCAGCAGAATAAACGTGACAATAGATGGTCATATAAAAAGAAGCCTTGGGGACGAAAGAATAAACGAGGCCATCGTAATAACAAATTCGTAATCATGACAATTGTGCCACCAAAAGTGGCGTTGTCTCGAAGCCGGGAAAAATAAAGAAAATACAAAGACCGATAAAGAACAAACCAGATGTTTATTTTAGGTGTGGGATGAAAGGGCATTCGTCGCAGACTAAATCGTGACGCCGAGGCATCCGTTAATTTATTCCAGAGTCTCAAAAAGAACAAAGTAATGAGATGCGAAACAAACTTTGTTAATCATCAATTGAATATTGTTGATGTTCCACCAATGACCACCAACATTGAGGAAAAGGTTGTTGATATTATTTGAACCTTCCGAAAGTATCTTTTGGGATATCGTTTAATTTCTTGTTTTAATTAAACACCTGCATGTATAATATTATTAGTTTTTATTCTATATGTGGTATGTGTTTCTCATGAATAAAATTATATTTGAAATGTAACTTTTCTTATTTATGTTTTTATATGTGTGTCGACCATTTTTAATGGATATGGAGGATATATGTTTAGCAGATGTCTGCAACAACTCATACAATCCTTCAAGTGAGAAATATTTTTCATAAGCCGATCAAAGCTAATGGAAATGTAGGAACTATCTCCGCACATCAAATTTAATCAAGGATTTGGAAAAGCTAGTTTTCGCTACCAAATGAGACACAAGTTTTTATTAAAGATGCTCTATATTCCAAAGAATCAAGAAGAAATTTGCTTAGTTTTAAAGATATTCAATTGAATGGTTTTCACATTGAAACAACTAATGAAAATGATAATGAATATCTTCTCATCACTTCTACTTTTTTGGAAAAAGAATATCCTAGAAAAACTTCATTCAAATTCTTACAGATTATATACTATGAAAATTAGAGCAATTGAGTCTCATAATGTTATGATTCCAAAATCATAGATCCCAAATCCTTTATGCTTTGGCATAAAAGACTTATCATCCGTGTACTTCTATGATGCGTCAGTATTATTAAAAATTCTACCGGTCATCCTCTCAAAGATCGAAGGTTTTTCCTAGTAGTGAATTTCCTGTGATGCGTGTTCTCGAGGAAAATTAATTGTTCGACCATCACCAAAGAAAAGTTTATAAAAAAGCCCCAAAATTTTTAGAGAGAATTCAAGGAGACATTTGTGGACCTATTCACCCATTATCCGCCCATTTCGATATTTCATGGTTTTAATAGATTCTTCAACTAGATGGTCTTATGTTTGTCTTCTCTCTTCTCAAAATTTTGCCTTCAAAACTTCTTCGCTTAAATAATCAAGTTACTTTGCTCGATTCTCGGATCATTCAATCAAGTCAATTCGACTTGATAACGCAAATTTAATTTTCATCAATGACTTTTAATGATTTTTTGTATGACTATTGAAATCTCTATTGAGCATTCTGTTCCTCATATTCATACACAAAATGGTTTAGCTGAATCTTTAATAAAATGACTTCAACTAATTGCACGACCATTAATGTTAAGGGCTAACTTACCTACCTTAGTTTGGGGTCATGCAATTCTTCATGCTGCAGCTATCATTCGAGTAAGACCAACGACTCTTCATAAATTCTCTCCTCTACAGTTAGTTCTTGGACAGATACCCAACATATCACACTTTTGAGTTTTTGGAAGTGCAGTATATGTTCCAATTGCACCTCCACAAAGAACTAAAATGGGAGCCCAACGAAGAATAGGTATTTATGTTGGTTTTGATTCTCCTCTATTATCGACATCTTGAACCTTTAATGGAGATGTTTTTATCAAGACGTTATGTAGATTGTCATTTTGATGAAATCAGTATTTCCTCCATTAGGAGGAGATAAAGTTTTAAACAAAAAACCCTCTGAAATATCATGGAATGCATCAGAATTAAATTCACTTGATCCTCGTACAGGACAATGTGAAATTGAAGTTCAAAGAATTATTCATTTACAAAATATTGCAAATCAAATGCCGGATGCATTTAATGATGCTAGAAAAGTAATAAAGTCACATACACCTGCAGTGAATACTCCAACAAGGATAGAAATACATATTGAAAAATCAATTCCTGGAGAATTGACGAATAAGGTAATAGAAGAATCTAAACCACGCCAGAAGCGTGGAAGACCGGTTGGTGCAAAAGACATTGTACCACGAAAATCAAAAGCAAATAAGGGAATCCTAGAAGGAATATCCGCTCCAGAAGTAGCACTTATTTAAGGAGTGGGAATAGCCCTAGAAGAGGTTCAAAATCTCAGTGAAGGGATAAGAGATGAACACCAAGAGATCTCAATAAATTATGTACATGATGAGAAAATATGGGATCGAAGCAAAGTCATGATTAATGATATATTTGCTTTCTCTATAGCATCAGATATTACTTTGATTCTTGACACGGATCCTGAACCACAAAATGTGGAAGAATGTCGGAAAGGAAAAGATTGGCCAAAATGGAAAGATGCTATTCAAACTGAGCTACAATCTCTATTGAAAAGAGAAGTATTTGGACCGAAGGTCAAACACCGCCAGTGTAATTCCTAGTTGAAACAAATGGGTATTTGTATGAAAGCGAAATGAGAAAAATCAAATTGTGAGATACAAAGCCCGACTTGTAGCTCAAGGGTTTTCACAAAAATCTGGTATTGATTAGCAGGATACATACTCTCCAATAATGGATGGAGTCACTTTTCGGTTTTTGATAGGTATGGCAACCATGGAAGGTTTGGAAATACGTCTGATGGATGCTGTAACAACATACCTATATGGCTCACTTGACAGTGAGATTTACATGAGAATTCTTGAAGGGTTGAAAATGGCTGAATCACAAAGGCCCCGTCACATATATTCAATCAAATTACAACGCTCATTGTATGGATTGAAACAGTCTGGTCGTATGTGGTATAATCGACTTAGTGATTATTTAATAAAAGATGGATATATAAATGATCAAGTATGTCCATGTGTTTTATTAAGAAATCACAAAGTGGATTTTCCATCATTGTCAGATATATGGACGATTTGAATCTTCAGGTACTCTGAAGAACTCACAAGCTCGCTACTTATTTAAAAGATGAATTTGAAATGAAAGATCTTGGAAAGACAAAAAATTCATTTGGGAATACAGTGGAGCATTTAGCATCCGGAATTTTTATTCATCAATCCACATATGCTAAAAAAGATTCTCACTGCTTTTATATGGATAAAGCTCATCCTTTGACTACCACGATGGTTGTTCGATCTTTAGAAGTTGATAAAGATCCATTTCGCTTCTAGAAAGTGGGGAAGAAGTTCTTGGACCTGAAGTTCCATACCTAAGTGCAATAGGTGCTCTTATGTATCTTGCAAACAGTACACGACCGGATATTACTTTTGCTGTTAACTTGTTAGCAAGATACAGTTCTTCTCCAACTAAGAGACATTGGGATGGGATTAAACACATTTTGAGATACCTCCGTGGAAGTAAAGATCTTGGGTTATTTTATCCAAGAAATTCAACGTCGCAATTGGTTGGATATGCCGATGCAGGATATTTATCAGATCCACACAATGGAAGATCACAAATAGGTTATGTATTTACATATTGTGACACGGCTATATTCTGGAAATCCATAAAGCAAACCATGACTGCTACATCTTCAAATCACTCAGAGATTCTCGTTATACATGAAACAAGCAGAGAGTGTGTTTGGTTGAGATCAATTATTCAGCATATTCAAAAGTCATGTGGATTACCATCAATCAAAGACATTCCTACAATTCTGTATGAGGATAACGCTGCATGCATTGCTCAACTTAGAGGATGGTACATCAAGGGAGATAGAACAAAGCACATTTCACCCAAATTCTTCTTCACACATGAGCTACAAAAGAAGGGTGATATAGATGTGCATCAAATTCGATCATGTGATAATCTAGCCGACTTATTCAGAAAGTCGCTGCCATATGCAACGTTTGCAAAACTTCGAAAAAGGATCGGAATGTGTCGACTGAAAGACTTATGACAACATTTCATCAAGGAGTAATGAATTCCTTTTGAGGGAAAAACTGTATTCTTTTTCCTTAGTCACGGTTTTTATCCCAATGGGTTTTTCCTGTCAAGGTTTTAACGAGGCAGTCAATTAAGATATTTATGTAAAAGATATGTACTCTTTTTCCCTTAGTTAAGTTTTTTTCACTGGATTTTCTTAACAATGTTTTTAATGAGACATAATCTTCTATTGTAGGAAATCAAGGGAAGTATTATGGTATGATTCCCTCCTAGTTGGCTAGCTCCCTGTGAGTACTCCCTCCTCCCGTGACTCCCTTATTCTCTCATTCCTCTCCTCTTCCTTCTCCTCTTCTCCTCTCATTCATTCCCTATATAAAGGGATGAATGCTGAAAGAAATAATTAGAATTCCTCTGAAGGTTTCTCTCTCTCTTTTCTCTTACTTATTCTCTTTAAATTTATGCAGCAATTATAAGAGTATATTTATACACTTCACTAAAGTTTTATAACATTATTTCATTTTTCCTCCATTCAATTCCTTCACTTCAACCTTAGCATAAAAGTTTTCATGAATTTGCATTCAAATATTTAAGGTAATTAATACGTCTGATGAAGGGTGTTGTTATATTTAATTAATTATTCTCATTAGTCTTATTATTATTCTTCCAATTTGGTTTCAAATTATTAGGTATATTGTAGTTTGCCTAGCATTGGAATTGAAATATATTCTATACGTACTCTCTTAACCAAATCTGTCAGTTTAAATCAATTCTTTAATTCCAAATGCAACCTGGTAATATGCTCTCTCAAAGTCTCCCATATGAAAGTGGTTAGCATGAAGTTTATTTTTGGGTAAGTTGGTCAATTGGCTAATAGAGTACTGACACGCAAGCGAGACTCTATGTGTGTCCGTATTCTACTGGCCAATTGACCATCTTACCAAAAAATAAACTTCATACTAACCGGATCCCTCCCATATATATATGTAGTCTTTGGCGATGGATCGAACCGTCGCCATAGACACCAAAGACGACGGTTCGTCTTTGATTCGCTTTTTAAGGTTCGCTTTAGAGCCTCTCCGTATATATATATATATATATATATATATATATATATATATATATATATATATATATTGAAAATTAGTAAATCTGGGCTATCCTCCTAGATTGTTTATTACCAATTAATTAATTCCATACACTTTGAATACCTCAATCAACATGAAGTTAAAACTATTAAATGTGTTTCCATGGTCTAACACAATTTCTTCTGAAGTCAATCTTATTGTCCATAATGAAACTTCCTTTAATTTGGAATAAAAGAAATCACCTTTATTTTATTGAGGACGCTCTCACTTTCCCTACCTATTGTTTAATGTTGTATGCTACTTAAACCCAAAATATTATTAATGCTATTTATTATTTTGTAATTTCTATTGAAAACTATATTCTTTTGTCCGAATAATGGAAATATATAATATATTATTTTCAGCCAATCCGGAAATCTTTTAATGTTTTTCTCTCATCGCCTTTCCCTACTTTTTTAATAAATATATTTCTGAATACGGTTTGAAAACCTTATAATTTAAAAGTTCTACCTTTCGCTACTTCTTAATACTCTCTCCGTCACTTAATATAAGATTTTTTAGAGTTATGTGTGACGCCTCCAAAACATACATCACCCATCTTGGGTCGCCAGATACAAGGTACTGAATTCAAATACAACTTAATAATACAACTGTCGTGTATAATACTACAAAATATAAACTATGAGTTTAAATACAAATATTGTCTACTAGAGAGTATAAAAACTCAAAAGGAGTCCTCATTATAATTATTATCACACTATTTCACAGAATAGTGAGGAATACTAATGCACCATCTAGGACCATCACTCTGTTCCCCGACTAGTCCCAGCTACGTTTTCATTTCCTAAAGAGAACAGTGAAAGAAAGGGTGAGCTCAACTAGTCCACTAAGAAATATTATGACTAAGATAATGCAGAATAAATTATCATTAGCCTTCAACGATGTTAAACTGATAAAATATAATAAACATCAAGTTTAACTGCAGCGGATCAAGCAATCCATTAGAAGAGTCAAGTAAAGTATAAAATCTACTATCTTCTATGATTTAAAAAGTTTTTCATCAACTTTAACGCTGAGACTCAGCTTAATAAATAAAATCGAATCATCCCTGCTCCACGACCAAGGATATTTATGTAATCATTAATGGTCATGACTATACCGAATAATCCCTAGTCATAATCATACCAACAACCGGCCCACTAAAATGAACTATGTGCCAATGAGGACTTTTACCACAACATTCGTCACATTACGGTCATGATTATATCGAATAATTCCTGGTCATAATCATACCAAGTCCATCTATGCACGTAAGCCAAAGATGACTTTCATCACAATATAAGCATGAGGATGATGACAATGACATAATAATTCAATAAAACAAGTTCAAGAATAAATTTTAAAGATTTATAAATTAATTTATCCAGAACCAATAACGCCCAATTTGTCAACATGACATCGCTTTGTAGAGTAAAATTCAAGAATGCTCGTAAGAATATTTCCATGAAAAGATATGGATGAAGCGCAGAATATCAAGGATATTCCACTAATTTCATGGAGTGTAGAAGCCAAAGCTTTAACCAACCGAGTATAATATAATATATGAAACCGCAAATGGATTTTTCGTCGCCTATGCGCAGTAATCTACGTAGATGGATCATTTCCATAATTTAATAAGGAATGAATACAAAAGATCATTCACCATGCATGTGGTAATCCACACGCATAAAAGTTATTCCAATGTAATAATAAAGAATGGAATAACAAAAGGATTCACCACGCGTGCGATAGATCGCATGCAAGTTATTCCCAATGTAATAATAAATAATGGAATCAGTCCGGCAGAACGCATTGCATGTGATATTAAACGAGAATAATAAATAATGGAACCAGTCCCACGAACGCATGCATATATGATATATTCGGCTGTAATAATAAAGAACGGAATATTAGAAGAATTTTACAATGTATGCAGACTTGAATAAAGAAAGTTATTCCAATAGAATAATAATAATAATGGAATAACAATGAGAATTCATCGCGATGCGATCAAGACACATACAAGTTATTCCAATGTAATAATAAAGAATGGAATAATGAAGAATTTTACCATGTATGCAGATTGCTTGATAAACAAAAGTTATTCCAACATAATAATAAAGAATGGAATAATGTAAGTTCTCTTCATTTAATAAGAAAGAAAGAATACCCCTTACGAGTACAACAAATAATATCCCTACCTTAGAAGAAACCGAATATTGGAGTAGTGAAGTAGCAGAATACTTTTTTTTTTTCTCTAGTTTCTCTCTCAGAGTTTCAAATTGAATTCGTAAGAAATAATGAAGGAATGAACTTCTATTTATAGTAGAATGGATGAATAATAACTAATCCATGAACAATTCAGATTGATTTACTTTTAAAATGTATTTTATCCATATTGGTTTACTATTAAAACTTAAAGCAAGCCATCCATACCGATTTACTATTAAAACTTTAAACCAAATGATCCATATTGATTTACTATTATAACTTTCCACCAAATGGTCCATATTGATTTCTTATTATATCTTCAACCAACTATTCGAAAAATTAAGACATCTCCTCATGGAATAATATTGTACCCAAAAATAATTTGGACCGAAAAGAAATATATCTTTACGGTGAATAAGTACTCGTGAATAAGAACTCGTGAATAGTAATCTCATACCTAAAAGTACCTTGAATACCCGATTGAACAATATAACCTCCAGACATCAATTATTATCGAAACAAATGTCAATTTCTACTAACACAAATAATTCTAACACAATTGTGACGCCCCCAAAATAGGTATACACCACCCATTCTGAGTTGTCAATACATGGTACATAAACAACTACAACTTTATTATTACAACAAGAAAAGCGTGAGTTTAAATACGATATTGCCATCTAGATAATATCCACATACAAATAAATCCTCATCATAATTATTGATACATTATTTTACAAAATGGTGAGGACTACTAAACAACTCTCTCTAGAACCATCATTATATCCCCCGACTCAGATTTTCGCTTACATTATCTCCTCCAGAGAAGAAAAATGGAACAAAAGGAAAAGGGTGAGCTCAACTAGCCCAATAAAGAATATTATGACTAAGATAATATACAACAAATTATCGTTAGTCTCCAACAGGAAAAAATTTAATAGAATACAATAGACAACAAATTTTAAATCAATATTTGCAGCGAAAAATAATAATTCATTAGAGGAGTTAAGTAGAGGATGAAATCAATCAATATTTATCTTTGCACTACAGGCCAAAGATATTCATCAGTTGGTCATGTTCATCTAAACACCTGTTCATCTTTGCACTACGGGCCAAAGATATTCATCTTTGCACTACAGGCCAAAGATATTCAATAATATCATCATTTAAGACCGAGGATGATGAAAATATTTTTAAAGAAACGAATCCAAAGGAAACAAAATGACAAGGATTAAGGATTAAGAATTAGTACTTTATTTTATCCATGTCCAAAAATACCTCAAAAATAATCATAGTGGTGTAAAATTCAAGAATGATCAAAATATGGATACAATCAAAGCTAGTATCCACAATAGATATTTTAGACGAAAAGGAAAAATTTTCATTTTTTTAATGAATAAGGTCGATTCGTGAATAAGTGTCAGATACGTGAATAAAGGCCAGTATACACATGAATAAGAATCTCACACCACCAAAAGATAGAAATTTCACAAAAAAATATTTTCACGCTTCGTGAATAGTACTCGTGAATAAGAACTCGTGAATAAGAACTCGTGAATAAGAACTCATAAATAGTAACTCATGAATAAGAATCTCATGAATAAGAACTCCCGACATGAAAAAGTTCCAAATTTGATAAAATTTCCAACCAATATTTCTAAGATAATGATATTGAAGAAATAATATCATTTTGAATAAAATAACATCCCTTACCTCGAAAGATTAAGATTCCTATTAGAATATCGGGTATAGTGTTGAAGGAACTTGCAACCGTATAACAATACTCAAAGTATCAAAATCCTCACAAGAATACGCCAATATATAGAGAGAAAAATATAGAAAACTTCAGTTTACCGTGTAATTTTAATTTAACCTAAGCACCCTATTTATAGGAAAATGCTTAGAACACCAAAGCAGTAAAATTTATTAAAATAATATTATTATTTGTTAAAATTCCATACGCCCACTTTTGGAGATCTGATTTCAAAGCAATCAATAACACATGCTAGACCCACTTAACTCACCAAAAACGTTTTCCATAATTAAAATATTTTAAACTTCCAAAATCAATTATTTTGAGTTTCAAACTTCAATAATTCACAATAAATTGCCCTTTTGTCGGAAAATTCGAATCTCATGAAATTTTATAGAAAATTCAATTTCTACAACTTTGCGTAAGAAAGTTTTTCCAAATTCCAAAACAAAATTGATCCAAATCCATAAACAGACGATTTTACTGTGCTATAATCAAATTTCAAATCAATAAATGGGGTCCACCGACATGTTTAACATGTTTTAAACATTTTTTGTTAACAAAAATACTCCTCCTCCACATATACTCATATATCCCACATTCATCGTAAAAATATCATCATTATTATATTATTAAAATATAATAATATATTTAAATAAATTATTTTATCGAGGAAAAAGATAAAATTTCAATTTTTAACAATTGTCACATTAAAAATTTTCTCCATCTATATCCACATAAAATCAATATTTTCCTCATCATATTAATCAACAATTAATTATTCACAAATAATATTACGTAATCACAATATCGACAACTGTGCGCTCCTGTGAAAGAGGAGGCTTTCCAATAAGAATTTCTCCTTACTAATAGCAAGCAATTAGGTGACCAAACCTCTCCTTAGATGTAACTTTCTAGACATTGTCAATAATGTTATCTAATAATATTATTCAGATAATATGAATTATTGCTCGATAATGGAAAAAATCAGATATAGTGACAATTATCAAACAACAAGAATATAAAATATCAACGCAAAGAATTATTGAATCAATAAAATAAAATCTTTGAATAAAGAATTCATCGTAATAATTATCGAAAAGGCCTTCACGTAAGAATCAATAATTGGTGCAATACCGTGCTTCATTGGCAACAACGCCAGACATCTTGTGTTTTAACCACCGGATATTTTAACAAAGATAACTGTGAATAACTACGCCTGTTATTTTTAAACAACTTATATTTGTCGTTTTTCCTCATCCAATCGCTTCAAGTTATGGGGCCCATAAAAGATCAAGGCTATTGCATTTAATATTCCCGACAGCGAAGAATATTCCACGACCAAATGAATATTCTCCGACAAAAATGAATATTTTATAACCACTTGCTTATTTTGAAATATTTGCGTTTTTTACCCATAACTATCCACATTAATCAAATCAATCCTTACTATTTCTAAATAATAAATAGAGGAAAATAAATTTCATTTATTAATAATTTGGGGTCTTACACAATGGAATTATAAAATTCATCTTTAATCAACACGAACTTATTCATCATTAATATTATAATTCATAATATTTAACAACCAGGTCGTTTTCAGGAAAGAGGAGACTTTTCGATAAGGATTTTTCCTTATTGACGCGCAATTAGGTGACCAAACCTCTCCTTGACAGAACTTCTAGACATTGTCAATATTGTAAATAATAATATGAATAACTTTGTCGTCTCAATTATTGATTTAATAATATAACATATTATGCAGATGATATTGTAACAATAATTGAATCAATAATAATGAGAGATATGATGCAATAATTCATCGTAGCAATAATTGAGTATAATCGAGTGATTTTCACGTAAAGCATCAATAATCAATCACAAGTGCTACTATGCATGCATGCCAGACATCGTATTTTACTAACTGGATAGTTCAACAATTTTAACGGTAACACCTCCGCCGTTATTTTTATAGAAAGATAATTTTGTCGTTTTCTAACTACGACAATACTTTTGTTGTGGGGTCCATCAATGATTATACCGTCGTACAATATTTCCTATTAAAATGAATATTCCCCGACCAATCGAATATTATATAACCACTTGCATACTTTGTAAAATTTATAAATATTATCCACAACTATAACATTATATCAAATCCACACCATACTATTAAAAAAATTATTTCGAGAACTTTAAATCTTTATTCATAAAATCTGGGGTCTCACATTATGCACAAGTATTAAAGAAATAATTGTATAACATTAAATATAATATCAAATGTCTATATTGCCCTTGTATTGGAAAAAGAGATTGTTATTTATTGGGCAAAAAATAGTGGGAGAACCAAAGTTATATTTAATACTTGGGGTAATATTAGAAACTAAGCAATTACTCCTTCCATCCCTAAATAACTGACGTTTTGAAGGTTTTCACACTTATTAAGGAAGTCATTATTACTCTAATTTTGTCATTAAGATTGATATGCATTACCACAATTACCCTTGCATTAATTAAGAAAAGATGTGCTCCATATAGTTGTCTAGATAAATGAAATACTTCATATAGTTGATGTAAGACCCCAACTTATAAAATTTAATTTTCCTTTATTCATTATTCTAAATTAATAAGGGTTAATTTGATATAATTCTTTGGTTATGGGTGAAATGTGCAAAGTTTATAAAATAAGCAAGTGGTTATAAAATATTCATTATTGTCGGGGAATATTCGTTTGGTCGTGGAATATTCTTTTTGTTCCGGAATCTCCGACGATTTGCAAGTAGCTTGATCATTAAGTGGGCCCCATAACGGAAAAAACTATTGGATGAAGGAAAACGACAAAGATTGATTTTTATAAATAACGACGTAAATTGTTACCAATTAACAATCGTTGGGTTACCCGGTGGTTAAAATACAAGAATACGCGTGGTCGCACAAAGAAAGACATGGTATCGCACAAAGATTATTGAATTATTGATCCTTACGTAAGAAGGCACTACTCAATAATTGTTACGAAAGAGTTATCGCTCAATATTATATTTTATCGATTCAATAATTGCGTTGATATTTTGTATCATTGTTGTTTCAATAATTGTCATTACACAAGATTTTCCATTATCAAATCAATAATTCATATTATTTGAATAATATTATCGATAACATTATTGGCAATGTCTAGAAAGTTCTCGCTCAAGGAGAGGTTTGGTCACCTAATCAAGGCCAAGAAGAGAAATCCTTATCGAAAGCCCTCTTTCCGGGAACTACCGTCATCAAGATGTGATTCTCGTAATATTATTTTAAAATAATTAATTATTGATTATTATGATAAAGAAAATATTTATTTTATGTGGATATAGATGGAGAAAAATTTTAATGTGACAATTGTTGAAAATTAATATTTTATCTTTTTTTTGATAAAATAATTCATATATTATATATTAACGGTGATATTTTTATAATGAATGTGGGATATATGAGTATATGAGGAGGTAGAGTATTTTGTGGCCTTAAATGTTTAAATATGTTTTGTGTGTGTTTGGTGGACACAATTCTCGAATTAAAATTGATTATGTAATCGTAAAATCGTCTGCTTATGAATTTTGGTCAATTTTTGTTTGGAATTTGGAAAACTTTCTTTTCCAAAGTTTAGAGAATGGAATTTCCCATGGAAATTCATGAGTTTTGAATTTTTCTCGATAACCGAGCTATTTTCTATGAATTGTTGAAGTTTCGGAAAAATAAAATAATTTTATTAAATTTATGGGGACCCACTTTTTGGTTGGTGGAATAAAACATGGGTCACGATATTTTTTCCAAAGAGGCATGCTAGACTTTTTCAAAGCATGCGTAGAGAGAAAATTGTTAAGTAAATAATATTATTTTATTATTTAGTCTCCTTTTCATGCTCTAATATTTTCCTATAAATAGAGGGCTAAGTTAGAATTGAAAATTACACCAAACAAGTTTCTCTCTTTCTCTCTATATTATCGAGCGTATTCTTGTGAGTATACTTTGAGCGTTGTTATATACGGTGCAAGTTTCACAAAGACTATACCTAAATTCAAATCAAGTAAGACGGTTATTTTAAGGTAAAGTGGGTATTATTTTCTTCTTAAATGATATTTTTCTTGAATATCATTATGCCAAGTATTGGTGAACTTTTTATCAAATTTAGAACTTGTTGTGTTTGGGGGTTCTTATTCACGATACTACTGACTATTCACGATAATGACATTATTCACGAATCACTAAGATTATTCAATTAAAAATAAAAATTTTTCTTTTTGCCCAAAATATCTATTCGGATACTAGCTTTGATTGTATCCATGTTTTGATCATTCTTGAATTTTACACCACTATGATTATTTTCGAGGTATTTTTGAACATGGGTAAAACAAAGTACTAATCCTTATTCCTTAATCTCTTGTCATTTTGTTTCATTGGATTCGCTTTTAAAAATATTTTTCATCATTCTCTGCCTTAAATGATGATATAAATGAATATCTTTGGCCCAGAAGTGCAAAAAGATGAACGATTAATCGATGAATATCTTTGGCCCGTAGTAGCAAAGATGAAATGCAGTGTTGAGATGAACATAACCAATTTGGTGATTTAAATGAATATCTTTGGCCTGTAGTGCAAAAAGATGAATATTGATTGTTGTTATTGTGGATAAAATATTGATGATGGACTTTTAAACCCTAAAGACAAAGAGAATTTTTCTTCTACGTGACTCTTCTAATGGATTCTTGCTTCATTTGATTTGTTGATCTAAAACTTGTTGTCTATTGTATTCTATTAGATTTTTTCCGTTGAAGACTAACGATAATTTGTTGTATATTATCTTAGTCATAATATTCTTTATTGGGCTAGTTGAGCTCACCCTTTCCTTTTTGTTCCATTTTCTTCTCGGAGAGCGGTAACATAGCAGGATCGAGTCCTAAAATGGAGTGATGGTTCTAGGAAGATGTTTTATAGTCTTCACTATTTCTATAAAATAGTGTTTGAATAATTGTAATGAGGACTTATTTGCGTGTGGATATTGTCTAGAAGATAATATTTGTATTTAAACTCACAAAGATGTATTGTCAATTTCACACGACACTCAGACATCAAGTTGTAGTTTGCTTTCTATACCATGTATTTTGGCGACTTCGAATGGGTGTTGTACACTCATTTTGGGGGCGCCACAGTTGGTATCGAGCTTAGGATATGATCTCTGGCGGAGATCGGGAATAGAACTAGAGAGGAGAGACGAGTAAATCCTTCGCCAAGGTGTCCTACCTAAGCTTATTTGTTGGTTGGTCATAATATAGGATATTATGTGATATGTTAATTTCTTTAATTAACCCTTGTTTTATGCCGATTTAAGAATGGTCACGAGAACGTTAACAATGGAGTTTATGAGACCGTGGAGACGCCGCAGACTCACCAACAAGGAGAACGCGGCAACAAGTCGGGCAATGTTGCTTCCCGTGAACAACGCCATCGAAAGCAAATGATGAACGACGGATGTTTGAAGCTTTTTGCGATTCATGCAAAATCGCACGAGGAGACTCGTGTACAAAATACGGAGGAAATGATAGTAACGTGCGGTTTGTCACGACCAAACAATTCAAAGAGTTGGGACCACCAGATTTCCATGGAAAGCCGGATCCAATCAAGGCGTAAACGTGGGTCAAGCAAATTACCAAGATATTCGATGTCTCTGGGGTGCACGGAGAATGAAGGTTCCATTCGCCACCTTTATGTTTCGTGGTGAAGCAGACATCGGTGGTGGGAATCGTGAAGCGCACTCAATAGATGCACTTAACATGTCTTGGGAAAGATTTCAGAATCGTTTCAACGACAAGTACTTTCCGTAAAGTATTCGCTATACGAAGGAGGTAGAGTTTATTAGACTCGAATAACAATACGATGGTGTCTCAAAGACGAGGCAAGGTTCGCAGAATTATCCGGATGTTGTCAAACAGGCTCGCTTATTAGAGCGAGATAAAGGAGTATACTCAACCGAGGGACCACAATCGTGGTAGTCATCGTAACGATGATAACCAACGAGGAGGAAAGAATACGGACGGAAAAGCGCAGTAACCACTCAAGTGGTAATCGTGGACATGATAATAGGAGAGGTGACTCAAGTGGAAATTTCGTAAAGAGAAGATTCAACAATGACGGAAGATATCAACGGCAAAGACCAAAGACCAACAACAAATGCTAGGGGAGGAGAACGACCGCCGCTTAGATGTTACAAATGCGGGAAGGAGGGACATATCACCCCAAACCGTCCACAACAATCCAAGGTATGTTATAACTGTGGAAAGGAAGGCCACATCGCCGAGATTGTACTTATCGCGAAACCAAGTTCAAAGATGAGTGGTGATTCTAAGGGTCGTTCCGGATAAGTCGAAATCGCCGGGTTCTGGAAGAAAGCGTTTGTCGCGATCGGACAAAAGCGTGAGGAACCCAAACGAGGTGATCACGGTAAGCTAATCTTGAATTCTTGCATAAGTTTATACCTTACTAGATACCGGTTCTACCCATTCTTTTATCTCTCCTGCTTGTGCTCAACGTTTAAACTTGACTCCGGAGAAATTAGATTTTGATTTATCTGTTGAAACTCCGTTGGGTGAAACCTTCGTTACATCTACAGTTTATAAATCTTGCATGATCCAAGTTGGCACTATCACATTACTTGTTGATCTTATCTCTTTAAAGATACTTGCTTTTGATGTGATTTTAGGAATTGATTGGTTAACCACTCATCATGCCAAAATTGATTGTTTTCGTAAGGTTGTTAGTTTTCATATTCCTAACCAACCTGGTCATAATGCAATTCAAACCACTAAACCACTAAAATCACCATCATCATATCAAGCCACAAAGCTATTCGCTTATTGAAAAACGGATGTCAAGCTTTCTTAGCCCATGTTATGGATTTGAATAAAGACAAGTCGATTTGAATAATATTTCGTGGTTAGAGAATTTCTCGATGTATTTCAAGAGCTTCTTCTGGTTTACCCTTTAACGTGATGTTGAATTCTTTATCGACCTTGAACCGCACAAAACCCATTTCTAAAACCCCATATCGAATGGCTCTATTGAACTTCGTGGAGTTAAAAGTCCAACTACGTGAATTATTAGACATCGGTTTCATCTGGCCCCAAGACGTCTCCTTGGGGTGCTCCTGTTTTATTCAGAAAGAAGAAAGACGAGAGTATGCGACTTTTGTATTGACTACCGAGAATTAAACCATGTCACCATCAAGAATAGGTATCCACTACCTCGCATTGATGACTGTTTGACGACCAAATTGCAAGGAGCACAATTCTTTTCAAAGATCGATCTTCGTTCGATATCATCACCAAGATTAAAACCGAAGATATTCCAAAGACTAAGATTCAGGACTCGACACGGGCATTATGAATTCTTAGTCATGTCTTTTGGATTGACTAATGCTCCCGCCGCTTTCATGGATATGATGAACCGTGTATTTAAGGAATATTTGGATCGATTCGTTGTTGTCTTTATTGATGACATCCTCATTTATTCCAAAAGCCATGAAGATCATGAGCACCATTTGAAGTTCGGTACTACAAAGACTTCGTGAACACAAGCTTTATGCCAAGTCAAGAAATGCGAGTTCGCTTCGAGGAAGTAGTATTCCTTGGGCACGTGGTGTCAAAACAAGGAGTATCTCGCTGATCCGGCCAAGATCAAGCAATACAAAGTTAGGGAGCAACCGAAGTTTCGGACCGGATCAAGACGCAGTTTTTCGGGCTTAATTTGGTTATTATCGGAGATTTGTGGAAGGATTTTCTCGAATCGCTACTCCGCTAACTCAAATTGACTTAAGGATGCAAAATTTTTATGGAGCGAGGAATGCGAGAAGAGCTTCCAAGAGCTCAAGAGGAGACTCATTTCTAAGACTGTTTCGACAATACCATCCGGTTCGGATGGATTTGTTATTCACAACGATGCTTCCGGCAGGGGTTAGGATGTGTTCTCATGCAACATGGGAAAGTCATAGCCTATGCCTCACGACAACTCAAAGAATATGAGAGGAATTATCCTACTCACGACCGGAGTCAGCAAAGAATGTGTTTCGTTGAAGATATGGAGACACTACTCTTACGAGGAGAAAGTGGAGATTTATACGGACCATATAAGCCTCAAATATTTCTTCACCCAAAAGAACTCAATACGCAAGAACGACGTTGGCTTGAGCTATTGAAAGATTACGATCACACTATTCAATATCATCCCTAAAAAGTTTAACGAAGTAGTCGACGATTAAGTAGAAGATCATATGCAAGCACGAAAAGCGATATTGTCAACGCAAAGGCCCATTTTGTATGACTTGCAAAGGATGGAGGTAGAATTAAAGACTCCAGGGACCCACATAATGATGGCGAATATACAAGTAGAACCGACTTTAATCGATAAAGTTAAAGCTTCTCAAGCTACGGACCTGGGGCTGATGCGTATGAAGAAGAAAGTGCAAGAAGGAGCTATTCCGGAAGCAAGAATTGATGAGGAAGGAATACTTCGAGTCAATTCTAGACTTTCATGCTCCTAACGATTTCGACCAAGCATAAAATCATGATGGAGGCACACAACACCCCATTTGCAATCCATCCTGGGAGTACCAAAATGTATCATGATATTCGACATATATTTTGGTGGAACAATATGAAGAGAGAGATTGCGGAGTTTATCTCAAGATGTTTAACTGTCAACGTAAAAGCAGAGCATCAAGTGCCAAAAGGTCCATTGCAACCACTTGAGATTCCTGAATGGAAATGGGAACACATTACTATGGATTTTGTTATGTGTCTTCCCAAAGTTTCTCAAGGCGTAGAGATGCAATTTGGGTTATTGTTGATAGATTAACCAAGTCCGCCCATTTCTTACCGACACGCCGAGACTTATCCCTTGAACTTTTGCTCAGTATGTACGTGAATGAGCTTGTATGACGATTGCATGGCATGCCAAGATCCATAGTTTTGGATCGTGACCCGAGATTCACTTCAAGATTTTGGGTTAGCTTTAGAAAGCTATGGGCACGGATTTATTGATTCGGGCCAAAGATACCATCCTCAAATGGACGGACAATCGGAGAGGACTATTCAAACCCTGAAGATCTATTAAGACTCGTGGTCCTAGATTTCAAAGGAAGTTGGGATAAGTACCTACCATCTGGTGGAATTCTCCTACAACAACAGCTTATCAAACAAGTATAGGCATGGCTCCATTTGAGGCGCCAGATGGACGAAAATGTCGCTTCCAAATCTTTGGGACGAGGTGGGAGAAGCAACATTGTTGGGACCGTAATTAAGTAGACGCATGACTACGTAAAAAGATCCAAATGATTCGACAACGATTCAAACTTCACAAGATCGACAAAAGAGTTATGCTTATCTTCATAGAAAGGACGTGGAGTTTAATATTGGAAATCATGTATTGTTACGTATTGCTCCATGGAAAGGAGTTACAAGATTTGGGAAAAGAGGAAAGCTCAATCCAAGGTTTGTTGGTCCATTTGAGATTCTTGAACGAATAGGAAACGTAGCCTATAGACTCGCTACGTTACCTCCAAGTATGTCTCTCGTGTTCACAATGTATTCCACATATCTATGCTTCAGTAAATATGTGAAAGACCCGAACCACATTATTGCGTTAGAACTGCATTTGAGATAATCAAGATTTAACATACGAGGAGATACCGCTGAGAGATTTTGGATAGAAAAGAGCATGTCTTACGCACGAAGGTTATACCACAAGTTAAGGTTTTGTGGAGAAACCATGCAATTGAGGAAATGACATGGGAATTGAATCGGAGATGAAAGTGAGGTACCCTCACCTTTTCGATACACCAGTACGACGTTAATTTCGAGGGATCTAAATTTCATAAGGAGGGAGGTTGTAAGACCCCAACTTATTATAAATAAAATTTAATTTTCCTTTATTCATTATTCTAAATTAATAAGGGTTAATTTGATATAATTCTTTGGTTATGGGTGAAATGTGCAAAGTTTATAAAATAAGCAAGTGGTTATAAAATATTCATTATTGTTGGGAATATTCGTTTGATCGTGGAATATTCTTTTTGTCGGGAATCTCCAAGACGGCCAGTAGCTATCATTGGTGGGCCCATAACGAAAAAAAACAGTTGGATGAAGGAAAACGATAAAGATTGAGTTTTATAAATAACGACGTAAATTGTTACCTGCTAACACCTTTGGGTTACTCCGGTGGTTAAAATACGTAATGAATACGCGTGGTTGCATAAAGAAATACACCAGATTGCACAAAGATTATTGAATTATTGATCCTTACGTAAGAAGGCACTACTCAATAATTGTTACGATGAGTTATCGCTCAATATTATATTTTATTGATTCAATAATTGTCTGCGTTGATATTTTGTATCATCGTTGTTTCAATAATTGTCATTACACAAGATTTTCCATTATCAAATCAATAATTCATATTATTTGAATAATATTATCGATAACATTATTGGCAATGTCTAGAAAGTTCGTTTCAAGGAGAGGTTTGGTCACCTAATCATTGCGGCAAGAAGGAGAAATCCTTATTGGAAAGCCCCCTCTTTCCCGGAACGATTCGGGTTGTCAAGATCTTTGTGATTCTCGTAATATTATTTTTAAATAATTAATTATTGATTATTATGATAAAGAAAATATTTATTTTATGTGGATATAGATGGAGAAAATTTTTAATGTGACAATTGTTGAAAATTAATATTTTATCTTTTTTGATAAAATAATTCATATATTATATATTAACGGTGATATTTTTATAATGAATGTGGGATATATGAGTATATGAGGAGGTAGAGTATTTTGTGGCATTAAATGTTTAACATATGTTTTGTGTGTCGGTGGACACAATTCTTGACCGAAAATTGATTATAGACTGTAAAATCGTCCGTTTATGAATTTTGGTCAATTTTTGTTTGGAATTTGGAAAAACTTTCTTCTGCAAAGTTGTAGAGAATGGAATTTCCCATGGAAAGTCGCGAGTTTTGAATTTTTCTGATAACCGAGCTATTTTCTATGAATTGTTGAAGTTTCGGAAAAATAAAATAATTTTTATTAAATTTATGGGGGGACCCACTTTTTGGTTGGTGGAATAAAACATGGGCTGCTGATATTTTTTTCCAAAGAGGCATGCTAGACTTTTTCAAAGCATGCGTAGAGAAAATTGTTAAGTAAATAATATTATTTTATTATTTAGTCTCCTTCATGCTCTAATATTTTCCTATAAATAGAGGGCTAAGTTAGAATTGAAAATTACATCAAACAAGTTTCTCTCTTTCTCTATATTATCGAGCGTATTCTTGTGAGTATACTTTGAGCGTTGTTATACGGTGCAAGTTTCTGTCAGCACTATACCGAAATTCAGTCAGAAGTACGGTTATTTTAAGGTAAGGGGTATTATTTTCTTCTTAAATGATATTTTTCTTGAATATCATTATGCCAAGTATTGGTGAACTTTTTATCAAATTTAGAACTTGTTGTGTTTGGGGTTACTATTCACGATCTGCAAGACTATTCACGACGATACGACACTATTCACGAATACGGCATTATTCACCGAAAAATAAAAATTTTTCTTTTTGCCCAAAATATCTATTCTGGATACTAGCTTTGATTGTATCCATGTTTTGATCATTCTTGAATTTTACACCACTATGATTATTTTCGAGGTATTTTTTGAACATGGGTAAAACAAAGTACGAATCCTTATTCCTTAATCCTTGTCATTTTGTTTCACTGGATTCGTTTCTTTAAAAATATTTTTCATCATTCTCTCGCCTTAAATGATGATATAAATGAATATCTTTGGCACTGTAGTGCAAAGATGAACGATTAATCGATGAATATCTTTGGCTCAGTAGGCAAAAGATGAACAGTGTTGAGATGAACATAACCAATTGGTGATTTAAATGAATATCTTTGGCCAGTAGTGCAAAGATGAATATTGATTGTTGTTATGTGGATAAAATATTGATGATGGACTTTTAAACCTTGTAAGACATGAGAATTCTTTCACGTGACTCTTCTAATGGATTGTCGCTTCCGCTTACATTTGTTGATCTAAAACTTGTTGTCTATTATCAGATTCTATTAGATTTTTTCCTGTTGAAGACTAACGATAATTTGTTGTATATTATCTTAGTCATAATATTCTTTATTGGGCTAGTTGAGCTCACCCTTTCCTTTTTGTTCTATTTTCTTCTCGTGAGGTGAGAACATAAGCAGGATCGTAGTCGGGTAATGGAGTGATGGTTCTAGGAAGATGTTTTAGCAGTCTTCACTATTTCTATAAAATAGTGTTTGAATAATTGTAATGAGGACTTATTTGCGTGTGGATATTGTCTAGAAGACAATATTTGTATTTAAACTCACAGTATGTATTGTCGAATTTCACACGACACTTGTATTACTGAAGTTGTAGTTTGCTTTCTATACCATGTATTTTGGCGACTCAGAATGGGTGTTGTATACCTGTTTTGGGGGCGTCACAATTGAGGGCAATAGAGAAAAAATTGTAATTAATGCTTCCTAGAAACTTGGTAACGTCAAATATATTGGGAAATTTTGAACTCCCTATAACGTCAATTATTTAGGGATGGAGGAAGTAATATATTTACTTGAAATTCTAAAACGTTATATATTAAGGGACAAATTTTTTTTTCTAAAACTTCTTAATATAATATTAAGGGACGGAGGGAATAAATACTTATTTTTGAAGATAGTCTGAAAATCTTATTATATTACTGGTATTATTGGTAGTTAAAATATGCCTATAAAAAAATGGTTTGAGAGATCTACATATCATAATTGTCAATTAATTGTAGGCCCCTATCAAAAGGCTATTCAATTTTGGATCTCTAGTGTTGCGTTGTCTATTAATTTTAATTGATTTAGTTATCATGAAGTTAATTTTATGATAAATTAATTAATATATCAATACAGTACTGATACACAAAAAAAAATTACTTTTCATCTGCGTGTCGTTACTGTATTAATTGGTCAATTGACCAAATTTAACTTTCGATCATATTAACTACTCCCAATTTTAATCAACCCCGCGCGCTCCAAGTCTAAGCTTCATTTAGTAAACATGAAAATGGCTTGGATTGAATTGCTTATGTTTCATGTTTAAGGCTTCAAGCATATCATATCATGCACTAATATATTCATAATCCTTAATTAGAATTATATATGGTATCAGGTAAATTAGTGTAACCATCCCTAAAACATGGGATTATTAATTATATATTCATAATCCTTAATTAGAATTATATATGGTATCAGGTAAATTAGTGTAACCATCCCTAAAACATGGGATTATTAATTATATTATCTTGAATAGCTCATTTGTTTTAAAAGTAAGGCGTTAATTAAAAAGGTAAAATGAAGAATATATCAATAAATTATTATTTAACAGTTTTCTTATCTTTATTTAAGTCACTATTTTAATCTCTATATAAAATTTTACTCCTCTGGATGATGGAGTCAAAAGACCGTTCTCTATGTATAAAAAATAACATTTTACACCCTCAATTAAGTGGACAACTCATCAATCATTATCCAACTCATCTTCATTTTCAAATTATAAAATTAATATTGACTTATTTTTTAAAAATTAATTTCAAACATATTCAAATTTAAAATTGATATAAATTTATTTAATTCATGTCAATATAATTATAAATATTATAAAAGTACTATTAATTATAAAATTTATTATTTTCAAATTTTAAATGAATCATATTAATTTTAAATTTAAAAATATCATAAATTAACTTTTTAAAAGTTAATATTGATCTTATGTACATTTCAGTACTACAATCCAATATTCAATACTCACTCCATAAATTACTTAAAATTTAAAATAAAATAAAAGTTATTTTACAAAGAGAATACAATTGATAAATTGTACTCTCTTTTTAATAAATTATAACATTATTATTAGTTTTTATAAGTCAATTTGATGCATTCTCAAACTTACTAATTTTGCTAAGAATTGTAAAAATAATAAATTTTATAAGTAGTAGTATTTTTTTCCTAAATAAGTTCCGATATGTATTGATTAAATTTATATTAAATTTAAATTTAAAAATATCACATACTTACTTCAAAAAAAAGATTAATAAATTAATAGAGATTTTATAATTAAAAATAAGAGGTTGTAGTATATAATTTGATTGTTAGAACTTTTAAATTTTAACTTTTAAATTTAAAATTTCATTATTTAAGGAATAAATATAAGGATCTTGTTGGGTATATAGTAAAAAATTGAATCTCTATATTGTTAAATGACCCAATAACACTACAAAATAGAAATAGAGATAAAGATAAAAAAAACTATTATAAATGCTCTTAGCAGCCTAAGAAACATTTAAATTTAGAAGTAACTTCTATTAAGAACACTGCATGCAGCCATAAGCTCAACCAAACATATACTCCCCTACCCCCGGGGTCTTATTATTGATTTTTTTCTACTTAAGTACTTAAAATATTTTTAAATTTAAAAAATTAATCTGATTTTTATTAATTTTAGTCAAAAAGTACTATACTAATTGTAATATTTATAATTATTAGTAAATTATTTTAATTTTGAGTTTTAAATATTTTTAATTGACTTTTAAAAGTTCTTAATCTTATAATTTAAAAGAAGAAATATAACAAGAAGTCCAGCGACAATTATATTGGTGCGCTTGTGCTTAGGAGTACAAGGGTGCTTGAAGCCTTGAATAAAACTGGAGGACATCAACATAAGCAGCACATCCGTTACTTTGTAATACCTAGTTTCTTGGACAAATATATAGTTGGGGTTTTTTTTGGAACTAAATATATTTTTGTTACATCAAATATTATTAAAGTTATGATTTTTTCAGATTGTTAGAAAGAATATGTCTGTCGCTAGAAGGAATAGTCACAATGTTCAAATTTGATATATATATATATATATATATATATATATATATATATATATCTTAACTAACATATCTCTATTAAATAACATATTTTTATTAAAATTATGTCGTATTGAAAATTCTTTTAAAAAATAAAATAATATTAAAAGAGAGTTGTTCCACTTACTTTTCTTTTATTTATAAAAATGTCACTCGAGGCTCCACTTATTTTTTAAAAGAATTTTCAAAACCACGGGCTCTTTATATTAAAACTTTACCATCCCCCAAAATCTATATATTATTATTATATTACGATTTATTTTTATATAAATCTATATTATTAATTGGGTTTGTTAAAATAGAAATAAGTTAATTTTTATATTTATTATTATCCCTTTAATTTTTTTTCTTATTTTTGTAATAATATCAATAAAAGAATTATTAATATAAATCTTGCATTATTATTATTATTAATTTTATTATTAAGCAATGATGATAAGTAATGATTTTATTATTAAGCAATGATTTTATTATTAATAAAATTAGTTCAATTAGTCTAATAAGTAATGATGATAATTTTTCAAGACATTTCAGAAATTAATTTACTTATCGAATTTATAAAAGTAGTGAAGTATTATAATAATAATAATAATAATAATAATAATGTGATTATCAATATTAGAAGTCTGATTATACCAATACTAAGATTGGATAACATTAAGAGGAATAAGTACATATTACATGTTCATTTTCATAAAATAAAAAAAAACATAGCATGATTAATACAACCAACGCCTATTTTTTTGGCTCAGAATCCCTAGCACTCGATAGTGATTTATTTATCGTGGTTTCGGTTTCAAAGCCACAAATTGCACATTTTCGATGAGGCTTAGAAGGAATGATTTTCTCGAGTGCACTCTTGAATCTAGATTGTTACATTCCAACCAACTCTGAGGCTTATGAGGAGTGTTGCATATACAAAAAAGTTCAGGAGCTGAATTCTTAACCAACATAAAATCCTTAAATGACATAATTTTTAAAAGCCTAGCCTTCCTCCGCTCTCTCTCCTCGCTCTTTTGAAAAAAACCCAAATCGTGAACTCTGAGACTGAGCAGCAAGGATTTGATCACTTGTTGTTTATATGAAACTGAGCACTAACACTGGGGCTATGTTGTTTATATTTCCAGGACATTTCAACAATGCAACAAACTAAATTGCACATTTGTGATGCATAAAGTCTAACCAGAATCAACTGGACATCCCAACTTCCTATAAAGCAAGTCCCATTTCCATGAACATTACTCATAGTCATATAATATATGAAATCCTGAACAAAAATTATTAAACTATTACTATTACATTCTGACTAAACCAAAAACATTACTGATGAGGTACAAGTTAAAACCTCCAAAAAACAAAAAAATATCTGACTAAACTATAACATTCTTTTGGAGTTCCTGAATAAAAATTCTTCCATTAATCGTTGAAATCGACGATAGCCTTGTCAAATTTCAAAAGCTTCACCTCCGACCAAAAACCAATTTGGGATTTTGAAATGATTTCACCGCAAGTAATATGAACAACAATCGGTGGTGGGGTGAAATATCGCATCCAATGTAACTACAATAATATTCAAGTTCCAAAATGTACATTAACATAAACTATAAACAAAAAACTAAAAAATAAACCAAAATGTATATATAACCAAAAAATCAAAACATAATAACAGACATAAACCAAAAAACAAACATAATTTACCAAAAATCAAATCAAAAACAAACCAAAACAAAACAAAACAAAATAAACCAAAACAAAAAACAACAGACATAAACTATTAAACCAAAAAACTAAAACAGACATAAACACCAAAAAACCATAAACAGACAAAATTGTGACCAAATAAACCAAAAAATATAAACCAAAATAGACATGTAAACTGACATAAACCAAAAAACAAAAAATCACCAAAAAACCGACATCATAAACAGACATCACCAAAAAAATCAAAACAGACATATAATTATAACTGTAACAAAAAAACATACATCTCACCAAAACAAACAAGTAACTGTGAGGAACAGAAGGAGATCATAAACTATTAAAGCATCTTACCAAAACAGATGTGGTTTACTGATGTAGTTTACAAATGCGACTTACAAAAATGCAAACTTATCGATGTGGTTTATCGATGCATTTATAAATTCATCGATGCAAGATATCTTTGTTGCGAGTTTACAAAAAATGCAGCTTGACATTGAAACTAAAAAAATACACAACAAGCCTCTCTTAGAGACTGATTCAGGTGAACTGAAACTACTCTGATTCTCAAAAAGCCTCTCTTACCTCTAATAAACTCCATAGCTTCATTCAAGACCAGGTTCAGCGTCCCTGTTACTGTATGATAAAAAGTCACAAAACTGAATCATAAGACTGAATACAAAGACATGCTTCAACATACTCTAACAGTTTAGAATGACTTGATTGAAATGTTAAAAAAATACTTTAGTACCTCATAATAACTGTTAAAAAAATACTTTAGTACCTGATATAAAAAATCATCAAATATTCAAATAATGTGAATATAGCCCTCTAGTGGATTAGTATCATGCAGACAATTAAATTAATACCGAACTGTTATACTTAAATTGAAGAAGTCCGACAATCAAGGGTCAGAATAGGAGATTTTAGCAAGAATTGAAAGTTATATGAACTACTCAAATGATATTGAGTGAATTCTAACAACTAAAAACAAGGACTACTCAAATTCATTATTCATGAAAGCAAAATATAAAGAATAAAAATGTGATAATCAAGCTCACCGAAAATGCTTCCTTTACAACAACAAGATCTAATTTCATTCTAATCTCTTTTTTTTCTTGTAAAACCGTATAAACAGAGGAATCTGATTTATACATACCGATTCAAGAGAAGCAACAAGAGAAAAGTTAGGGATTTGACTCTGCAGTAGTCCGATTTGGAGAGCTCGACTAGGGATTTTTCTCAGTTTGCCTGAATCACGACTAGGGCTTATTATTTGGAGAGAGAAGAGAGACGAGAGAAGCTAGGATTTGGAGAAGAACTCAGTTGGACTAAATCGCGAATCGCGAATCACGAATATGGGGCGAATTTGGGGAGAAGGGTCGACTAGGCAAATTTGGGGAGAAGAGTCGAATTTGGTGCTTTTTCCAAAAGACACGGCTTTGCTTTGGGGAGGCTGAGTTTTTGATTTTAAATAGTTATGTTAGTTAAGAATTTTATGTTAGTTAAGAATTTAGCTCATGAACTTTCCTATATATATATATATATATATATATATATATATATATATATATATATGCTGCTTAGCTAACAAATACTCCCTCCATCCATAAATAATTGACGTTATAGGGAGTTCAAAATTTTCTAATATATTTGACGTTACCAAGTTTCTAGGAATCATTAATTACAATTTTTCCTCTATTGCCCTCAACTATATGGAGTATTTCATTTATCTTGATAACTATATGGAGTACATCTTTTCTTAATTAATGCAAGGGTAATTGTGATAATACATATCAATTTTAATAACAAAATTAGAATAATAAATGTCTTTCTTAATAAGTGTAAAAATCTTTAAAACGTCATTTATTTAAGGATGGAGGGAGTACTAGCAGTTTCTAATTGTATGCAAACTGAGTAATTCCAAATTATTGTTGTACTAGAATATATAACTAACTAATGGTAATGGAGCACGTGGGGTATCCGCCGACGCAAGAAGACAAAATTGGGGATGAGATCAAAACCACCTCCACGTTTCTGTGTCTTAAGTTCCGATAAATAGTGTGGCACTAGTTGAGTAGATAAAATGATCTAGTAGTATTCAATTTTGTTCTTAGTTAATTTATGTATTTATAAAATTCATATTCTTTTAATGTGAATTTTTTTAAATAATAAATTCATATTTTAGTAGATTATAATAATGACTATTATATTAAGCAAGAGTAATATAATTACATTATTTTTTAAATTAAGAATTTTGAAAATAACAAAGGAAAAAATTAATAAAGCAATTGTTACTTTCCTTTCCTTTGTAAACCATAAAAGAGGAGAAAAGTCAACATTTAACAAGCACTAATGCAAATAAATATGTCCCTCCCATTGAGTTTCTTCACTTATAATTTTTGCTTTATTAATTAGTTAATGTTAAGGTTGTATATATATATATATATATATATATATATATATATATATATATATATATACTCCAGCATGTCGGAGTCGTTTTGGATACATGAAATGTAGTTGCAAATGAAGGCTCTCCCAGCTGCAGCACTAAAGCTAGCAGAGACCTGAAGGTAAAAACTAGGTCGAAATTCCAATGATCAGGTACGTACGTACGTAGGAGAGATATAGAAGAAATGTTAATTTAAATAATGCAAAGTTTCTTGTTCTTCAACCATAGAAATTAATTAATTATATTATTAGCATTAAGATAAATCTTACAAAATCCTGCTAAAAATTAATACATGCAATATTATATCAACAGTACGTCAAGCTATTTTAAATTAATGGATCTACAGTTTCTATTTTTGGATTAGAGTAACGAAATATTAATATTGCCCAGGACGCTTGAGAACACTGTTTAATTTCAAGTTCCACCGGATTGAAGATTTCCAAATGAATGGATTTGGTTTAGTAATTATTGGGAAACCCTAGCTAGATTTAATAAAATAAAATCATTTCTCTTATATATTTTTCATCTCTCTCTCTCTCTCTCTCTCTCTCTCTCTATATATATATATATATATATATATATATATATATATATATATATCTCCTGAAAGTTTTCCAGTCATTACGATCGATCATATATATTCATAATTATTATGCATTGGGATATTCAAGGTATGACGGATGAAGGGTTCAGTTATGTGTTTACAAGGTCTATAACACACAGTTTCTATTGAACTCAATATTATTGTCCATAATGAATTAACTTCATGTTTAATATTATACACTTTAAACCCCAAAAAATTAATGCTACTTTCCTTGTAATTTATACTCTTTTGTCCAATCGAATAATGGAAATATTATATAACATATATTTTCCCGGCCAGTCTGGGAATCTTTTAATGCTTTTCTTTTCTCGATCTTACTTGTTTAATATAAATATTTCAGAAGACAGTCAGTTTCGTACCTTTTTTTAATATATATTTTTGAACACAGTTACAAATATTATTATATTATTGGTACGTGGTTAAACCATGTCGATCAAAAAACCAAAAACAAAAAAGAACTATATATGGTTTGATAGATTTATATTTCATAATTGTCAATTAATTGTAGGCCCCAAACGAAAAGTCTATATATTCAATTAATTTTCCGGACTATCAAATAATTATGTTGACAAAGGTAGTATCGGATCTCCAGTGTTGCCTAATTAATTTTAATCAACCTCGTGCCCTCGAAATATATATATAAGCTTCAACATTTAGAATTATGTTATATCTATTGTGTTAGACCGACCAAGAATTATGTTATAAGTATCTATTAATTTTACAAAGGTTCGTAGCTGCATAAATACCAAAACAAGAAAGTGCTACTTTCCATGTCCTAAGATTAGTCTCATCTTAAAAAGTCAGACTTTTATAAATTGCCAACATTAAACTTCTTAACTCAATTTAAAATAACAATGTTTAGGCAATTACGCTATTTTTGTTAATTATTATTTTCACCCAGACATTTCTCACATGAGTATGATATCTATTATCGTTGTTTGAGTTTTATAATGGAGGAAAATTTACGTTTTCTGTTCAATTCTTTTGTTTGTGAGCTTTTTAATTAATCAACATAAAATAGAAAATATTATCAAATAAATTGGACACCTTTCTTGTCAACATTTCCGTCAAAAAATAAACGAATTTAAATGGAAAATTAAATAATTTAAACATATATTTTATAATTTATGTTATACCTTCTACATTATAAACAAAATAGTGTGAATAGAATTAACAGGAGGACAAAATAATAAATGTAAAACTCAAGGTTGTTTTTTTAAAACTTAAGAACAATAATCATAGTGTAACTATTGATCAGTGTGGACAAATAAATTGCACCTTGCTATGATTAGGGTTTCGTGTTGACTAAAGAGGAGAAAAATACACGAAGAATACAAAATTGATTGATGAGTTGAAGATGGGAAAAGAACTGGTAGATAATTAATAATCTAGTAACACGTGGCATAACTCTTAGCATTAAAGATTCTTCTCGGGTGTCTAGGGTCTAGAGAGAATCCAAAAGTCTCTTCTATTAGAATGGGCGGAATATTTATAGAGCTTCCTGAAAAGTGATCACATGCCTGACACATGTCCGGGTCCTGTGTCTGGCATGTGACCTCAGAAAAAATTTCAGAAATATCCTTAGTTACCTGAATAATGCCCAAATTGTCTTGTCCTTCTAGTCACCAATCTAAATATTCTTCAATTAATTCCCAAAATGAGTTATCTCCATAAGCCTTCTGTCTTGGTACTCATGGAGGCCTCTCTAAGGTCTTGTATTCGAAGGTTCTTGTTTCTCAATTCATCATATCTTTTCGCTCTTATTTCTTTAATTATCTGAAAATCTCTATTGTCGAAAACCTCGGAGGAGCTCAGAACGGAGCGAGGGAGGTCATGCTCTAGGGGGTCAAACCCTATGGTGGCTGAACCCTAGGGGGGCAAACTCTAGTTTCTTGCCTCTTTTGGTTCTCTTTGATCGACTTAGCTTTTCTTGATCAATTTTCATCATTTTTCTTGATTCTTGGCCCTGTGAGAAGCTTCATTTGTCATGGGATTCAAGGAAAACGATTTAGAGATCCTCACAAGTTCCCTCGCTTCTTTCTATGTTTCAGACTCGTTGTTCCGTCATCACCGCTCAAAGCTTGTCTGACACATGCAATTCTCGAGATCATAAAATGATGTGCCCCCTAGGAAGCTGACCCTTAGGGTGGCCGAACCCTAGGTCGGTGCCTAGAGGACACCTTAGCTTTTTATTCTTTCTCCGCTCGTTTTCCTTATTTTGCTCCAGTAGTTCAAATCAAGTTCGGTTGTTATCGACTTTTTTCTTGAGGTGGGATCACCTAGGGGTGGCTAAACCCTTGGGGGCCAAAACCCTAGGCCTTTGTTCATTTATTGCTTATCTTCATTTATTTCTCTCTTGTTCATTTATTTTCAACTTTTTCGTTTTTCATTCAATTATTTTAGGTCACATGAGACCCATATATAATCAGTAAAATAAAACTTAATGAATGTAGTTAAATAATCAGCCAGAATAGTGATTTTAAGAACAAATTTCGAATGTCATGTCATAAGGGTACACATGCCACAGAAATATTTTTAATATTAATAAATTATTTAAGTGAAATTCGTTTTAGAATAAAGTGAGTAATATCTATGCTCAATTTAATGCCTAGTAAAATTACTCTTCGGAGTTAAAACTTCAAACATAAGACTTGCTTAGTTTCATCCTAGTCATGGCTTAGTACTATTGGAGAATGATATGGCCAACATGTGGAATCAAATCAAGAGTAAATGCATGTTGCCTTCTAGCAATTTGGTATTAAAATAAGGATATCAAGTTCTGATGAAAACAAGCATCTGGCAAGAATGATGCAGACATGATCAATATCTTGGATTCAAATGGAGGACGTGGATCGGATCCGGTGCAAGTATTGGTTGGACCCGTGACGAGAAGTCGAGCTAAACGTTTCAAGGAAGGACTTTTGGCTTTAGTAAAGGCAATGTGGCTCGAGAAAGATGTAACAACATGGACCAAGGTAGTTGAGAGTGATCATAAGATTGTTAACCTGATTCAAGGATGTGTTCCAGGTCAAGCCAAAGTCGGTATACCAAGCTAGAAGATCAATGGAAACTGTCAGGAAAAACTCAGTGAATTCGCGCCGACGAGCTCATCAAGGCCATTGAGCTCGCCCCGATGAGCTCGACTCTTTCCAAACTTGTGACTTCGCCGACTGAAACCGCCCTAGCGCCTTGCTCTCTGTATCTGTTCACCCCGAAGAATTCCCAAGCCTTTTTGGTTTCGCAACGACCCAATCCGCCCCGACAAATTTGTACAGGCGTAAATGAGTTCGCCCCGGTGAACTGGTCGATTTCCATTTAGATTTTTACGTATACGCGTTTTTGGCATATTTGGTTACAAATATTATTTCCTAAATTGTTTTGATTTCTATTATGATTAGGATGCTTCTAGCTTAGAGATTTGTTTCCAAAACATTTGTAATTCCTTATGGGGATTCTAGAGTTTCAAATTACTATTATTTAAGGATTATTTGACGTAATTGACATTACAATTAAATATTATTCAGATTAATCATACTTGTGAGATTATTCTATACTTTTGGTTTTTAAAAAATTTCTAAGTTAATTTCTTATTTGTTCTTTGAGATTCAAAACATGTTATGCTAGGAATAACTATATATCTAAACAAATATAGTAAAAAATTGGCGAGATATATATAGTTAAAATTTGTTGAGTTATTTCTTAGTGTAATGTCACAACAAACATATTTTCAAAGAGATTATGTCATGTTATCACTTACTTGACATTCACCCGCAAACCGCTCATTTGCTTATATTAATTGACATTCCTTAGAATCATATTTTACATTTTAGGGTTAATTTCTAATTAATAGCTAGATTATTCTATATTTACATATGTGATTATTATACTTTTTTAATTATTTTAGATATTTTAGATAATGGTTCTAAAGAGTCATTCTTGTCTTCCATTAAATTTGATCTTAGCCATTAATTGTATGAGCAAAGGACTATATAAGAGGATGTTCTTCTTCTATAAATCATAAAACAAAATTGTAGTAATGCTTGCGAAGTAAAAAGTTAAATAAATCAGGCGAAAAAGTTTTAAATTGTCATATTTAATGTTTTGGAACAAAATATATTTTTAAGCGTTGGAATCAATAGTCAACTCGCAATCATATTAGTATTGTTTGAGTGCTACATAATTTGTGAGAATAGTAAGAACTTCTCAACACGAACATACAAAATAAATTGATTAACTAATGATCTATCTGGGCATGACTAAGAATACTCAATTATTGAGTTTTATGTCAATAGGTTACGTTATATCAATAGACAAAATTATCTCATATTACATGCATGTAATTTCGAATTAATACATTTATCTATTCACATTAAAAAAGACTAATTATATATAAAAAAGAAATTGGAGTATTAAAGGTTAATTACTAATATTAAATTTAACATTTCATCACTATTCAGACCAATTCGATAAAAACCTGCAAGTATAATAAGCTTAATAAACATCTACTTGGATCAATAGATTTTGTTATTCATCATTCATGTAGCAAGTCCTAAATTTCTCGAAATCAACAAGTATATGATTCATGTTAGCTATGAGCTTTATTACAAATGTATTGGATCCAATATAGGAGAACAAAAGTAGACAATAGTTAAACATTAAGCTGATCCAAGCTAAGGAGGAATAAACGAATCATAGTTAATTAAAACCTAGAATTAAAAATATCCACTTGTATAATTAAGAATAATGCAAATTAAGGTCTAAACTGCTGATTTATGCATATTAAACTCCTATAAGTCGGCAATAAGAAAATTAAGGACAGCCCCATCTTCATGTTTCTTGTACAACTATCAAGAAATCATATATACAAGCGAAAGAAAAAACAAGAAGTCGATTCACCAAAGCTAGTTGCTTGAGTTGAAGTCATGATTTCGGAGGTGAAAGAGGAACCCAAAAAGGAAAAGCACTATATAGGGGTTCGAAAGAGACCTTGGGGAAAGTATGCAGCTGAAATTAGGGATTCCACAAGAAATGGAACCAGGGTTTGGCTCGGAACTTTTGATAGCGCAGAGGAGGCTGCTTTGGTTTATGATCAAGCGGCTTTATCAATGAGAGGTCAGCTGGCTTTGCTCAACTTTTCTGCTGAGAAAGTACGGGATTCGTTACGGGACATGAAGTACACTTGTCAGAATGGATCCTCCCCAGCAAAAGCCCTAAAAGAGAAACATAAGATCAGAAGTATCTCGAAACAACAAAGAAAAGGAGCTGGTAACAAAGATGTGTTGGTATTTGAGGACTTGGGAACGGATTTATTAGAGGAGCTCCTGAGTTGTTCTGAGAGTGCTACTATAAGTTCATAAATTTTCATTACCATCATATTGATTGTTTCTTAATTGTTATTTTCCTCTTTTCTTCTTCTAAGTTTTTCCATTTTGGCCTATTGAAGCAAGTTGTATATAATTGAATAAAGGCATAGATCAGAAAAAAAATTAAAGCATAACTTTTTTGCACTTTCTTGTCATTTTTAGATGTTGTATAATTACTCTTTTTGACTTTAAAAGGTGAGTAAAGTCTATAATTTCGTTAGTTCAACAACTAAATACATGTATATATGAAGAAGTTTTATGTATCAGTCAAGTTTCTTTTATGAAGTACAGCTGCAAGGATGGATGCTTCGGACTAGGTAGCTGCTGCATCAAAGGAGGGGCACAAGGTGAGAAAAGCATCTCAAAAGGTAGGAAAACTAAAGAAACAGAAAATGTTGTTTTTAGCTGCATATGGAATGAGGTATGTCAAATAAATTAATGATGTGTTTGAATGATTGAAGACAATATTAACATTGGAATGCTAGGGGAAAAAAATATTAGCATTTGAATTGTTCATCATCGGTTAACTTCTGCCGAATTTACTTAATTAGGTGCACAAACTTGCAAGACTTTGAGAAAAAAAATTATTAGGCAGCATTTAGTTTAGATATAAGAAATAATTGCAGTTGATTTTATCAATAAATAAAAAAGATTATTTGACATATATATAAACTTAAAATTTATTTGGTCATTCAACCATTCATCATAATCATCCCTTCTCCCGTAAGTTTCTTATCAGTTAGAATTGATGAGGATGACACTTAGGTTAACTGCATTAGGGGTTAGGATATGTGAATATATCCTCAAAACATTCATATATATATATATATATATATATATATATATATATATATCTACTTATTGATCTCTTGCTGATTTTAAATATTATCGTAAATATATGTATGATTTTGAGAACAAGACCTAGATCTATCAAGTTGCATTGGGGGTTAAATTTGAGGTAACTGAATTTATTTTTGCTTCTATTCGGCCTAAAGAAGTGTGTCTTATGAATAGGTTTAATCTTTAGCTTTAGGTTTCAGAAGAATGCACAGATTCATTTTGCAGCTTTAATTTCACGATTGAATTCGTGTTAAAATGTATTAGTTAGATTGAGGCTCTATCGTACTTATTAATGTATGATAAATGTATTTAACACTCGTACTGATTCATTTCAAATTTCATCATCCAAATGCAGCATTGCTTTTCATACATAACATTACCTACAAGTTCTTAATAAAATCATTTCTAATAATAAAGGTATTTTTTGTAATACTTGTCAATTGGGAAAATCATCTAGACTTCATCTTTCTGTTTCTACTCATCATGTTTCCTATGTACTTGAATTAATTTATAGTGATGTTCACCTACTCTCTATTGTGGCAGACACAAATATTTCGTTATTTTTGTTGATGCATTTTCTAAGTATATACGACTTTACCCATTGCAAAATAAATCTTATGCATTTACTATTTTTCTGTAATTTCAAAACTTTGAATGATAATTTAACACTCAAATTAAGTCTATCCAAACTGATTGGGGTGGAGAATTTCGTTCATTGAATAAAATTTTCACTTCTATTGGCATTAACCATCTTGTAGTGTGGTATGATTGAACGTAGAAATCATCACATTGTCAAAAATGGCCTCAACCTACTTGCCAATTTTCACACTCTTTTCAAATACTGGCATCTAGCTTCAAATAATGCTATTCAAATTGCTACGTAGGTTAACAAATTTTAATTTGAAGAGTTTTTTTGCTACTATTTTAATTTTTGAAAATACTCTTTATCGCTCGTTAGATCTTCGCACAAATAAAATTTAAGCTGCTCGACATGTCGGTTTTAATGAGACATGCTTTTCATTTGCTACGATTCCCTCAACTACTACATCTACCACATCTTCTCAAGCTCTATGGGCTGTCATTCCTGTGATTCCATTTATACAATCCAAATCCATCCCTTCCATGCCTTTAAATAGTCCGATTGTAGCGCGTGCCATTAATCCCACATGTATTGGTAACCAATCTCACAATTCAGGGTCTCTTAATTCTACCCCGTCATCAACACCAACGGCCACCACTGCTATTGTTTCTCCTCCACCAAAATTACGCACAACTTCCTCTCTGTATGATACGTCAGTCATCAATACTCTTGTGGGCTCTCAATCCTCTACTCCACCCGTCCATTCATGTACATCATTGTCCACACCATCACATGCATTCCTCTTCCATCACTCCTGGTGTTGCAGTGATACAACCCAAATATACTATGACCCAAACAGCAGCGGTAACACGACCTGTACCTCCTTCTAGGGTGCTAACTAGAGCGATGGTTCGACGTTTTAATCAGACTCCGCATGCCCTATCTGTAGAGGTTTCTTCAGCAGTTGAGCCCACATACTACTCACAGGCAGTTCGCTCATGTAATTGGCGAGAAGCAATGGCTTCGGAAATTCAGAATCAATGAATGTAGTAGGTTGTAAATGGGTTTTGTGAGTTAAACGGAAAGCCAATGGTATGATTGAGCGATATAAAGCACGGTTGGTGACAAAGGGCTTTAATAAAAAAGAAGTGGTTGACTACACCGAAACATTTAGTCTGGTTGTAAAGCCAACAACGGTGAGGGTTGTACTATCTTTAGTGGTTTCTCACTCTTGCATATTCACCAATTAGATGTGAATAACGCTTTTCTTAGTGGATGGTTGGATAAAAAAGTATTTATGACTCAGCCACCGGGATTTGAGGATAAAGCTCATCCAAATCATGTTTGTAGCTTTCATAAGTTCCTTTATGGCCTCAAGTTAGCACCACGGGCATGGTATTATATAGAGGCTATGATCTGATTTTTTGGAGTAACTGCACTTTAAAATTTCTATGTCCGACACATCTAAGTTCCTCTGTTCAGCACATGACATACATTTAATTTTATTAGTTTATGTAGATGACATAATCTGTAGCCATTAGTGATTTAATGCAGGCTTTGGGCAAAGAATTTGCACTAAAAGATCTTGGTTCATTAAATTATTTTCTTGGCATTGAAGCAATTAATCCGTACATCCAGTGGCTTAATTTTGTCTCAACAGAAGTATATTAGAGAAATAATTACACGAGTCAAGATGGGTGACTAAGCCAGTCCGGACGCCGGCATCAGTTCAAAAAGTAACGACTGCTAGTACTTCTTTGTATCAAAATAGGACTTTCTTCCGTCAAATTGTTGGTGCCTTGCAATACACTACACTTACCAGGCCAGCTGACCTATCTTTTGCTGTCAATAAAGTTTGCCAATCAATGCATAATCCTACAGAGGAAAATTGGGCAGCGGTGAAGTGAATAATTAGATACTTACAACACACTGCAGGGTATGGTCCTTCTATTTTAAATTCTGACAATCTTTTTTCTCTTCAAGCCTTCTGCAATTAAGATATGGCAGGAAATTCCTCTGACAGAAAATCAACAGAAGGATTTGCTATTTATATGGGCAAAAATATAATTTCTTGGGCATCTCGAAAACAACGGACGGTAGCACAGTCATCCATGAAAGAGGAGTATAAATCATTGGCAGATACAGCTGCTGAGTTATCTTGGTTGCAATCCATGTTCTCCGAATTGGGGATTTTCTTGAAGGAGCCTCCAATCTTGTGGTGTGACAATATTAGTGCCACCTACTTGGCTGCCAATCCGGTCTTTCATGTTAATTAGGACAAAACACATTGAGGTTGATTTTCACTTGGTTAGGGAAAAAGTGTCGCGCAAAGATCCAACAGTCTGATACGTCTCTAGACATGATCATGTGGCGGATGTTTTCACTAAAGCCCTTAGCACTCCAAAGTTCGAAGTAAACTGACTTTGATCCCGACCACAATTCAGCTTGCGGGGTATTAAACCATAAGACTCGGTCAACACCTTATCACCAACAATCTTAGCATAACAAACAGATCAGCTGAATGATATCTTATTATCTGCTACAAATGTTTAAATGTATAGATTAGGTGGATATTTAAATTGGCTTTGTAGTTATCCTAACCATCTGCTATGTATATAAATGTATTGCCTTGTATCCAAAATAATGATCATAAAATAATATACAAGCCTCCTTGTGAAATACTATCATTTGTGTAATCTTATTTGTTAGATCATCATACTAAATTCGAAAAGCACTAATAATTTGAACAATGTTTTCCAAGATTTTACACACGCATATATATAAATATAAATATATATATATATATATATATATATATTTGGATATTTTTTTAAAAAATAAGTGAGGCCGCGGGTGTCATTTTTGTAAATAAAAGAAAAGCAAGTGGGACCATTCTATTTTAATATTATTTTGTACTCCCTCCGTTCCTAAAAGATTGTCGTTTTAGGAAGTAATTTTTGTTCCAAAAAGATTGTCGTTTTGAGTAATTTATCAATACACATTAGCTATTTTTTCCCTACTTTCTCCTTATTTAAAGCTTTCTCCTATTTAAAACTTTCTTCCCTTCCCAATGATTCTTATTCAATTCAATGCTATAATCCAAGTAGTAATTGGTTGAATAAGAAGTAATTGGTTGAATTGAATAAGAAACATTGGGAAGAAAATAATTGGTTGAGACAATTAATAAAGGTAGTATAATATTTTCGTTAGGTATTAATTATATTCCATAATGTGTGTGCATTAACCTTAAATGACAATATTTTAGGAACAAATGGAGTATTTTAAAAGAATCTCTAGAACGACGTAATTTTAATAAAGAAGTGATATTTAAGATAGAGTGTTATTTCACATGAGTGTTTTAGATCCGTTCTCTCTCTCTCTCTCTCTCTCTCTCTCTTTATATATATATATATATACACACACACACACTATATGTGTCCCGTGCCTCCGGCACTATATGGACGGTTGAATTTATCCCAAATTTTGGACAGCCCAGATGATTTATTGCGTGAGCGGGAAATTCAAAATCATTTGTATTTTATTAGATAGATATATATACAAGCTTGATCAGGTCCGGAATTCCAGACGGGAAAAAATCCGGACCTTTAATTTTTTATTTTTGTTTTTTTTAAACAACTAATTTTTTTTTTTTAATTATGGAACTCAAATTTTTACATAATACAATATTTTGGACGTGATTTGGATACCATGCAGATTGTACATATATTTTTTGATATATGTATCCAAATCACACCCAAAACACTGTATTATGTAAAAATTCAAGTTCCATAATTTTTTATTTATTTTTTTTAGTTATTTTTTAATAAAAAAGGTTCGGATTTTGAGTGCGGTTTGGGAGTCGGCACTGATCCAAATCCCTCTCTCTCTCTCTATATATATATATATATATATATATATATATAGGGTTTATACCCTTTTAAACTTCGTACCTCGAGATTCAAAAGCTCTCATCAGGCTACCAAAAGTAACAATATCTTCTTGATGCGCACCCTTATGAAATATCCAACGAAAAAAGCCGTCAGAGTGGTCACGTGTTTATAAATACATGTTGAGTGTATATTTTTTAATGTTTGACTGTATAAAAATATTTAAATAACAATCTAATACTAACAAGTTCTGTATAGATGCTTTATAAATAAATAAAAAAAGGTACAACTTTCTTATCTTCACCATCTTCAAATGAAACCCAGAAATCCAAAAACCATTAATTCATTCATCATCTGTTCATTAAATCTAAAAATTTGAAAACTCGAAACCCCACAAACCATTGATCTTCAAATGATAGTCTATTCAACTAACAAATATGTTCAACATCGTAATCTAAAATCAACTTCATAAGGTTTAGATTTACAATGGTGAAATAAAATTAAATAGGAGAGAAAGAGAGAGAGATTTAGGTTAGAGAAGTAGGAAGAATCGGGGAAAAGGAGATGGAGTGTTAATCGGCTCACCGTGGTCTGTGTCAACTTGCTAACTTTAAAAGTATCGATAGATACTATTGACTAACAGGCGAATCAATCAATGAAGTTCATTTTTCAAAAACATTATCAGAAAAACGGGATGATATTAATTCATTTGCTTCCTCATGTCCTTCCACATATAATAAATTAATAATATTACTATAAGATAAAATAATGTTAAATAAGTTTGATAATTAATTAATTAATATTGCACTCATTTGTCTTATTGATTTAATCATATCTTGGTATCAATTTTTTGTAAATGAGAATAACTTAATTCATTTTCTTGTTTTGAGAGGCTCCTCTCAGTTGTCTCATGACAAGAACCACAATTTAATATTTTGAATTTATAATTTGTAATTAATCCATAAAAGTAGCTAATCAGTTGACTAAAAACTTCAAAGTCTGATTAATAGTCGCATAGTTCGGAGGAAATTAATATATATATATATATATATATATATATATATATATATATATATATATATTGTGACGCCCCCAAAATAGGTATACAACACCCATTCTGAGTCGCCAAATACATGGTACAGAAAATAAACTACAACTTCAATAATACAAATGTCGTGTGAAATACGACAATACATACTGTGAGTTTAAATACAAATATTGTCTTCTAGACAATATCCACACTCAAATAAGTCCACATTACAATTATTCAAACACTATTTTATAGAAATAGTGAGGACTGCTAAAACATCTTTCTAGAACCATCACTTCATACCCCGACTCGATATTGCTATGTTCTCACCTCCTGAGAAGAAAAATGAAACAAAAAGGAAAAGGGTGAGCTCAACTAGCCCAGTAAAGAATATTATGACTAAGATAATATACAACAAATTATCGTTAGCCCTCAACAGGAAAAAATCTGATACAATATAATAGACAAAAAATTTTAGATCAACAACTACAGCGGAAACATCAATCCATTAGAAGAGTCAAGTAGAGAAAGAATTCCACTATCTTCTAAGATTTAAAAGTCCACCATCAATATTTATCTCTGTAACATCAATTAATATACATCTTGAATCAAATATTCATCTTTGCACTACAGGCCAAAAATATTCATTTGTATCACCGGTTGGTCATGTTCATCTCAACACTGTTCATCTTTTGCACTACTGGCCAAAGATATTCATCGATTAATCATTCATCTTTGCACTACTGTGCCAAAGATATTGATAATATCATCATTTAATTTGAGGATTATGAAAAATATTTTAAAAAAAACGAATCTAGTGAGATGAAGGACAAATAAGTAGGATTCATATAACGGTTTATCCAAGATCAATAATACCCCATAATAACCAATTTTGTAAATGAATTCAAAAATAAAGATCAAAACATGGATACAATCAAAGATAGTAACCATAATAGACATCTTGGACAAAAAAGAAGAAAATTTTATTTTTTGATTGAATAGTCTGAGTATCGTGAATAAGAACTCCCCGACACAAAAAGTTCCAAATTTAATAAAAGTTCAAACCAATATTTTGGCATAATGATATCGAAAGAAATAATATCATTTATGAAGAAAATAACATCCCTTACCTCAAAATAATCTGCAGTACTTTTAATCTAATATCGGATAGAAAGTTCAGAAGGAAACTTATGATAGAACAACAACTCTCAAAGTATATAATTACTCACTAAAATACGCTCGACAATATAGAGAGAAAGAAAACTTGTTTCTGGTGTGATTTTCAATTCTAACCTAAGCGTCTATTTATAGAAAAATGTTAGAACGTCATAGGAGACTAAAATAATAAAATATATTATTACTTAACAATTTCTCTACACATGCTAATCAAGACTCAAGACCAGCCCCTCAATGCTGAAAATTTCAGCAACCCATGTGTATTCAACACAAGTGGGTCCCACCCATAATTTAATAAAAATTATTTTATTTTTTGAAACTTCAACAATTCATAGAAAATAGACCGTTTATCAGAAAAATACAAATTTTATGTCCATTCTGCCTGAAATCGAATTCTCTACAACTTTGTAGCTTTGCGTTTTTCCAAATTTCAAACATAAAATATCCAAATCCACAAAACGGATGATTTTAATACCTCTACACAAACAAAATCTTGATAAAACACCTCAAAGATTAATTCCTTCATTTTTATCCACATAAAAATAAATATATCCATCATTTATATCCACATAAAATAAATATTTCCTTATCATATAAATCAATAATTAATTATTCACAAATAATATTACGTAATCACAATTATGACACCCAGTAGTTCCGGGAAAGAGGGGCTTTCAATAAGAATTTCTCTCATCTTGCCAAGCAATTAGGTGACCAAAGAACTTTCTAGACATTGCCAATAATGCTATCTAATAATATTATTCAAATAATATGAATTATTGATCCGATAATGAGAAATATTGTGCGTTGATAATTATGAAACAACAATAATATAAAATATCAATGCAAAGAATTATTGAATCAATAAAATAAAATATCGAACAATAATTATTGTAACAATTATTGAGTAGTGCCTTTTTACGTAAAAAAATCAATAATTCAAAAAATCGTGTGCATCCACGCGACATCAGATTTTAACCACCGGTATTCTAACAAATGTTAATTGGTGAACAACTACGCTGAATTATTTATAAAAACTCAAACTTGTCGTTTTCTTCATCCGACAGTTATTACATTATGGGCCCATAAATGATCTTGTACTGGTAAATTTAATATTCTCCAAAACAACAAGAATATTCCACGACCAAACGAATATTCCCTTAACAACAATGATTATTTTATAACCACTTGCTTATTTTGCAAAATTTGCACATTTCACCCATAACCAGAGAATTATATCAAATTAATACCTTATTATTCACAATAATAATTAGAGGAAATTCGATTTTATTTATAATAAGTTGGGTTCTTACATATATATATATATATATATATATATATATATCTAATAAAATATAAATAATTTTAAATTTTCCGCTCACTAAATAAATTATTTGGATCATCCAAAATTTAGAATAAATCTCACTGTCCATACAATTCGGGACACAGCTAGTTGTATATATTGTGGAAACTCATGAAATGAAAATATGCCTCTCCAAAGGTAGGAGGGACTAGTGAAAAGCCAGCCACAACATATTAGAAAAGAGGGTGGCGTTCTCGGCCCAAATTGTAAAATATATGATGTTTTTACACGCCTCTTAATTTCTCATATGAATATAAATTCCATTCATTAACCATGTGCAAATAACATATTTTCATGTGAAATACTATCATTTTCCAAGCATGCATGACTTTTCCTATATATATAATTTATTGAATTTTAAGAACTTTTAGTTATTTAAGGTTTGTTTGTTGGAGCGGTGAAATTTAATAGTACAAGTATGGTGGCAGAAAAATATTTATATACTACCTCATTCCACAAAAAGAAAAAGAATATTGTTTGATTTTTTTTCTTAATCAATGTACAAATCTTAAAATTCATAATAAATGTAATTAAATTTATTTAATTTTTATATTAATACACCATAAATTACTTAAAAGACTTTCTTTCAAACGGATGTAATTGCACAAAACAAATTTGGATCGTATCAAATAATCTTTCAATCTAAAAGCTACTCCAATCTTGAAAATAAGTGAGTCTCTTTATTAATAGAGCATTTGACACAAAGGGATGGCGTTCTCGGCCCAAATTACAGACAGAAATTTGATGCCAACAAGCCCGGATCCGAAAAGTCACGTGCCTCTTGAGCCAACTGCTTTCTTCATCTCTTCTTATATATAAATACATAAGTTATGGATATGTATTTGGTATCTGTTCGTGTGTCCCTTACAAGAGAGACACAACCTTCATTCCAAACCCACATATATATCCCGCTGGTATGTACGCATCTCTCTTTCTCTTTAACCATCTGCAACTATTTATACTTTTGTATAATTTTCTAAATTTTGATCATAAACATACACACACACACACACACACACACACATATATATATATATATATATATATATATATATATATATATATATATATATATATATATTCTTCTTTCAGTGTCGGGTTCTGTTTTTCATGTCTGGCAAAATTTATTTCATGTTTTGTATATGAGAAATTTTTTAACATGTTTCAAATTTGTTCAAAATGCAAGAAGAATCAATTTCAAAGGAAAACAGGTTTTACTTTTTGATTTTCGACAGATATATATATATAATTCAGTTTCTACTCCGTGTATTTTTAGAAAAGTGTTTGAAGTAGAAATTATGGGGAAGTTAATTTTGTTCTTCTTTTTATATTCTGAGCCTTCTAAATTTGGCCGGCTCACCCCGGTAATTATCTGATGATTTTGGTACTAATATCAGAATTTTGGAAAAAGCCCGTGTGTTCCAAAACTGACAAACTTGCCTTAAGATTACGATAAATTTAGTTTGTTACTTTAACAGTGAGTTTTTGTCGGACTTTAATTGGCCAGGTGCATCTTATTTTTGTACACTATCAACAAGCAAACAAACGACGAAAGGGAAATTAAATTTTAGTAGGTATATTATGTTGCCATATACCGTCCTTTTATAGCTATTCATTTGCATCCATACTCAGTCCCTTTTTTCTTTCTTTTTTTGCTAAATATTTATTCAGTCCCTTTCTGTCGTCTTCTTTCCATATTCTACACGTTACTTCCAACTTTATATATATATATATATATATATATATATATATATCATGCCGTAACCTTGCCCTCCAAGTTTTGAACCCTTGCTCTTCGATCTCTCCAGTCCCCCCTCCACTCTCTCTCTCTCTCTCTCTATATATATATATATATATATATATATATATCGTTTGATATATGTTAACTATTCAAGCTTTAACGTCTATCTATATACTATTAATTGTTTACCCTGGCCAAATTTTGTTGCTTACAAACTCGTTCATATTTCCGAGTAACGTATATAACAGGAACAAAACTCAAATGGGTGGTCATGCTTTTGGGTTCCTATGGATATTAATCTTGCTTTCACAAAACAACCAGTCGGAAGGTTGGTTTTTCTCTTCTAAAGATGACTCGACTGAAGACCGTCAACGCACAGAAACCAATCAAATTCCTAAGGATTTGGTGGCTGAATTCTCAATGGAACCTCTCAATAACCAAAAGGGATTGAAGTTGGTCGAGAACGCTAGGCGAATGGCGGTTTCTTCAAATTCTTGCTGGCAGAATGCATATAAAAATCTATTTGCAGGATGTTCCGAGATTCTTGCTGGTGAAGAAACGCGGTCTAGGTTTGCTTGGCATCTCAGTGATTGTTTTCAGAAGGATTCCGGGAGGACTGATTTTCCCTATTGTGATGTGAAATCTCCCATGTTGAATTGTCTCAAGAAACTGAATGAGGATGCTCGAAAAGTTTATCTAGAGTTTTTTCTCGAAACAAACTCTATATGTCATCAGTTACAGTTAGGTCTCTGTTCTCTATACATCTATTCAAATTCAAAATCATCAATATTTGTCCAAAGAAACTAACTAAAATTCTTCTTGTGCTATGCAAGAGCTGATGCGTTTAAACGACAAATGGAGAGATTGGTAAATGAACTGAAGAAAACTGCAGAGAATGCAGAAATCAAGATAGAAAGTATAGAAGAGCGAGCTGAGCAATTGTTGCAGAGTTCAAATCAAATTCACGACTCGTTAGCATTGGTTGATCTTCATACAGGACAAGTGGCTCAAACTTTGAAGAACGTTGGAGATCATGTCAACTCTGTGTTGACTAATTCGGAAGCAGTTTATGAGCAATTTGTTGGGATAGCAGCTTCGCAATCAGAACTGCGTGAAGGACAGGCAAAGATGAACGAAACACTGGAACATGGGATGGCAATGCTTCATGATTCTTATAACAATTTGGGCGCAGAAATAAGTAACTTGGGGGATAAAGCTGTTGAAATAGACAATCAGATTAGTAAGGTTGGCGATGCAATGTCTTCAAAAATGAATACTCTGCAGAGTAAAGCTGAAGACATTGGGAATATTACAGAAATTTCATTAGATAAGCAGAGTGAACTTTTAGCCGGACAATCTGCAGCTGTTGAAGGTCTTCAAGCGCTAAATAAAATTATGTCCCAAGCACTTGAAGAGAGCAAGTAAAAATCAGAAAATAACCTACATTATATGTTATTTCCTATGGTATATTAGCGTATCCATTGAGTTTTTCCCTTGTATTTTTGTAGGAGCACAATGCGTGATTTATTGAATTTGGTCACAAAAGCAGGAAGAGCTTCTTCATCGGCAAAAACAACTTGAACAAGCTCATGATCATTTGGTTGAGAATTCAGAGACAATATTGGCCGCTCAGGTAAAATTGTGCATTTTGAGCATACATATAAATTTATAATTCTTACATTACAAATTACACACTATGTTTCAGTACCTTTTGTCCATGTTTTATAGGAAGCTTTTGAATCAAAGCAAGCAAGCATGTTTGTTGCTATAGACAAGCTCTTTGCCCTACATAATGCTATCCTGCTCGAATCACGACTAATTAAAGCATTCATAGTGTACTCAATAGCAATCTTTATCCTCTATATGTTCACAAGTACTAAGCAAACGTACACTATGAGACCAAGGCTTTATATGGGTATGTAGCTCTATAACTTCACTAAGTATGGGACCCTGATTGTTTTTAGCTCAATGCTGAATGTTTTTAGCTCAACTTCATGATTTATTATTTAACTTTCTGCAGGGCTATGTGTTACATTCTTGATTGAATTTTTTGTACTGAAGTACTGGACAAATGGCATTGAACATCGTGCATGGATAACAAATCTAGTTAGATTGTTGTTTGTGCTTCTTGCTTCAGCCCAACTTCTATATGCCATTTTTACATACAGGTGGGAATAGAAATAACTGGTAATGTTTATTATGGATTAAGAAACTGTATATATGGAATATGTATCTAACATATTTTGAAATATGCAGAGACTATGAAACACTGAACCATCAGATGCTTCTAACACTAATGGAGAAGCTTGACAGGATGCAAAGGCATAAAGAGTTGCCATGGGACATGAACAGCGAGGAAGACTGGTCTGCATGGGTTGATGCTAACTTACCCGAAGATGTAGACAAATTGGAAGATCCTGACTTTATGCTTCCAGAGGAGGTTGGAGAGAACACAAGCGCAACCACTTCAATTACAAGAAAATATAATCTCCGCAACCGGCATCGTTTATAGTATTCTGGCAATTCATATAGTGAGTCAATAACTAATTGTGTTTTCATCAACTGATATTATTTGTATACTCTAGTACTTTAATTATTCTTTTTAACTATATCTTAAACAATGAGTTGGTCCTTTTGTTATACTTTCACATAATTATAAATCAATACTCCATGTAGGGACTAACTCCAAAAATTTTAAAAATGAAATTTGATGCATGAAGTCAGACTAACTACAGCTTAGATAGGTAATCAAAAGGAGGTGCAATAATTTCCCATGCCCATACTGGCATACTGCCGGGCACTTGAGAGAAAAGTCCAATAAGTTGGTCGTGTTTGTGGACTTCAAAGAAGGATTATAACTTTTCAAATTATATCTCAATGCTGACAATCAGCAAAGATGCTTTTTACCTATGCTTTAGAATGCTTACTTAGAAATCCAGCAAAAATAATTATTAAAAAAAAACTGTGCATATATATCAAGAACTTACAAAGAAGATTTTGTTTGGTCAGCTGGTGTGATCACCAATAATCTTTGCAAGAGCATGTCCCTTGTTCAAATTGGTGGAATCGATTTGTGTCTCTCAATATAATCACTCTCCTCGTGACTTTAGACACATACTTCATCCAAATGTGACAATCTACACAAACACGTAAATTTTTGGTTATCCTAATTGGCATTCCAGATCCTGTGTGAATGAGCCCAAACATTGTTGCAAGACGTTCACTATGTCCACACACCCACTCTGTCTTCATTTCGTCATCTACATCGTGAAGTACAACTCCTGTATCTGGGACATATCCAACTTCTTCCATGGCTTCCATCAAGTCATTCCAAACTTTTTTAAACTCGTTGGAATTACGAAATGCGAAACTCCCTCCAGCAATAAATGTGTGTACTCTGTGTTTTATCTGCATCCAGCTGCATCCAGGCTCCTTCTGGAGTCCCATATTTTCCATTATATCTCTAACCATTTTAACACCTGTCCACATCCTTGCTTTTGCATAAATGTTTGATAGCATCACATAATTGCCAGGGTTGTTTGGTTCTAATTCAAACAACCTTTTTGCAATCAACTCTGCTAAAGGAACATTCCCATAGAGTTGGCATGAATTTAGTAATGAACCCCAGATGCTACCACTTGGCTTCATAGGCATGCTCTTAACAACCTCTAAGGCCTCCTTGATTTCCCCATCTCTACCTAATAAATCAACCAAACAAGCATAATGCTCTACGGTTGGAGTGATCCCAAACTCTACCCTCATTCTGTCAAACAAATTCCGTCCCTCATTTGTAAACCCTTCATGGCTGCAACCTGATAACAAAACAATAAATGTGACCCCATCTGGACAATAGCCTGAATCAACCATCTCATTGAATGACTCTATAGCTTTGGTCATACATCCACTGATTGCATACCCATTAAGCACAGTATTCCATGTAGTCACATCTTTGTTCTGCATCATATCAAACACTCTACGACAGTAATCCATTGCCCCACATTTTCCATACATATCCACAAGTGAGTTTAAAACCAACACATCAGCTTTCCTACTTGATTTCACAATCTGAGCATGTATCTCTTTTCCACTATAAATAGCCGTTACTCGAGCACACACTGGTAACATTGTAGTAAGGGTAATCCAACTAAACCAAATTCCCTCTCGTTGCATTTTCTTAAATATTTCAAAAGCCTCAAAGAGTTGCCCGCGCTGTACTAATCCAGCAATCAACGAGTTCCAAGTAACAATGTTTCGGTTAGGCATTTCATCAAACAACTGGAGTACATCTTCGAAACACCCACACTCCGTATACAACCTAAGAAGAGAATTGTACACTACTTGATCAGGATCTTCAATAGATTTTACAATCTGGGCATGAATTGATCTACCCATTTTCAATTCTAACAATGCCGAGCAGGCCTTCAAAGCAGTGGAAAATGCAAAATTACCAGGTTGGACACATTGACACAACATGTTACAATAAAGAAGTAAACTTTCTTTAAAGTACCCATTTCTTGAATATCCTATTGTCATTGCCACCCAAACGGACTCAACAATCTGCTCGGCATCGTTACCATATTCAAAAACACGGCGAGCTTCATCGATTTCGCCGCAAACAGAGTAAAGGGTGATGAGCTTGCTTTTAATGGTGGGATTCTGAAGGAGATCTTGGTGGGTTTTGTTTCTTGATAAGAGAAGTTGAAGGTAGAGTCTTTGACCGTGTTGTAAGGACTTTTTGGAGATACAGGCATGGAGAAAGGAAGAATAGGCCTCAAGGTCTGGATCGGTTGAATTGGGTTTTGAAGGTAGTGATTCAATTAGGTGAACGGCTTCGTCCAATTTGCCAGATTTTGATAGATATTTGAGTGTCAAATTGAGAGTTTTTGGTTTGTGAATAATGGGAGCTGAAGTGGCCGTTATGTTAGTTGGGACAGTTATGTTGGTTGAGAGGCAAATGGCGGGTATGACCATTATGCTAGGAGGAGGAGTCAGGAGAGTGTGTGGTGAGTACTTGTGCAATACATGGGAATATGGGATCATTGGGTGCTGACAGGTAGTAGTATTTCTTACCTCATAGTCATATCCATCCCCAAACACAACATAAAAAAAAAAAAAACAAGAATCATCTAAAATTATTTAATAAAAATACCCAAAAAAATTAATAAAATACAAGTGTAGAAAGTCTTTAGACATTAATATTAAAGCAAATACTCTTATAATTAAAATTCTATAATACCTGAGATGTAAATATTTACTTCAATACCTTTACGAAGATAAATATTTATACATGGATGTAACTTTTTATTTCTCTGAGTATTTTGGCTTTTAAATTTAATTTAGAAAGTTTGGAAAATTTTGAAATTCAAATTTAATATAATTCCTCCACTCTATAAAAAAAATCTTATTTGCAAAATTTATGAATATTAAAGATAATTTTGTTCAATGTATACCCAAAATAATAATAAAATGTTATTGTATGATATAATAATAAAATTATCATTTAAAACTTAAATACATTGAGTCATTTTATACTACTATCTTTAAAAAGTGAACTCATTTTGTGCTGGGAAGATAGAGAAATTGACAAATAAGACTTTTTTTTATGAAATAAAGTGAGTATAAATTTATTTGATTTTAATTAATATATAAAGTGAGTAGTAATTACGGTAAACCATCTAAAAATTTATACTAATTACAAAAAAGTTTCAAGTTTCAAAACTCATGGATTACATCAGTACTAAATATTAAGATTTTACAAATTAATTTTAAAAAATCATGAAAATATTGTGATGAACAAGAAAATATTGTTTTGAAAGTTTATTTGAATGTTCCTCAACTGGGTTTACTTCTTATGTATTTTGTATTGTAATTAATTTCATGTACTGTTTTTTTATATTATGTTATAGTTTTATAATGACAAAAATTATACTATTTAATTATTTTAGAGGTTTTGGTTTAATGGCATTGTCATTTATGTGGAAGTTATTCTTTTATTTTTAATGTATATTATTTCTAGATATTTCTAAAAATAATAATGAATGTAACTCCTTGTAGAATGTAGATAATCTAAATATAGATTATAAAATGAAATGGCTTGGTTACCATTGTTTGGGCTGGGGTGGTGACACGGTTTCTGTTCAGTAACTCAAGTTGGAGACAGCAACTGTGAAATGGACTACCGTTTATCATTGTTTGGGCCAATTCCTCAGAATCTTTTCTGGCGAACAATTAATAAGAAACTCCAAGCCCAAGGAAAATGAAATTTATTAAGGCCGCAGCCCAAATATTGAAAGGCTTAACCTGATTTGGATCGTTTAGTCCCATATATATTTCTAACTAGAAAATATATATATTTTTTAATGACGTGGAACCTGCAGTTGCCACCCTTCAATGTGAACTAGGTTAATCGTGGTGAATTATGTTTGATGATTCTAAAAGAGATTATTGTGTTTGTTATGTATTGAACTCCTCACTTATGTCTAAAAGTATAAATAAATCGAGTTTAGTCGAAAATTTAGTTACTCATATTTGATTCATAAAATTTATCGAATATAGAATAAAGTTTGATTGAGGTTCGTTTAACTACCACGCAAGTCAAGCACGATCTCGAATTGAGCCTGGACAGTTTAAACTTTTTGAACTAATATTATGATCCGAGTATCAATAAAAAATTATAATTTGAGAATATTCGAATAATTTATCGAACTTTAAAATTTGCTTATATTTGAATTATTTATATTTCGAGTCGAACTCGAATTGAACTTTTAGTCGAACAAGTACGAATCGAGATCGAACTGTTTACTCATTTCTGTAATTTTACTTATGTCCAGGCGGACCTAAAAGGCGAGGTAGTAAGCACTCAACCCCACCGAATTTTCGTGGAGGTCGATTGGGGCATATTAGAAAGAAAAAAAAAAGAGGGTCTAATGTGAAACTTTTGGCACTTGATGGTCAACTCCAAAAAATAAGAGGGTCTAAAGTGAATTTGCGAAACTTTACCCTTCAGAAATTTGATGATATATAACTTTTGACATTTGATGGTCAACTCCAAAATTATATTGTGGATATGAGAAACGATCCCAATTTTTATAAAAGGAATTGGTGAATTGGCTCAAATGTTGGTTCAGAAAAGAAAGGATGATGTGTATCCCTAAGTCTATTTGTTGCTGAAAGTGGCTCTACATTTTTCCCTGTTGCTACTGCAACTGTTGAAAAGACATTCTCAGCCATGAATTGTGAAGAATGAACTTCGTAACCAAATGGGAGATGAAGTGATGAATGACTATTTAGTAACATACATTGAGCGTGATATTTTTGTAACTATTAAAAATAAGGCTATTATGCAACAATTTCAAGCAATGAAACTCCGAAAAATGTTATTATAAATAATATTTGAGGATTGTTTAGTTTTGTAAGTTATTTTATGAAATTTTTATTCGTAAGATTTTTTTTTTCGAGTTTGACCCCACTGAACTATCGGAACTATCGGTCTGGATCCGCCCCTGCTTATGTCATCGAAAATTGAAATTAGTAATATATTATAAAAGGGGAGGGGAATGCATACAAGAAACGAGATATGTAGATTTTTGTGAGTACTACGATGAATCAATTTGGAATGAAAATACAAAAATAAATAAATAAATAACAAAAAAATTTAATCATGTGATATATAGATTAGAGGTGAGCTGACAAAGTCCCCACGCCTATGCCATGATGCCATGATGCCATTTTGCCTTGTGTATTATTTGTGACCATAACTCGATCATTCCCTCTCTCGACATTGACTATACGTACGTACCTGCCGTAAAACAAAAGTCTTTTATTTATTTCAAACAACTTTACCACTTATTTATTTACTCCTAAAACTACTAATAATTATTAGTTTAATAGTCATAATAAAATTATTATATTAATGAAAAATTTAAATATATTATGTCACTTATATTAATACATGCATGAATTCAACTATATACACTACACTACACTACACTACACTGGTAGTTACAAATACTACTACTGGTCTAGTCTAGTCTAGTCTACTACGAGCTGTAGAATGTAATGTAGTATTGTTGTGCTGGTGCTGGTGCTGGTGCTGGTGCTGGTGCTGGTGCGGGTGCGGCTTATTAAATGCGGGATAGACAATACGATGAGCAAGTCTCGTGAAGGACCATGTCAGCCCCCTCCTCCCCAGGCCCCTTCTCCGTCCAAGATGTGAAAGCTCATGCATTCACACCCCCATCTCTCTCTCTCTCTCCCACCTCTTCTAGATCTCTCTACAAAAATACACACACAAGTAAGTATGTGTGTATAAATGTATGTATTTGTATGAATATAATTTCTTTTTTGGTTCTTTAAAATGAGTCCATCACTTACCAAAGTAATACTATAAAATAACATAACATTTTATGAAAAAAGATATTTTAGACATCATCATATATATCGTAGTTAAATTTGGCTAAAACTACTAGTAAAATAAATTAGTTTTGTATAAAATTTATAATTACTTTTTTCTTATAAACTCGTTTTATTAAGTATGATAAGTTAAGCTTGGTTAAAACATGTTTTATATTTCATCCGTTCTTTCATAAGTATTTGATTATTGTTAATTTTTTATAAATATAAATACTTCCATGTACATAAACTATAAATTAGTATTTCTATTGTTATAGCTAGGTTATATAGCTAGCATTAGAGCTGACGGTCAACATCATGAAATATATGGGGCAGTGGGTTGGGGCAATAATCCAACAGATCACTGACTGTAATGAAAGCAGGCACCACAATTCCTTATCGCTAGTAGTATAATTCTAACTCATCATAGTGGCATCATAGCAGCTAGGCTTTGTGATGGTAACCCTCCTTCCTCAACTTTTGTCCTTGCAAAAAGTAAAAGCCAAAGGATATAAGAAAAAAGCTTTATAAAAAGTCCTTTTCATTTCTTCTCTCTTTCAAACAGACCATCACTCACTCACCCACTGACCCACCCACCTACCAACCTTTTTTACTACTCTCCTCTCTCCTCTCTCTTCAATTCAATCATAAAGCAATCGATTACAAAATGATTTACTCTCTTCTCTCACATCCATCTTTTCTGTTCTGCCAAAAAAGTCCTGCCCCCCTTTTCCTTTACATTTATTACTCTCTTCTCGAGGAATGGGTCATCTCATCTAGGGTTAGAGACCTCTCTCTCTCTCTCTAATGTCAACTTCAATTGCTTGCCTAGCTTTGTTTTTTCCAAGTGTCAACTTGCATTTAGCTTTTTCCACTCCTCACATTCTTTACTACGTACTCCATTTTAATTTTAATTATAATTACTAAGTACTGCTGTTTAACCTAAATCACAAAAGTTTTTTGCCTTTAATGTTCGGTTACTAATGTTCATTGTCCAAAATTTTGACTTCAAATTATATTACCCTTTATATTAATATTTGTTGATGCGTATGTATGTAATTTGCCTCTAACTCCTAGTTCGGGAGTTGTTGGTAACCTAAAATTACACTAGTATGAGATATTTCTGAACCAACAAAACTCTCAATATTCTAAAGGATATGATGCATGTACATAACTAAAGAAGTTAAGCTGAAATGTCCACATACACCTGTATAAAAGTTTACACCAATACATTATGTTGTTTGCAATTATATACTCAAATTAATGTAGGGGATAGAGTGGGGTAGTTTTAGACATCATCCCCATCTAGCTAGTGTAATTTTTTCCGAATGCGATGTAAATGATTTTTTTTTTAATGCTCTCCCCTAGCTAACTCAACGTAAGATCATTTCCACTTCAAACTGAAAACAATTTTTTGACATGATAAAAACATGGAAATTTTGAAATATATGGAGACTTTAAGTACACGTGCAAAGGATTGCGCGTAAGTTGTTGAGATAGGAGGGCATTTATGTTCTCATTACATTCTTTATAGTTGTAAAACTCTAACTTTTTGAATAAAGATGAATTTTGTATAAATATTATTTTTGAATATTATGAAGTGAAATTGATATAATGTTATAGTTGTGGGTAATATTTATAAATTTTGCAAAGTACGCAAGTTTTAACAGGGAATATGACGCCCTCAAAATAGGTATACATCACTCATTCTGAGTCGCCAAATACATGGTACAGAAACAACTACAATTTCATTAATACAATTGTCGTGCAAAATACGACAACACATAAACCGTGAGTTTAAATACAAATCGCCTAATAGAGAGTATATACAAACTCAAAAGGAGTCCTCATTAAAATTATTGATACACTATTTTACAAAATAGTGAGGACTACTAAAATAACTGTTTTTGAACCATTACTCCACACCCCCGACTAGTTCCCGCTTATATTCTCGTCTCACGAGAAGAAAAAATGAAACAAAAAGGAAAAGGGTGAGCTCAACTATCGATTAAGCTTAAGAATATTATGACTAAGATAATGTACAACAAATTATTCTTCGTCTTCAACGGAAAAAATCGATAGAATACAATAGACAACAAGTTTTAGATCAACAATCGCAATGAAACAACAATTCATTAGAAGAGTTAAGTAGAGAATGAAATCTACTATCATCTATGAATTTAAAAATCCATCATCGATATTTTATCCCTGTAACATCAATCAATATACATCTTGAATCAAATAGTCATCTTTGCACTGCAGGCCAAAGATATTCATCAGTTGGTCATGTTCATCAAAAAACCTGTTCATCTTTGTACTACGGGCAAAAGATATTCATCAGAAAATCATTCATCTTTGCACTACAGGCCAAAGATATTCAGTTATATCATCATTTAGGACTGAGGATGATGAAAAATATTTTAAAGAGAACGAATCCAGTGAAATAAAAGAACAAATATTAAGGATTCATACTTTAAACAATCCAAGTTCAAAAATAATTCATAAATAACCAGAGTGGATTAAAATTCAAGAATGAAGACCAAAACATAGATCCAATCAAAGATAGGAATCATAACATACAATCTTAGACAGAAAATAAAATTTAATTTTTCTGTGAATAGTGTCGTATTCGTGAATAGTTACGTATACGTGAATAGTACCATATACGTGAATAAGAACTCACACTAAAAGATAGAAATTTCACAAAAAATTATCATGCTTCGTGAATAAGACTCATGAATAAGAACTCGCTGAATAAGAACCCATACATGAAAAAGTTCCAAATTTGATAAAAAGTTCCAACCAATATTTCTAAGATAATGATATTGAAGAAATAATATCATTTACTGAAGAAAATAACATCTCTTACCTCAAAAAGACAAGATCTTCGACTAGAATAACATTTGAACGAACTTGCACCGCAGATAAAGAACACTCAAGATATCAAAATACTCACAAGAATACACTCGATAATATAGAGAGAGAAGTAGAGAGAAAACTTCAGTTTCTGGTGTGATTTTCAATTCTAACCTAAGCACCCTATTTATAGGAAAATGCTTAGAACACCAAAGCAGAAAATTTAATAAAATATTATTATATTTATATAAATTTCCTACGTACACCAAGAATTTGAATTCAGCATGCATTCAACACCAGTGGAGCCCACCAACAATATAAAAAACGTTTTTCTTAATAAAAAGTATTAAAACTTCAAAAATTAATTATTCTGGAACTTCAATAATTCATAATAAATAGCCCTTTTATCAGAAAATTCGAATCTCGCGTATTTTTTTAGGAAATTCAATTCTCTACAACTTTGCAGAAGAAAGTTTTTCCAAATTCGAAACAGAAATTGACCGAAATCCACATACGGACGATTTTCTTGTGCTATAATCAAATTTGGTCAAGAAATGGGGTCCACTGACACACAAAACATGTGTTAATCATTTAATGCAACAAAAATACTCTTCCTCCTCATATACTCATATATCCCACATTCACTATAAAAAATATCACCATTAATATATTATTAAAATAATATATTCAAATGAATTATTTTATCAGAAAAAGATAAAATATTAATTTTCAACAATTGTCACATTTAAAAATTTTCTCCATCTATATCCACATAAAGTCAATATTTTCCTCATCATATAAATCAATAATTAATTATTCACAAATAATATTACAGAATCACAAGATCTTGCAACTGTGCCGTTCTTAGGAAAGAGGGGGCTTTCCAATAAGGATCTCTCCTTACTGGCGCGCAATTAGGTGACCAAACCTCTCCTTAGACAGAACTTTCTAGACATTGCCAATAATGTTATATAATATTATTCAGATAATATGAATTATTACTTCGATAATGGAAAATACTGTGTAGTGACAATTATTGAAACAACAGTAATATAAAATATCATCGTAACAATTATTGAATCAATAAAATAAAATATTAAATAGTAATTACTGTAACAATTATTGAGTAGTGCCTTTTTACGTAAGAATCAATAATTGGTGCAATACCGCAATGCCATCTTGCATAACAACGCATATTATCGTGTTTTAACCAACGGGTATTCAAACAAGTGTTAATTGTGAATAACTACGCCTGTTATTTATAAAAACTCATACTTAATTGTCATTTTTTTTCATCCAATCGTTTTTCAAGTTATGGGCCCATTAAAGGTCACGTTGCCGTCATGCGAATATTCTCAAACAAAAGAAGAATATTCCACGACCAAACGAATATTCCCAAACAACAATGAATATTTTATAACCACTTGCTTATTTAAAATATTTGCATGATTTTACCCATAACTAACCACATTAATCAAATCAACCCTTACTATTTCAAAATAATAATTAGAGAAATTAAATCTTTATTTATAAAAATTTGGGGTCTTACAACCTCCCTTCTTTATGAAATTTCGTCCTCGAAATTGGACGTGCGTAGAGATACGCTCCTTCCTATCCAAGATCTTGTTGGTACCTCCTCGTGACGTTAAATCTTTTGCTATCTCGTCTGGTTCTAACTCAATAATGTGGTTCGGGTCGTCCACATATTTACGTAACATCGAAACGCGAAAAATGTTATGAACACGCGTCATACTTGGCAGTAAAATATTTCTATAGGCCCCAGTTCCTACTTGATCGAGAAATCTCAAATGGACTAATAAATCGAAGGTTTGAGCTTTCCTCACATCGCCGATTCTCGCTTTCGGAATAACGACTTCTTGCATCTTCTTTTTCATATTCATCAACTCTGTGTCCGTGAGCTCGAAAGCGATTTTAAATTTATCGATTTAAGTCAATTCTAATCGTATATTCGTTATCTTCACGCAGATTCTTGGAATCTTTAACTCTATCTTCATATTTTGGAAGTCATACAAAATGAGTCTTTGTGTTAACAATATCGCACTCGTAAACGCATACGATCTTTTACTCAATGCGTCAGCTACCACGTCCGTTTTTTTTTCTTTCAAGATGGTATTGAATGGTATGGTCGTAATCTTTCAACAGCTCGAGCCAACGTCGTTGCCGCATGTTGAGTTCTTAGAAGCTCTTCTCACATTCCTCGCTCCATTCGAATTTTGTATCTTTTCGAATCAGCTGAGTTAATTGAGTATCGATTCGATAAAATCCTTCCACGAATCTCCGATAGTAACCAGCTAAGCCTAAAAAGCTACTTATTTCGATTACTGACTTAGGTTGCTCTCAACTGTGACTCATATCCCAATCTTGGATAGCACGTCACAATGGCACCTATCAGTTTACCACCACACGAATATGACGTCCCCTACAGAGAGTTTAGTTTCAGTACATTCCACAAAGGAAGTCACTAGATAGAGGCTAAGGTACCAACTCCTGTAGTTAGGTTTTTAACTCCTGAAGTTCAATAGGAGACATTCTATATGAGATTTTAGAAATGGGTTTTGTACCGGGTTCAAAGTTGATACAAAATTCAATATCACGCTCTGGGAGTAGGCCAGGAATTTTTTCAGGAAATACGTCAGGAAATTTACTAACAACAGAAATATCATTCAAATCTGACGTATTTTTGTTCAAGTCCATATCATAGCTAAGAAAGCTTGACATCTGTTTTTCAATAAACGAATGACTTTACGGCTTGATATAAAAGAGTTTGACTTCTATGGTTTGGTTGCTTAAATTCGAATAACAGGTTGCTTAGGAATACGAAAACTAACAACCTTACAAAAGCAATCAATTTTAGCATGATGAGTGGTTGACCAATCAATCCCTAAGGTCACATCAAATGCAAGAATTTTTAAAGAAATAAGGTCAACAGGTAATGTGATGGTGCCAACTTAGATCAAACAAGATTTATAAACAGCGGATGTAACGAAAGTTTCTCCTAACGGAGTTTCAACAAATAAGTCAAAGTCTAATTTTCTCCAGAGTCAAGTTTAAACGTTGAGTATAAGCAGGAGAGATAAATGAATGGGTAGAACCGGTATCTAATAAGGTATAACTTCGCAAAAATTTATAATTAACTAACCCGTGCTAACTTCGTTTGGGTTACTCGCTTTTTGAGAAGTCACGAAAAATGCTCTTCCAAGAACCGATGACTTTGACTTGTCCGGGACAGCCTTTGGAGTCACCATCCCCGCTGGACTTGGTTTCTCTACAGGACAATATCGAGCTATATGACCGTCCTTTCCACAACTAAAACATACCCTGGAAGTTTGTGAATAGTTTGGACTTATGTGTCCCTCTTCTCCGCATCTGTAACATCTAACTGGCGGTCTTTCTCCTCCCCTAGAATTCGTTGCTGGTGTTGGTGCCGACATCTTCCCGTCATTGTTGAATCTTCTCTTCTTGAAATTTCCACTTGACTCACTTTTCCTATTATCTTGACCATGATTACCACTGAAGTGGTTACCATTTATGGCATGATAATTTCCTCCCCGATGGTTATCATTGTTCCGATGACCGTTGCCACCGGTACGATTATCATCGAGTTTTTGGTCATTATTCTTTAGTTGAGCTGACTCATTATCGCGCTCCAATAACTGAGCCCTATTTACAACATCTGAATATAAACAAAGTTTGTGAGAAATGAGGTATTGACGTATTTTGGGTTTCAATCATCGCAGAAACATTCGTGTCATTCTCTCCTCATTATCAACTAAATGGGATGCAAATTGAGACAACTCGGCAAACTTAGCTTCGTACTGCGACACGTTCATATTGTTTTGCTCCAGCTTGATGAACTCTACCTCCTTCATGTGACGAATACTTTCGGGAAAGTACTTGTCGTTGAACAATTCTTGGAACTTCTCCCAAGAAATCTTCAGTGTGATAGGCTGAGTACGCTTTACGGATTCCCACCAATAATCTGCTTCTCCTCGCAACATGAAAGTGGCGAAAGGAACCTTTTGCTCCTTTGAGCATCCTAAGACATCAAATATCTTAGTGATCTACTTTATCCACGTCTCCGCCGTAAGTGGTTCCGGCTTTCCCCAAAAAATGGCCGGCCCTAACTCCTCGAATCGCTTAATGGTGACCATTCGTGAGTTGCCGGTGTTTTCACCGCATTTTGAGCGAGAGTCTTTCTCGTTTGGTTTTGCATGAATTCTAGAAAGTTCCTAAACATACCATCGTTGATCATCGCTTTCGGTGGTGTTGTTCACGGGAGAACATTGCCAAATTGTTGCAGACGTTTTCTCCTCGTTGGTGAGCAAAGGTGTCTCCACGGCCTCATTTACTCCATCGTTAACATTCTCAAATCGACATTCTTAAATCGCATATAAAACAAAGGTTAATTAAACAAATTAACAAATCACATAATACCCTATATTATGACCCGACCAACAAATAAGCTTAGGTAGGACACACTAAGCGAAGGATTTACTCATCTCTCCCTCCTAGTTTCTATTCCCCGATCTCCGCTAGAGATCATATCCCTAAGCTCTGATACCAACTGAGATGCCCCCAAAATAGGTATACATCACCCATTCTGAGTCGCCAAATACATGGTACAGAAACAACTACAACTTCATTAATACAATTGTCGTGCAAAATACGACAACACATAAACTGTGAGTTTAAATACAAATACTGTCTAATAGAGAGTATACAAACTCAAAAGGAGTCCTTATTAAAATTATTGATACTGTAAGACCCCAAATTATTAATAAATAAAATTTAGTTTTCTCTATTTATCATTTTGAAATAGTAAGGGTTGATTTGATTAATGTGGTTAGTTATGGGTAAAATGCGCAAATATTTTAAATAAGAAGGTGGTTATAAAATATTCATTGTTGTCGGGGAATATTCGTTTGGTTGTGGAATATTCTTGTTGTCAGGGAATATTCGTACGACGGCGCAATCTTTTGTGGGCCCCATATAGGAAAGCGATTGGATGAAGAAAACGACAAGTATAAGTTGTTTATAAATAACTACAGTAGTTGTTACTGAGTTAACATCGTTGGAATACCCAAATTGGTTAAAACACAAGATACGCTGGCGTTGACAAGAAGATGACTTGCAGTATTGCACCAATTATTGATTCTTACGTAAGAAGGCACTACTCAATAATTGTTACGATGAGAATTATCGCTCAAAGATTTTATTTTATTGATTCAATAATTTGTGTTGATATTTTATATTATTGTTGTTTCAATAATTGTCACTACACGATATTTTCCTTTATCGAAGCAATAATTCATATTATCTGAATAATATTATTAGAAATCATTATTGGCGATGTCTAGAAAGTTCATCTTAAGGAGAGGTTTGGTCACCTAATCATGCTACCAAGAAGGAGAAATTCTTATTCGAAAGCCCCCTCGTTTCACAGGAATGGCCTCGGTCACAAGATCTTGTGATTCTGTAATATTATTTGTGAATAATTAATTATTGATTTATATGATGAGGAAAATATTGATTTTATGTGGATATAGATGGAGAAAAATTTTAAAGTGACAATTGTTGAAAAATGATATTTTATCTTTTCTGATAAAATAATTTATTATTATATTTTAATAATATAATAATGGTGATAGTTTTACAATGAATGTGGGATATATGAGTATATGAAGAGGAAGAGTATTTTTGTTGCATTAAATGATTAACACATGTTTTGTGTGTCGGTGGACCCTATTTCTTGACTGAAATTTGATTATAGCCTGTAAAATCACCCGTTTATGGATTTCGGTCAATTTCTATTTGGAATTTGGAAAAACTTTCTTCTGAAAAGTTGTAGAGAATTAAATTTCCTATAGAAAGTCGCGAGATTCTAATTTTCTGATAAAAGAGCTATTAATTATGAATTATTGAAGTTCTGAAATTCCGAAATAATTGATTTTTGGAAGTTTTAATTATTTTTATAAGAAAAACGTTTTTTGTAAGCTTTGTGTGGTGGCTACTTGGTGGCTGATGTTTTGGGCAAAATAAGGGTGCATAGGAAATTTAAAAAATATATATTAATATTTTATTAAATTTTCTGCTTTGGTGTTCTAAGCAATTTCCTATAAATAGGGTGCTTAGGTTAGAATTGAAAATCACACAAGAAACTACAGATTTCTCTCTCTTTCTCTCTCGATATATTGAGCGTATTCTTGTGAGTATGTTAGTACTTTGAGTATTGCTATACGGTGAAAGTCCTTTCAAAGACTATATCCAAAGATAATGATGTAAGATTATCCTTTTTTGTAAGTGGATGTTATTTTCTTCTCAAATGATATTATTTCTTCAATATCATTATGTTAAAATATTGGTTGGAACTTTTATCAAATTTGGAACTTTTTCATGTCTGGGGTTACTATTCACGAGTTCTTATTCATGAGTTACTATTCACGAAGTTACTATTCACGAGTACTATTCACGAAGCATGATGATTTTTTTGTGAAATTTCTATCTTTTGGTGTCTGAGTTACTTATTCACGATACGGCAAGACTATTCACTTAATACGACACTATTCACGAAAAAATTAAATTTTCGTTTTTCGTCTAAAATATCTATTATGGATACTAGCTTTGATTGTATCCATATTTTGATCATTCTTGAATTTTACTCCACTCGTTATTTATGAAGTATTTTTGAACTTGGATTATTTAAAGTATGAATCCTTAATACTTGTTCTTTTGTTTCAATGGATTCGTTTTCTTTAAAATATTTTTCATCATCCTCGGTCCTAAATGATGATATAATTGAATATCTTTGGCCCGTAGTAAAAAGATGAATGATTTTCGATGAATATTTTGGCCAGTAGTGCAAAGAGATGAACAGTGTTTAGATGAACATGACCAACTCGATGAATATCTTTGGCACAGTAATGTAAAGATGAATATTTGATTCCGTATATATATTGATTGATGTTACAGGGGATAAAAGATAGACGATGAACTTTTAAATTCATATATGTAAGATAGTAGTTTGCATTCTCTACTTAACTCTTCTAATGAATTATTATTTCCGCTGCGAATATTAATTTAAAACTTGTTGTCTATTGTATTCTATTAGATTTTTCCCTGTTAGAGATTAACAATAATTTGTTTTATATTATCTTAGTCATAATGTTCTTTACTGGGCTAGTTGAGCTCACCCTTTTTCTTGTTGTTCCATTTTTCTTCTCAGGAGGCGAGAATGTAGCGAGTACTAGTTAGGGTGTGGAATGATGGTTCTAGAAGTGGTTCTAGTAGTCCTCATTATTCTGTAGAATAGTGTATTAATAATTGTAATGAAGACTTATTTGAGTGTGGATATTGTGTAGATGACAATATTTGTATTTAAACTCACAGTTTTTATGTTGTATTAATAAAGTTGTAGTTGTTTACGTATCATGTATTTTGACGACTCGAATGGGTGTTGTATACCTATTTTGGGGGCGCCACAATTAATATCGAGCTTAGGATATGGTCTCTGGCGGAGATCGGGGAATAGTACTTAGGAGGGAGAGATGAGTAATCCTTCGCTAAAGGTGTCATACCTAAGCTTATTTGTTGGTCGGTTGAAATATATGGTTAATATGTGATATGTTAATTTGTTTAATTAACCCTTGTTTTATGGCAATATTAAAGAATGGCAGCTGAGAATATTAACGGTGGAGTTAATGAGACCGTGGAAACACCTTTAATCACCACCCAGGGGAACGTGCAACAGAAGGCAATATTCCTCCGTAAACAACACCACTGAAAGGCACGATGAGCGACGGATGTTTAGGAGCTTTTTGCAGTTCATGCAAAAAACCAGACGAGGAGACTCGTGTACATGTAATACGAGTGGAAATGATAAGAATGCGTGGCTTCATCACTACCAAGCAGTTCAAAGAGTTGGGACCACCAGAATTTAAGGGAAATCCGGATCCGATCATGGCGGAAACATGGTTCCGTGGGATGCATGGAGGAACAGAAGGTTCCATTCGCCACCTTTATGTTCCGTGGCGAGGCAAAAGCATCTTGGTGGGAGTCGTGAAACGGACCCCACCGCCAGACTTAGCATGTCTTGGGAAATGTTTGTAAACTTTTCAACGAAAAATACTTTTTCCGAAAGTATTCATTATATATGAAGGAGGTAGAGTTTATTAGACTAGAACAAAATAACATGACGTGTCCCACTACGAGGCTTAAGTTCGCAGAGTTATCGTGTTGCACCTTATTTGGTAGAGAATGAGGAACGAATGACGAGGATATTTCGAGAGGTTTAAAACCCGAGATTCTAAATATCTTATCTCTCATAAATTTTCTTTTATATTCGAGATGTTGTCAACAGGCTCAATTATTAGAGCGAGATAATGAAGACGTTCAACCAAGGGACCATGAACTGTGGTCATCACCGGTGGCGTGATCATCTGAGTAATGAAAACCAATGGGGAGGAAAACATTCAGACAAAAGCGGTAACCACTCGATGGTAATCGTGGCCATGAAAATAGAAGAAGCGACTGGGGAGATTTTAAAAAGAGGAGATTCAACAATGATAATGTGAAGACGCCAAAGACCAAAGAAAGAATCGGTTCCAAGGAGGAGAAGCTACCACCAATCATATGCTTTATAAGTATGAAAAGAAGGACATATCACCAAACCCGCCCACAACAGTTTAAGGTATGTTATAACTATAGAAAAGAAGGACATATCGCCGAGATTACATCTTGAAAGCGAAACCAAGTCCAACGGGGATGGTGACTCAAAAGGTCGTCCCAGAAAAATCAAAGTCAATCGGTTCTGTAAGAAGCGTTTGTCGTGGATCGGGTCAACATGCGAGAACCCAAACGAGGTGATCACGGGTAAGCTAATCATAAATTCATGTGAAGTTTATACCTTATTAGATACCGGTGCTACCCATTCATTTATCTCTCCTGCTTGTGCTCAACGTTTAAACTTAACTCCGGAGAAATTAGACTTTGACCTATCTGTGAAAACTCTGTTAGGAGAAACTTTCATCACATCCACTGTTTATAAATCTTGTTTAATCCAAGTTGGCACCATCACATTACCCGTTGACCTTATCTCTTTAAAGATATTTGCTTTTGATGTGATTTTAGGGATTGATTGGTTAACTACTCATCATGCCAAAATTGATTGTTTTCGTAAGGTTGTTAGTTTTCATATTCCTAATCAACATGTTGTGCGAATTCAAGCAACTAAACCATTAAAATCAATCACTGTCATATCAAGTCATAAAGCTATTCGTTTATTAAAAAACGGATGTCAAGCTTTCTTAGCCCATGTTAAGGATTTGAATAAAGACACGTCAGCTTTGAATAATATTCCTGTTGTTAGTGATTTTCCTAACGTATTTCCTGAAGAACTTTCCGGTCTACCCCTAGAACGTGAAATTGAATTCTTTATTGACCTTGAACCTGGTACAAAGCCCATTTCTAAAACCCCATATCGAATGGCTCTATTGAACTTCTTCGGGAGTTAAAGGTCCAACTACTGTGGAGTTGTTGAGACATCGGTTTCATTCGCCCCAAGTACATCTCCTGGGGTGCTCCTGTTTTATTCGTAGAAGAAGAAAGACGGAGTATACGACTTTTGTATCGACTAACCGGAATTAAACCATGTCACTATCAAGAATAGGTATCCGCTACCTCGTATTGATGACCTGTTTGACCAGTTGTAAGGAGCACAATTCTTTTTAAAAATCGATCTTCGTTCTGGATATCATCAGTTGAAGGTTAAAACTGAGGATATTCCAAAGACTGCTTTCAGAACTGTACGGGCATTATGAATTCTTAGTCATGTCTTTTGGATTGACTAATGCTCCCCGCCGCTTTCATGGATATGATGAACCAAGTATTCAAGGAATATTTGGATCGATTAGTTAGTTTCTTTATTGATGACATCCTCATCTATTCCAAAAGTGAAGATCATGAGCGCCATTCGTTCGGTAATCGCAAAGGCTTCGTGATAACAAGCTATATGCCAAATCAAGAAATGCGAGTTTCGGCGAGGAAGTAGCATTCTTGGGCACATGCCACAAAACATGGAGTGTTTGTTGACGCCAAGATTGAAGCAATACAAAGTTGGGAACAACCAAGACGTGGATCAAGACGTAGCTTTCGGGCTTAATTGGTTATTATCGAAGATTCGTGGAAGGATTTTCTCAATTGCTACTCCGTTAACTCGGTGACTCGTAAAGATACAAAATTGCAGATGGAGCGAGGAATGTGAGAAGAGTTTCCAAGATCTCAAGAGGAGACTCATTTTAAGGCTGTTTGACAATACCATCCGGTTCGGATGGATTTGTTATCTACAACGATGCTTCAGGCAAAGGGTTAGGGTGTGTTCTCATGCAACGTGGGAAAGTCATAGCCTATGCCTCGCGACAACTTAAAGAATATGAGAGAAATTATCCTACTCATGATCTAGAGTTGGCAGCAGTCGTTTTCGCGCTAAAGATCTGGAGGCACTATCTTTATGGGGAGAACGTGGAGATATATTTAGACCATAAAAGCCTCAAATATTTCTTCACTTAAAAAGAACTCAACACGCGCAAACGACGCGTTTGCTCGAAATGTTGAAAGATTACGACCACACTATTCAATACCATCCCGAAAAGCAAACGTGGTAGGCGACGCGTTGAGTAGAAGATCATATGCAGAGAACGAGTGCGATGATGTCAAATATACGATATGTAACCGACTTTAATTGAAAAAGTTAAAGTTGCTTCAAGCACGTACCTTAACCAGGCGATGCGTATGAAGAAGAAAGTACAAGAAGGTGCTATTCCAGAAGCAAGAATCGATGAAGAAGGAATAATTCGAGTCCACTCCAGACTTTGTGTTCCTAACGATTCTGACTTGAAGCATAGAATCATGATGGAGGCACACAACACACCGTTTACAATCCATCCTGGGAGTACCAAAATGTATCATGATCTTCGACATACATTTTTGTGGAATAATATGAAGAGAGAGATTGCAAAGTTTATCTTGAGGTGTTTAACTTGTCAACGTGTAAAGGCGGAGCATCAAGTGCCAAAGGGTCCATTACAACCACTTGAGATTCCGAAATGGAAGTGGGAACACATTACCATGGATTTCGTTACGGGTCTTCCCACGGTTTCTCAAGGCATAAATTCTATTTGGGTTATTGTTGATAGATTAACCAAATCTGCTCATTTCTTGCCGATACAGGAGACTTATTCCCTTGAACGTCTTACTTGTATGTATGTAGATGAGATTGTAAGATTGCATGGCATGCCAGTATCCATAGTTTCATCGTGACCCAAGATTCACTTCAAGATTTTGGGTTAGCTTTCAAAAAGCTATGGGAACGGATTTATGATTTAGTTCGGCATACCATCCTCAAACGGACGGACAATCAGAGAGGACTATTCAAACTCTTGAAGATCTATTAAGACTCTGTGTCCTAGACTTCAAAGGGAGTTGGGATAAGAATTTACCATCGGTGGAATTCTCCTACAACAATAGTTATCAGGCAAGTATAGGTGTGGCTCCATTTGAAGCATTGTATGGACGAAAGTGTCGCTCTCCAATATGCTGGGATGAGGTGGGAGAAGCAACGTTGTTGGGACCAGAGTTGGTACGAATGACTACAGAAAAGATCCAAATGATTCGATAACGTATACAAACGGCACATGATCGACAAAAGAGTTGTGCGGATCTTCATCGAAAAGACGGGCAATTTAGTATTGGGGATCACGTATTATTACGTGTTGCTCCATAGAAAGGAGTTACAAGATTTGGGAAGAGAGGAAAGCTCAATCCACGATTTATTGGTCCATTTTGATTCTTTCGGGAGGTAGTAGAAATGCGCCTATAGACTCGCGTTACCTCCAAGTATGTCTCGTGTTCATAATATTTTTCACGTATCCGTGCTTTGTAAATATGTGAAAGACCCGAACCATGTTATTGAGTTAGAACTGGACGAGATAGCCGAAGATTTAACGTACGAGGAGGTACTTGTCAAAATCTTGGATAGGAAAGAGCATGTCCTACGCACGAAGGTCATACCACAAGTTAAAGTTTTGTGGAGAAACCAGGCTATTGAGGAAATGACCTGGGAGTTGGAAACGGAAATGAAAGCGAGGTATCCTCATCTTTTCGAAATACCAGGTACATACGTCAATTTTAAGGACAAAATTTCATAAAGAGAGGAGGTTGTAAGACCCCAAATTATTAATAAATGAAATTTAGTTTCCTCTATTTATCATTTTGAAATAGTAAGGGTTGATTTGATTAATGTGGTTAGTTATGGGTAAAATGCGCAAATATTTTAAATAAGCAGGTGGTTATAAAATATTCATTGTTGTCGGGGAATATTCGTTTGGTCGTGGAATATTCTTGCTGTCGGGGAATATTCGTACGACGATGCAGTCTTTTGTGGGCCCCATAACGAAAAGCGATTGGATGAAGAAAACGACAAGTATAAGTTGTTTATAAATATTCTACAGTAGTTATTACTGAATTAACATCGTTGGAATACCCGTTGAATAAAACACGATGAATACGCGTTGTTGCGCGACAAGAAGATATTTGGTATTGCACCAATTATTGATTCTTACGTAAGAAGGCACTACTCAATAATTATTACGAGTTGAATTCTTATCAAATTATTTTATTTTATTAATTCAATAATTGCTGCGTTGATATTTTATATTACTGTTGTTTCAATAATTATCACTACACAGTATTTTCCATTATCGTAGCAATAATTCATATTATCTAAATAATATTATTAGAAATCATTATTGGCGATGTCTAGAAAGTTCTGTCTAAGGAGAGGTTTGGTCACCTAATTGCGCGCTAGTAAGGAGAAATTCTTATTGAAAAGCCCCCTCTTTCTTGGGAACGGCCTGGTTGCCAGTACTGTGATTCTGTAATATAATTTGTGAATAATTAATTATTGATTTATATGATGAGGAAGCATGATGATGTTTTTTGTGAAATTTTTATCTTTTGGTGTTTGAGATTCTTATTCACGATATCAAGACTATTTATTCACGAATCTGAGACTATTCACGTAAAAATTAAATTTTTCGTTTTTTCGTCCAAAATATCTATTATGGATACTAGCTTTGATTGTATCCATATTTTGATCATTCTTGAATTTTACTCCACTCTGGTTATTTATGAAGTATTTTTGAACTTGGATTATTTAAAGTATGAATCCTTAATACTTGTTCTTTTGTTTCTTTGGATTCGATTTTCTTTAAATATATTTTCATCATCCTCACCCTAAATGATGATATAATTGAATATCTTTGGCACTGTAGTGCAAAAGATGAATGATTTCGATGAATATCTTTGGCCCGTAGTGCAAAGATGAGCAGTGTTTAGATAAACATGACCCAGTGATGAATATCTTTGGCACTGTAGTGTAAAGATGAATATTTGATTCGGATATATATTGATTGATGTTAGAGGATAAAAGATGAGCGATGAACTTTTAAATTCATATATAGAAGATAGTAGTTTGCATTCTCTACTTAACTTTTCTAATGAATTATTATTTCATTGCGAATATTGATTTAAAACTTGTTGTCTATTGTATTCTATTAGATTTTTTCTGTTGAAGACTAACGATAATTTGTTTTATATTATCTTAGTCATAATGTTCTTTCTTTGGGCTAGTTGAGCTCACCCTTTTCTTGTTGTTCCATTTTTCTTCTCAAGAAAGCGAGAATGTAATGAGTACTTAGTGGGGTGTAGAATGATGGTTCTAGAAGTGGTTCTAGTAGTCCTCACTATTCAGTAGAATAGTGTATTAATAATTGTAATGAGGACTTATTTGAGTGTGGATATTGTCTAGATGACAATATTTGTATTTAAACTCACGATTTTTATGTTGTATTAATAAAGTTGTAGTTGTTTTTCGTACCATGTATATTTTGACGACTCAGAATGGGTGTTGTATACCTATTTTGGGGGCGTCACAGATACACTATTTTACAAAATAGAGAGGACTACTAAAACAACTATCTTGAACCATTACTCCACACACCTCGACTAGTTTCCGCTTATATTCTCGCCTCCGAGAAGAAAAATGGAACAAAAAGGAAAATGGTGAGCTCAACTAGCCCAAAGAGAGAATATTATGACTAAGATAATGTACAACAAATTATCCTTTTAATCTTCAACAGGGAAAAACTCGATAGTAATACAATAGACAACAAGTTTTAGATCAACAATCGCAATGAAACAACAATTCATTAGAAGAGTTAAGTAGGAATGAAATCTACTATCATCTACTTAATTTAAAAGTCCATCATCGATATTTTATCCCGTAACATCAATCAATATACATCTTGAATCAAATAGTCATCTTTGCACTACGTGCCAAAGATATTCATCATTGGTCATGTTCATCTCAACACTTGTTCATCTTTGCACTACGCCAAAGATATTCATCACTGGTCATGTTCATCTAAACACTGTTTCATCTCAGACTACGTACAAAGATATTCATCAAAAAATCATTCATCTTTGCACTATAGGCCAAAGATATTCAGTTATATCATCATTTAGGACTGAGGATGATGAAAAATATTTTAAAGAGAACGAATCCAGTGAAACAAAAGAACAAATATTAAGGATTCGTGATTTTAAACAATCTAAGTTCAAAATACTTCATAAATAACCAGAGTGGATTAAAATTCAAGAATGAAGACCAAAACATAGATCCAATCAAAGATAGGAATCATAACAGACAATCTTGGACACAGAAAAGAAAATTTAATTTTTTTGTGAATAGTGTCGATTCGTGAATAGTTTCAGTATACGTGAATAAGACCATAACGTAAATAAGAATCTCGACACTAAAAGATAGAAATTTCACAAAAAAAATCATCATGTTTCGTGAATAGTACTCGTGAATGAATAGTAACTCATGAATAGTAACCCCGACATGAAAAAGATCTAAATTTGATAAAAAGTTCCAACCAATATTTCTAAGATAATGATATTGAAGAAATAATATCATTTACGTAAGAAAATAACATCCCTTACCTCAAAAAAGACAAGATTTACGATTTGGAATAACAATGAATCTAACTTACACCAGATAGCAATACTCAAGATATCAAAATACTCACAAGAATACACTCAATAATATAGAGATGTAAGAGAGAAAACTTGATTTTCGTGTGATTTTTAATTCTAACTTAAAGACCCTATTTATAGGAAAATGCTTAGAACACCAAAGCAGAAAATTTAATAAAATATTATTATATTTATATAAATTTCCTACGTACACCAAGAATCTGAATTCAGCATGCATTCAACACCAGTGGAGCCCACCAACAATATAAAAAACGTTTTTCTTAATAAAAAGTATTAAAACTTCAAAAATTAATTATTCTGGAACTTCAATAATTTATAATAAATAGCCCTTTTATCAGAAAATTCGAATCTCGCGTATTTTTTTAGGAAATTCAATTCTCTACAATTTTGCGAGTAAGAAAGTTTTTCCAAATTCAAATGTAAATTGACCAAATCCACATACTGGACGATTTTACGGGCTATAATCAAATTTCAGTCAAGAAATGGGGTCCACTGACACACAAAACATGTGTTAATCATTTAATGCAACAAAAATATTCTTCCTCCTCATATACTCATATATCCCACATTCACTATAAAAAATATCACCATTAATATATTATTAAAATAATATATTCAAATAAATTATTTTATCAGAAAAAGATAAAATATTAATTTTCAACAATTGTCACATTTAAAAATTTTCTCCATCTATATCCACATAAAATCAATATTTTCCTCATTATATAAATCAATAATTAATTATTCACAAATAATATTATAGAATCACAAGATCGACAAACTGCACTGCTCCCAGGAAAGAGGGGGCTTTCCAATAAGGATCTCTCCTTACCGGCACGCAATTAGGTGACCAAACCTCTCCTTAGACAAAACTTTCTAGACATTGCCAATAATGTTATATAATAGTATTCAGATAATATGAATTATTACTTCGATAATGGAAAATACTGTGTAGTGACAATTATTGAAACAACAGTAATATAAAATATCATCGTAGCAATTATTGAATCAATAAAATAAAGTATTAAGCGGTAATTATCGTAAATAATTATTGAGTAAAGTGCCTTCTTTACGTAAGTATCAATAATTGGTGCAATACCGTAATCTACTATACAACAACGCCAGACATCGTGTGTTTTAACCAACGGGTATTCTAACAAAGGATGTTAATTGTGAATAACTACGCCGTTATTTATAAAAAACTCATACTTGTCGCTTTTTTTTCATCCAATCGCTTTAGTTATGGGGCCCACAAAAGGTCAATGCCGTTGTCACCTAATATTCCCAGACGTGCAAAGAATATTCCACGACCAAACGAATATTCCCCGACAACAATGAATATTTTATAACCACTTGCTTATTTAAAATATTTGCGCATTTTACCCATAACTAACCACATTAATCAAATCAACCCCTTACTATTTCAAAATAATAATTAGAGAAATTAAATTTTTATTTATAAAAAGTTGGGGTCTTATAACCTCCCCTCCTTATGAAATTTCGTCCTTGAAATTGACGTGCGTAGGACATGCTCCTTCCTATCCAAGATCTTGACTGGTACCTCCTCGTACGTTAAATTTTCTGCTATCTCGTCTAGTTCTAACTCAATAATGTGGTTCGGGTCATCCACATATTTACGTAACATCGAAACGCGAAAAATGTTATGAACACGCGTCATACTTGGCAGTAAAATGTGTCTATAGGCCACAGTTCCTACTTAATCGAGAAATCTCAAATGGACTAATAAATCGAAGGTTTGAGCTTTCCTCACATCGCCGATTCTCGCTTTCGGAATAACGACTTCTTGCATCTTCTTTTTCATATTCATCAACTCCAGGTCTGTAGCTTGAGCAACTTTAAATTTATCGATTTAAGTCGATTCTAATCGTATATTAGTTATCTTCACGCAAATTCTTGGAATCTTTAACTCTATCTCCGTCTTTTGTAAGTCATACAAAATGGGTCTTTGTGTTAACAATATCGCACTCGTAAACGCATACGATCTTTTACTCAACGCGTCAGCTACCACATCCATTTTTTTTTCTTTCAAGATGGTGTTGAATGGTATGGTCATAATCTTTCAACAACTCGAGCCAACGTCGTTGCCGCATGTTGAGTTCTTAGAAGCTCTTCTCACATTCCTCGCTCCATTCGAATTTTGTATCTTTTCGAGTCAGCTGAGTTAATTGAGTATCGATTCGATAAAATCCTTCCACGAATATCTGATAGTAACCAACTAAGCCTAAAAAGCTACTTATTTCGATTACTGACTAAGGTTGCTCTCAATCGTGACTCATATCCCAATCTTGGATAAAGACGTCACAATGACACCTATCGATTTACCACCGCAATAATACGACGTCCCTACAGAGAGAGAGTTTAGTTTGAGTACATTCCACAAAGGAAGTCACCGAGATAGAGGCTAAGGTACCAACTCACGTAGTTAGGTTTTTAACTCCACAAGTTCAATAGAGCCATTCTATATGAGATTTTAGAAATGGGTTTTGTACCGGGTTCAAAGTTGATACAAAATTCAATATCACGCGCTCTAGAGTAGGCAGAAATTTTTCAGAAATACGTCAGAAATTTACTAACAATGGAAATATCATTCAAATCGACGTATTTTTGTTCAAGTCCATAACATGGCTAAGAAAGCTTGACATCCGTTTTCAATAAGCGAATGACTTTACGGCTTGATATAAAAGAGTTTGACTTCAATGGTTTAGTTGCTTAAATTCGAATAACAGGTTGCTTAGGAATATGAAAACTAATAACCTTACAAAAGCAATCAATTTTAGGATGATGAGTGGTTGACCAATCAATCCCTAAGGTCACATCAAATGCAAGAATTTTTAAAGAAATAAGGTCAACAGGTAATGTGATGGTGCCAACTTGGATCAAACAAGATTTATAAACAGCGGATGTAACGAAAGTTTCTCCTAACGGAGTTTCAACAAATAAGTCAAAGTCTAATTTTCTCCCAGTCAAGTTTAAGCGTTGAGTATAAGCAGGAGAGATAAATGAATGGGTAGAACCGGTATCTAATAAGGTATAACTTCGCAAAAATTTATAATTAACTAATCCGTGCTAACTTCGTTTGGGTTACTCGCTTTTTGAGAAGTCACGAAAAATGCTCTTCCAAGAACCGATGACTTTGACTTGTCCGGGACAGCCTTTGGAGTCACCATCCCCGCTGGACTTGGTTTCGCTACAAGAAAATCTCGAGCTATATGACCGTCCTTTCCACAACTAAAACATACCACGGACGTTTGTGAACAGTTTGGACTTATGTGTCCTCTTTCTCCGTGATCTCTGTAGCATCTAGCGGCGGTCTTTTCTCCTCCCCTAGAATTCATTCTTTGGTGTTGGTGCGAAGCGTCTTCCGTCATTGTTGAATCTTCTCTTCTTGAAATTTCCACTTGACTCACCTTTCCTATTATCTTGACTATGATTACCATCAAGTGGTTACCATTTTCGCATGATAATTTCCTCCACGATGGTTATCATTGTTCAGATGACCGTTGCCATAGAATGACGATTATCATCGAGTTTTTGGTCATTATTCTTTAGTTGAGCTGACTCATTATCGCGCTCCAATAACTAAGCCCTATTTACAACATCTGAATATAAACAAAGTTTGTGAGAAATGAGGTATTGACGTATTTTGGGTTTCAATCATCGCAGAAACATTCGTGTCATTCTCTCCTCATTATCAACCAAATGGGATGCAAATCGAGACAACTCGGCAAACTTAGCCGTCTTTGCGACACTTTCATATCTTGTTTTGCTCCGACTTGATGAACTCTACCTCCTTCATGTGACGAATACTTTCGGGAAAGTACTTGTCGTTGAACAATTCTTGAAACTTCTCCCAAGACATCTTGATTGTGATAGATAGTCGAGTACGCTTTACTTGATTCCCACCAATAATCGCTCTCCTCGCAATAACATGAAAGTGGCGAAAGGAACCTTTTTCCTCTCGAGCATCCCAAGATATCAAATATCTTAGTGATCTACTTTATCCACGTCTCTTAGTAAGTGGTTCGGCTTTCCCAAAAATCCGGCCCTAACTCTTTGAACTGCTTAGCGGTGACCATTCGTGAGTTGCTAGTGTTTTCACCTGTATTTTGAACAGTAGTCTTTCTCGTTTGGTTTTGCATGAATTCTAGAAAGTTCCTAAACATACCATCGTTGATCATCTCGCTATCAAATGGTGTTGTTCATGGGAGGAACATTGCCACGACTTGAACGATTCTCCTCGTTGGTGAGCAAAGGTGTCTTCACTGGTCTCATTTACTCCTTTGTTAACATTCTCATTCGACATTCTTAAACATCGCCATAAAACAAGGGTTAATTAAACAAATTAACAAATCACATAATACCCCTATATTATGACCGACCAACAAATAAGCTTAGGTAGGACACACTAGCGAGGATTTACTCATCTCTCCCCTCCTAGTTCTATTCCCCGATCTCCGCCAGAGATCATATCCCTAAGCTCTGATACCAACTGAGACGCCCCCAAAATAGGTATACATCACCCATTCTGAGTCGCCAAATACATGGTACAGAAACAACTACAACTTTATTAATACAATTGTCGTGCAAAATACGACAACACATAAACTGTAAGTTTAAATACAAATACTGTCTAATAGAGAGTATACAAACTCAAAAGGAGTCCTCATTAAAATTATTGATACACTATTTTATAAAATAGTGAGGACTACTAAAACAACTGTCTTGAACCATTACTCCACACCCCGACTAGTTCCCGCTATATTCTCATCTCCTGAGAAGAAAAATGGAACAAAAAGGAAAATGGTGAGCTCAACTAGCCCAGTAGAGAATATTATGACTAAGATAATGTACAACAAATTATCCTTTTAATCTTCAACAGGGAAAAATCTGATAGAATACAATAGACAACAAGTTTTAGATCAACAACTGCAGCGGAAACAACAATTCATTAGAAGAGTTAAGTAGGGAATGAAATCTACTATCATCTATGAATTTAAAAGTCCATCATCGATATTTTATCCCTGTAACATCAATCAATATACATCTTGAATCAAATAGTCATCTTTGCACTACTGAGCCAAAGATATTCATCGATTGGTCATGTTCATCTCAACACTGTTCATCTTTGCTTCACGGGCCAAAGATATTCATCGATTTGGTCATGTTCATCTAAACACCTGTTCATCTTTGCACTACGGGCCAAAGATATTCATTAGAAAATCATTTATCTTTGCACTACAGGCCAAAGATATTCAGTTATATCATCATTTAGGACTGAGGATGATGAAAAATATTTTAAAGAGAACGAATCCAGTGAAACAAAAGAACAAATATTAAGGATTCGTACTTTAAACAATCCAAGTTCAAAAATACTTCATAAATAACCAGAGTGGATTAAAATTCAAGAATGAAGACCAAAACATAGATCCAATCAAAGATAGGAATCATAACAAACAATCTTGGACACAAAAGAAAATTTAATTTTTATGTGAATAGTGTCGTATTCGTGAATAGTTTCAGATACGTGAATAAGACAAGTATCGTGAATAAGTAACTCAAACACTAAAAGATAAAAATTTCACAAAAAAAATCATCATGCTTCGTGAATAGTACTCGTGAATAGTAACTCGTGAATAGTAACTCATGAATAGTAACTCGTGAATAGTAACTCGTGAATATTAACTCATGAATAGTAACTCATGAATAGTAATCCCGACATAAAAAAGTTCAAATTTGATAAAAAGTTCCAACCAATATTTCGGCATAATGATATTGAAGAAATAATATCATTTACGAAGAAAATAACATCCCTTACCTCAAAAAAAGCAAGATTTTAGAATAATAATTTGAACAAACTTGCACCGTATAGCAACACTCAAGATATCAAAATACTCCTAAGAATACACTCGATAATATAGAGATAGAAGTAGAGAGAAAACTTCAGTTTCTGATGTGATTTTCAATTCTAACCTAAGCACCTTATTTATAGGAAAATGCTTAGAACACTAAAGCATAAAATTTAATAAAATATTATTATATTTATATAAATTTCCTACGTACACCAAGAATCTGAATTCAGCATGCATTCAACACCAGTGGGGCCCACCAACAATATAAAAAATGTTTTTCTTAATAAAAATTATTAGAACTTCAAAAATCAATTATTTCGGAACTTCAATAATTCATAATAAATAGCCCTTTTATCAAGAAATGGGGTCCACTGACACACAAAACATGTGTTAATCATTTAATGCAACAAAAATATTCTTCCTCCTCATATGCTCATATATCCCACATTCATTGTAAAAAATATCACCATTAATATATTATTAAAATAATATATTCAAATGAATTATTTTATCAGAAAAAGATAAATTATTAATTTTCAATAATTGTCACATTTAAAAATTTTCTCCATCTATATCCACATAAAATCAATATTTTTCTCATCATATAAATCAATAATTAATTATTCACAAATAATATTACTGAGAATCACAATCTTAAAGAATCGTGTAGTTCCTAGGAAAGAAGGGCTTTCAATAAGGATCTCTCTATCTGGTGGCGCAATTAGGTGACCAAACCTCTCCTTAAGCAGAACTTTTCTAGACATTGCCAATAATGTTATCTAATAATATTATTAGGATAATATGAATTATTAGCTTCGATAATGGAAAATATCGTAGTAGTGACAATTATTGAAATAATAAGTAATATAAAATATCAACGTAGCAATTATTGAATCAATAAAATAAAATATTAAATAAAGAATTATTGTAACAATTATTGAGTAGTGCCTTCTTTACGTAAGAATCAATAATTGGTGCAATACTGGTGCTACTTATCAACAACAGCAGTATTCGCGTGTTTTAACCATGGGTATTCCAACAAATGTTAATTCGTGAATAACTACTGTTGTTATTTATAAAAACTCATACTTGTCGTTTTCTTCATCCAATCGTTTTTTCGTTATATGGGCCCCTAAAAGGTTTGTCTAGTCGCATTTAATATTCCCTGACAATAAAGAATATTCCACGACCAAACGAATATTCCCCGACAACAATGAATATTTTATAACCACTTGGTTATTTAAAATATTTGCGTATTTTATCCATAACTAACCACATTAATCAAATCAACCCCTTACTATTTCAAAATAATAATTAGGAAATTAAATCTTTATTTATAAAAAGTTGGGGTCTTACAACCTCCCCTCCTTATGAAATTTCGTCCTTGAAATTGACGTGCGTAGGATATGCTCCTTCCTATCCAAGATCTTTCTTGGTACCTCATCGACGTTAAATCTTCTCGCTATCTCAAATGCGTTCTAACTCAATAATGGGTTGGGTCGTCCACATATTTACGTAACATCGAAACGCGAAAAATGTTATGAACACGCGTCATACTTGGCAGTAAAATGTGTCTATAGGCCACAGTTCCTACTTGATCGAGAAATCTTAAATGGACTAATAAATCGAAGGTTTGAGCTTTCCTCACATCGCCGATTCTCGCTTTCGGAATAACGAATATTCCCCGACAGCAAAAATATTCTACGACCAAACGAATATTCCCCGACAACAATGAATATTTTATAACCACTTGCTTATTTAAAATATTTGCGCATTTTACCCATAACTAACCACATTAATCAAATCAACCCCTTACTATTTCAAAATAATAATTAGAGAAATTAAATCTTTATTTATAAAAAGTTGGGGTCTTACAGGGAATATTCGTACAACGACACAATCATTGGTGGACTCCACAACGGATTTATTGTCGGATTGAGAAAACGACAAAAATATTTTATGAAAATAACGGTGGAATTTTTACCGTTAACTATTGAACTACTCGGTAGTAAAAGTACAGTAATACGCGTGGTTGCATAGTAGTACACGGTATTAATTATTAATGCTTACGTGAGAAGTCACTCAATTTTGCTTATTTTATGAACCCCATTTACCAATTTTTCAAAATAATCGGTAGAAATTTTTCTGTATATATAAGTATTATATATATATATATATATATATATATTAATTATATAGAGGGGCCCACGTTTGATAATGATGGGTGGGTGGAAGATTTTTGTGTTCACGGATGGGATTGGTATATATATATATATATATATATATATATATATAAGATGTTAATAATGGTATATATATGGTAAATATATATAGGGACAAGATCCAGTCCGGACGTCCGGACTATTCTAATGTCCGGACTTTTTTTTTTATTTGTTTTTTTTTAAAACAACTAACAAAAATATTTAATATTTTATGCAACTAAAATTTTTCCATAATATAATGTTTTAAGTGTGATTTAAATACCTATACCAAAAAATAGTGGTACAGTCTCCCTATACTTGGTGACATTCTTCTATTATTCCATCTTTATTATTATTATGTTGGAATATCACATGCTCATGCGTTTTCTGGGGGACTGGTTAAAATCTTTTTATTATTATTACATTTGGAATATCCATGCTCATGCGTTTTTACTTTGGGACTGGTTAAAATCTTTATTATTATTACATTTGGAATATCGTAATACATGCATTTTACGGACTGGTTAAAAGATATTCTGTTGGAACATCACAGCCGGTGTGAATTTACGCTTTGACACGGTTCAGATTACTTATTATTACATTGGAATAACTTTCATCTATCATCATCGTAAATACCGCATGCATGGTGATTTCTTTTGTTATTCCATTCGTTATTATACTAAGTTGATTAAAGTTTTGACTTTTATACTCCATGAAATTAGTGGAATATCCTTAATATTTGCGCTCCATCCAGTATCTTTTCATGAAAATATTCTTCTGAGCATTCTTGAATTTTACTCTACAAAGTAGTATCATGTTGACAATTTGGACGTTATTAGTTTCTGAATAACTTAATTCTTGAACTTGTTTTATTGAATTCTTATATCATTGTCATCATCCTCATGTTTATATTATGTTGAAAGTCATTTGTGGCCTGTAGTGCATAGATGGACTTGGTATGATTATGGTCAGGGATTATTCGGTGTAATCATGATCGTAATGTTATAAATGATATGGAAAAATTCCTCATTGACCCGTAGTGCATTGATGGACAGTTGTTGGCATGATCATGACCATTGATAAATAAACGAATATCCTTGGGTCGTGGTACATGGATAATTTGTGGTTGTGATACTAATGAATATCCTTGCCGTAGTAGTGTAGGGATGATGTGGAATATTTATTAAATTTGAGTCTCGGCGATAATGATGATGAAAAACCTTTTAAATCATAAAAGATAGTAGATTTTATTTTCTACTTGACTCTTTTAATGGATTGCTTGTTCACTAGATTAAACTTGATGTCTATTATATTTTATCGGTTTAACATTGTTGGAGACTAATGATAATTTATTACGCATTATCTTAGTCATAATATTTCTTACTGGGCTAGTTGAGCTCACCCTTTCTTTCACTGTTCTCTTCAGGAAATTAGAACGTAGCTGGGACTAGTCGGGGAACGGAGTAATGGTCCTAGATGGTGTATTAGTAGTCTCACTATTCTATGAAATAGTGTGATAATAATTGTAATGAGGACTCCCTTTGAGTTTGTATACTCTCTAGTAGACAATATTTGTATTCAAACTCACAGTTTATGTTTTGTCGTATTGTTCATGACAATTGTATTATTAAGTTGTATTTGAATTCTGTACCATGTATCTGGCGACTTAAGATGGGTGATGTATACCTAATTTTGGGGTATCACAGTTGGTATCAAAGCTTAGGGATATGATCCCTGGCTAAGATGTGAGACTAGAACTAGGAGGGGAAAGACGGGAAATTCCTTCGCTAGTATGACCTACCTAAGTTTATTTGGTATTTAATTGGTCGGTCAAAGTATAGGGATAATATGTTATATGTTAATTAACCTTTGTTTTGTGGCGATGTCGAAAATGACATCCGAGAATGTTGAGAATAGCAATGGAGCACACAGAGTGTAGTTGATTCACCACATATCAATAATCGAGGATAATGTGCATCAAGAAGGCGACAATCCTCATTCAAACAACAACACCGACCAAATGATGAATGATTGAATGTTGGAGGCTTTATGCAATTCATACGACGGCCAGTGAGAAGCGGCCTCTGTCCAAAATGTAGGTGGAACCACTTTGGAAACTCTCGGGATGGTCACCGCTAAGCGATTCAAGAGCTGGGACCACCAAGAAGTTTATTGGAGAGCCAAAACCACTTAAGGTAGAAACATGGATAAAGCAGATCACCAAGATATTTGATGTCTTGGGATGCTCGAGGAGCAAAAGGTTCCTTTGCCGCTTTTTATGTTGAGATGGATGAGATGATTCTTGAAGTGCGAGTCGGCAAAAGCGTACTCAACTTGCCGCACTAAAAATGTCTTGGGAGAAGTTCCAAGAACTATTCAACGACAAGTACTTTCCGAAAGTATTTCGTCACATGAAGGAGGTGGAGTTCATCAAGTTGGAACAAAATAATATGGCCAGGTCGCAAAGATGAAAGCAAAGTTTGCCAAGTTATCCCGGTTTGCGTCCCCACTTGGTGGATAATGAAGAAAGAATAGCGTGGATGTTTTAAGAGGTTTGAAGCGGGAGATACGTCAACATCTTATTTCATAAAAAGCGTGTTTGTATTAGGATGTTGTAAATAGGGCTCGATTAGTGGAACGCGATAATGAGTCAACGCATGACCAAAAAGAAGCGGTAAGCAAAATGATAATACCGGTGAGGCGATCATCGAAGCGGTGACAACAAGCGTGGAGGGAATCAACGGGCGAAATGGTAACAACCGGTGGTAATCGGGGCCAAAACAATAAGAATGGACATTTCAAGAAGAGGAAATTCAACAATGATGGAAAGACGCGTCGACACCAAGACCCGTTGTTAAGGAAGGAGAACGACCACTATCATATGCTTCAAATGCGGAGGGAGGACACATCGATCCAAAGCTGCGCGATGTAGTCAAAGCATGTTATAATTGTGGAAAGAAGGTCACCTAGCCCAATTTTGTCGTTCACCAAAGACAAGTTCAGCTAGGATGGAGGCACTAAAGGTCGTCCCAAAAAATTCAAAGCCGGTAGTGCAAGGGAGAGCATTTGTAGTGACCTCCCAGAAAGCAAGAAACCCAAATGAGGTCATCACGGGTAAGCTTATCATAAACTCTAGCGAAGTCTATACTTTATTTGATACCGGTTCTACCCATTCTTTTATTTCTCCTACTTGCGCTCAACGATTAAATTTGACTCCGGAGAAATTGGACTTTGACTTATCTGTGGAAACTCCATTAGGAGAAACCTTCATTACATCCACTGTTTATAAGTCTTGTTTGGTTCAAATCGGTACCCTCATATTACCTGTCGATCTTATTTCATTGAAAATACTTGCATTTGACGTGATTCTAGGGATTGATTGGTTAACTATTCATCATGCAAAAAATTGATTGTTTTCGTAAGGTTGTTAGCTTTCATATTCTTAATCAACCTATTATGCGAATTCAAGCAACCAAACCATTAAAATCAATCACTATCATCTCAAGCTATAAAGCTATTCGTTTATTGAAAAATGGATGTTAAGCTTTCTTAAGCTCATGTCACGGATCTAAACAAAAATACGTCAGTTTTGAATGATATTTCTATTCTTAATAAATTCCCTGACATATTCCCTGAAGAACTTCCTGGCCTACCCCCAGAGCGTGAACTTGAATTTTGTATCGACCTTGAACCTGGTACAAAACCCATTTCTAATGCCCCATATCGAATGGCTCCTATTGAACTTCAGGAGTTAAAGACCCAACTGCAGGAATTGTTAGACATTGGCTTTATTCGTCCTAGTACTTCTCCTTGGGGTGCTCCTGTTCTATTCGTGAAGAAGAAAGATGGGAGTATGCGACTTTGTATTGATTATCGGGAGTTGAATCATGTCACCATCAAAAATAGGTACCCATTGCCACGTATTGATGACTGTTTGACCCGATTGCAAGGAGCCAAATTCTTTTCAAAGATTGATCTTCGTTAGGATATCACCAATGAAGATTAAAGCGGTGACATTCCAAAGACGACTTTTCGAACTTCGATGCGGACATTATGAATTCCTAGTCATGTCTTTTGGATTGACTAATGCTCCTGCTGCCTTCATGGATATGATGAACCGAGTATTCAAGGAATATTTAGATCACTTTGTGGTCGTCTTTATTGATGACATCCTTATTTATTCCAAAAAGCCGTGAAGATCATGAGCAACACTTGAGGCTGACACTCTAAAAGCTTCGTGAATACAAGCTTTATGCCAAGTTGAAGAAATGTGAGTTCTGGCTCGAGGAAGTAGCATTCCTTGGGCACGTAGTATCAAGTCATGGAATATCTGTTGACCCGACAAAGATTGAAGCTATTCAAAGCTGGGAGCAACCTAAATTAGTGACCGAAGTACGTAGCTTTCTCGGCTTAGCTGGTTATTATTGGAGATTCGTGGAAGGATTTTCTCAAATAGCTACTCCATTAACTCAACGGACTTGGAAAGATACAAAGTTTGGTTGGAGCGAAGAATGTGAGAAGAGTTTTCAAGAACTCAAGAAGAGACTCATTTCAAAGACTGTTACGACAATACCATCCGGATCGGAGGATTTGTCATCTCAAATGATGCTTGAGCAAAAGGGTTGGGATGTGTTCTCATGCAACATGGGAAAGTCATAGCCTATGCCTCAAGACAACTCAAAGAATATGAGAGGAATTATCCTACTCATGACACGGAGTTAGCAATTTGTTGTCTTCGTGACTTAAAGTTTGGAGGCATTACTTGTATGGGGAGAAGGTGGAGATCTTTACGGATCATAAAAGCCTCAAATATTTTTTCACTCAAAAGGAACTCAACATGCGACAACGATGTTGGCTTGTACTATTGAAAGATTATGATCATACCATCCAATACCATCCTGGAAAAGCGAACGTGGTAGCTGACGCATTGAGTAGAAGATCATATGTGGGTACGAGTGCAATATTGTCAACGCAAAGACCCATTTTGTATAACTTGTAAAGGATGGAGATAGAGATAAAGACTCCAGGGACCCACGTGATGATGGCGAATATACGAGTAGAACCAACTTTAATTGATAAAATTAAAGCCGCCTCCAATTCTGAGATCAAGAAGGCGATGCGTATGAGGAAGAAAGTGCAAGAAGGTGCGATCTAAGGAAAGAATCGATGATGAAGGAATACTTCGAGTCAACTCCAGACTTTGTGTTCCTAACAATCCTAAGTTAAAGTATAAAATCATGATGGAGGCGCACAACACACCGTTTGCAATCCATCTTGGGAGTACCAAAATGTATCGTGATCTTCGTCATACATTTTGGTGGAGCAATATGAAGAGAGAGATAGCGCTGTTTATCTCAAGGTGTCTAACTTATCAACGAGTCAAGGCGGAGCATCAAGTACCAAAAGGTCCATTGCAACCACTTGAAATTCCAGAATGGAAGTGGGAGCACATTACCATGGATTTCGTTACTGGTCTTCCCAAAGTTTCTCAAGGCATAGATGCGATTTGGGTCATTGTTGTTAGATTGACCAAGTCTGCTCATTTCTTACCGATACGAGAAACTTATACACTTGAACGTCTTACTCGTATGTACATAAATGAGGTTGTAAGGTTGCATGGTATGCCAGTATCCATAGTTTCTGATCGAGACCCAAGATTCACTTCACGATTTTGGGTTAGTTTGCAAAAAGCTATGAGACCGATTTACGATTTAGTTCAAAGCATATCATCCTCAAGCAGACGGACAATCGAGAGGACTATTCAAACTCGGAAGATTTATTAAGACTCGTGTCCTTGACTTCAAGGAAGTTGGGACAAGTTCTTACCGTTGGTGGAGTTTTTCTACAACAACGAGTTATCAAGCAAGCATTGACATGGCTCCATTCAAGGCGTTGTATGGAAAAAAGTGTCGTTCTCAAAGATATCTTTGGGATGAGGTGGGTGAAGCAACGTTGTTGGGACCGGAGTTGATACGTATGACTACGAAAAAAGATTCAAACGATCAAATAACGTATAAAAACCTCACAAGATCGACAAAAGAGTTATCTTGATCTTCATCGAAAGGACGTGGAATTTGATATAGGAGATCATGTGTTATTACGAGTCGCTCCGTGGAAAGGAGTTACGAGATTTGGAAAGAGAGGAAAGCTCAATCCTCGATTCATCGGCCCATTTTAATCCTCGATCGAGTAGGGCGTGGCCTATAGACTCGCTTTTACCGCCAAGTATGTCTCGTGTTCATAATGTTTTCACATATCCATATTACGTAAATATGTGGAAGACACGAACCACATTATTGAGTTAGAACAGGACGAAATAGCGGAAGATTTGACGTATGAAGAGGTTCTGTTCAAATCTTGGATAAGAAGGAACATATTCTACGCTCCGAGGTTATACCTCAAGTCAAAGTTTTGTGGAGAAACCATGATGTTGAGGAAATGACTTGGGAGTTAGAATCGAAATGAAATCAAGGTATCCTTACCTCTTCGATATACCAGTCACGCCCTAATTTTGAGGTGAAATTTCATAAGAAGGGAGGTTGTAAAACCCCAACTTTTGAATAAAGATGAATTTTCTATAAATATTATTTTTGAATATTATGGAGTGAAATTGATATAATGTTATAGTTGTGGGTAATATATATAAATTTTGCAAAATACATGAGTTGTTATATAATATTCGATTGGTGAGGGGAATATTCGTTTTAACAGGAATATTAAATACAATGGCACAATCATTGGTGGACCCCTATTAACGGATTTATTGTCGGATTGAGAAAGCGACAAAAATACTTTATAAAAATAACGGCGGAAGTTTTACCGTTAAGCTGTTGAACTACTCGGTAGTAAAAGTACGATGTCTGGCATTGGTTGCATAGTAGAGTATTACCGGTATTAATTATTAATGCTTACGTGAGAAGTCACTCAATTTTGCTTATTTTATGAACCCCATTTACCCATTTTTCAAAATAATCGGTAGAAATTTTTCTCGTATATATAAGTATTATATATATATATTAATTATATGGAGGGCCCACGTTTGATAATGATGGGTGGGTGGAAGATTTTGGTGTTCACGGATGGGATTGGAATATATATATAAGATGTTAATAATAATATATATATATATATATATATATATATATATATATATATATATATATATATATATATATTCAATTATGCAAGACTTTTTTGTCGATAGAAAAGTTGGGCCACGGTGGTGGCGGCTTTTAATTTCTTTTAATATATATATATATATATATATATATATATATATATATATATATATTATAATAAGTTTTATTTTTTAAAAAATAGAATATATTATATTTTATTGTAAACAAATCAACCGTCTAGTTTAAAAGTAAATCAATCTGGACCGATTCAGGGAATTAGAATTCTTATGCAATCCATTCTTCTATAAATAGAAGCTCATTCCTTCATTATTTCTTACGAATTCACTGAAACTCTAGAGAGAGAATTTATAAAGAAACTATAGAAAAGTATCCTGCTACTTCTCTACTCTTATATTCAGTTTTTTTTTATGATAAGGGGTGTTATTCTTTTGTATTCATGAAGAGAACTTATGTTATTCCATTCTTTATTATTCTGTTGGAATAACCTGTATACGTGGGCTACCCTATACTTGGTGACATTCTTCTATTATTCCATCTTTATTATTATGTTGGAATATATGCATCATGCGTTTTTTGGGACTGTTTCGTCTTTATTATTATACATTTGGAATATCGGTATGCATGCGTTTTTCTTGGGACACGGTTCCGTCTGTATTATTCTCATTGGAACATCGGCTTCGGCATGCAATTTTGTGAGACTTGGTTCCGTTACTTATTATTACGTTGGAATAACTTTCATCATCGAAATACCGCATGTATGGTGATTTCTTTTGTTATTCCATTCGTTATTATACTCAGTTGATTAAAGTTTTGACTTCTATACTCCATGAAATTAGTGGAATATCCTTAATATTTGCGCTTCATCCAGTATCTTTTCATGGAAATATTCTTCTGAGCATTCTTGAATTTTACTCTATAAAGAAGTATCATGTTGACAATTTGAACGTTATTAGTTCCTGAATAACTTAATTCTTGAACTTGTTTTATTGAATTCTTATACATCATCCTCATGTTTATATTATGTTGAAAGTCATCTGTGGCCTGTAGTGTATAGATGGACTTGGTATGATTATGACCAGGGATTATTCGGTGTAATCATGACCGTAATGTTACAAATGATGTGGAAAAAGTCCTCATTGACCCGTAGTGCATTAATGGACAGTTTTTGGCATGATCATGACCATTGATGAATACACGAATATCCTTGGCTGTGGTACATGGATAATTTGTGGTTGTGATACTAATGAATATCCTTGGCCGTAGTGTAGGGATGATGTGGAATATTTATTAAGCTGAGTCTCAGCGATAACAGTGATGAAAAACCTTTTAAATCATAAAAGATAGTAGATTTTATTTTCTACTTGACTCTTTTAATGGATTGCTTGTTCATTCTTGATTAAACTTGATGTCTATTATATTTTATCGGTTTAACATTGTTGGAGACTAATGATAATTTATTACTCGCATTATCTTAGTCATAATATTTCTTACTGGGCTAGTTGAGCTCACCCTTTCTTTCACTATTCTCTTCAGGAAATTAGAACGTAGCTGGGACTAGTCGGGGAACGGAGTAATGGTCCTAGATGGTGTATTAATAGTCTCACTATTCTATAAAATAGTGTGATAATAATTGTAATGAGGACTCCTTTTGAGTTTGTATACTCTCTAGTAGACAATATTTGTATTCAAACTCACAGTTTATGTTTTGTCGTATTGTTCATGACAATTGTATTATTAAGTTGTATTTGAATTCTGTACCATGTATCTGGCGACTCAAGATGGGTGATGTATACCTAATTTTGGGGGCATCACAGTTGGTATCAAAGCTTAGGGATATGATCCCTGGCTAAGATGTGAGACTAGAACTAGGAGGGGAAAGACGGGAAATTCCTTCGCTAGTATGACCTACCTAAGTTTATTTGGTATTTAATTGGTCGGTCAAAGTATAGGGATAATATGTTATATGTTAATTAACCTTTGTTTTGTGGCGATATCACGAAAATGACATCCGAGAATGTTGAGAATAAAGAATGGAGCACAAAGTGACCGTTGATTCACCACATATCAATAATCAGGATAATGTGCATCAAGAAGGCGACAATCCTCATTCAAACAACAACACTGACCAAATGATGAATGATTGAATGTTCAGAGGCTTTATGCAATTCATGCGACAGCAGGTGAGAGCGGCTCGTGGAGACGGCTCGTTTTGGGAATTGATTGAGGGATTGGATTGGTGGCTAAAAGGACAGGACGATATGGGTATTATTCTAATGACTAAAGGGTATTTCTGGAATTTCCCTGACAGCATGTGCCTGGCACATGACCACTTTTTAGGAAACCCTATCAATACCTCTTCCATTCCATTGGGAAGGGGATCTCTCGACAAACTCAAGACTTGGACTCTTGGAAGATCAAAGAACTCTTTTGGTAGCTTAAGGCTTGGATATTCCACCTAAAAGCACTAAAGAGGATTGGAGCATGGACTCTCTCAACTCGAAAGACTCAAGAAGGCTCTTGGAATTCCAATAACCCTAACACGGTTTCCAGATTCTAGGGGTTATGCCACACGTCATTGGATTAATCGCCCACCTGTCGTTCTCTCCTCTTAAATCAATCAATTCCGCGCTCTTCGTGGATTTCTCTCCTCCTCAGCCAACACGAAACCCTAACCCTAGAAAGGTATAATTTCTTTGCCCACATTTATTTGGCGACTCTACTGGGGAGGTATAGAATTCGTGAAGGGTATGCCCACAACTCGAATTGGGAGAACAACAGGAAGATCTTCACCAACAAATAGCATTACCTCACCGGGTCCAGTTCCAAGGCAAGTAAGTCAAGCTTTCCAAGGCGTGAATCTAAATCTCGATCAACCTATCCCTGAAGACGCATCGGAAGGAAGTTCAACATCAGCATACATGGCTGATCAACAACCAGCGAATGTCGAGTGCATGTATCGCGAAGGCAAAAGAAGAAAAGCGGAGAAGCGGACAAATGTTGTGCAACTGGAGATGCTCAAGGCGTTGAAAGAAGCACATGAAGAATAAGGGATGATGATGGCTATGATGTTGGAGATGCAGAGGAAGCAAGAGGAAATGGGAAATTTCTGCCAGCGGTTGATGCAGATTCCAGCTTTCAAGGCCATATTCCCAGATAATTCACAAGGAGAACCGGCAGGAGTGGAGGACAACAACAACGATAGCAACAATAAGGAGAATCAGACCGCACCTCCATTGACAGAAAATCAGTCAGTTCCAAACATCCACTTGGAACCTCAAAACAGTGGTGACGTACCACAACCTAGGTTGGAAGCAAGCCAACCTCAGACAAACATCATCCCAACTGTTCTCCCAACATTTTCACATGTGCAAATGTCAACCATTCCAAGCCATGTCCAGCGAGTGAGCCAACAACGACCACCAATGCCAGCTTAACACGATGTAAGTGTGCATCAACCAATCTCTCTACCATACACACCGCTGATACAACAGTATATCACAACACCCCAGTACGTGACAAAGGATGATATGATCAACGTGATCAATCAACTTCGCAGACAGACATCTCGACCCTCGGAGTTGGACTTTACTCCTCCTTACCCTGCACACATTCAAAGGCAACCCTATCCGATAGGGTATATTGAGCATCCCCCGCAGTTTCCTAAATACAACGGGGAGAAATGAAACGCCAGAGAACATATTGCCAGGTTTGTAGAGTCGATGTCTCCATGGATGGGATATGATGAAGTGAACAACCACAACTTGTTGATGCGGGAATTCAACAAAACTTTGACGGACAGTGCCTTCAGTTGGTACTACAATTTGGAGAAGGGGTCAGTCTATAATTGGGATGACCAAAAATTATAATTTTTTAAGAAATTTTTCTATGTGCAAAAATAGGTAACCATTGTAGAACTCATGCGGTTCAAACAGAAGCCGAGTTAGGAGATATCAGATTACATTGACAGTTCGGGCCGAGCACGTAAAGTCATGCAGAGCCAATCAAGAAAATAACCTGATCAGCATTTGTAACAATGGTGCCTTAGACTCTTTCAAGCCTCACCTCATTACCAAGGACCCTCTCATCTTTTGCACAAGACTTGGGGGGAATCATGACATTTCCCATCAGTCATGCGATGGATACATGGAAGAGCAAGAGGACAGCAACTGTGGCTTTGGTGGATTCTCAGTCAAAATCACAAGGGGCAATAGGGAGAAGAATGAGAAATTTGAATGAAGCGGAGAAAAGCATAGGGACAAGTATACCAGAATGCCAGTTTCGGAGGCTATCACATACAGCGAGAAGGTGTTTAGGAGCCTGTATAAACAATGGGTCGAGCACGGAGTTGTGAAACCTCCAAGGCCCCGGTTGGTTGTAATCGAAGAAATGAAAAGAAGACCAGACTTCTGTGTATACCATCAATACGCAGGGCATTCCACTACGGATTGTTACAGTCTGCGGAGGATATACCATGAGAAATTGGCGGTCGGGGAGATTGAACTAGGAGAAAAAACGTGTAACACTATCACCGATGGTGCAGTCCCAGAAGTCAAGAACTCAAATACTGGCTCTACGTACCATCAGAAAAAAAACTCTAAACTATAGATGAGTTAAAAAAATCCACCCAAGATGGTGGTCCACCAAAAATGGTGGTTTAAGTCCTCAGGAGTATCCCTTGCCAAACAATTGGATGACCAAGGGAGGAGGCACAAGAATTGACGAATAATAAAATATATATAAAAAAAACCCACCTAAGATGGTGGTTCACTCTAAAATGGTGGTCAAGTCCTCGTAGACTGCACTTGCCAAGAAATTGGACGACCCAAGTGACGAGGCACTCGATTTCAAGTCCTCGTAGACTGCATTTGCCAAGAAATTGGACGACCCAAGTGACGAGACACCCAATTTCAAGTCCTCATAGACTGCACTTGCCAAGAAATTAGACGACCCAAGTGACGAGGCACCCAATTTCAAGTCCTCGTAGACTGCACTTGCCAAGAAATTGGATGACCCAAGTGACGAGGTACCCAATTTCAAGTCCTCGTAGACTGCACTTGACAAGAAATTGGACGACCCAAGTGACGAGGCACCCGAATGAATGTTACACTTTATCATCAAAAGTGAATGAGGCACCTGACTATAAGTCCTCAGACCCAAAAAGTTATACTTTCAACTTTAATAAAAGTAATTGAGGCGCCTGAGTATAAGCCATCAACCCCAAAAAAGTTACACTTTATCTCTAAAAGTGGTGAACGTTATGCTTTCACCGACAAAAACAAGATTTATTATATGAAACGTTATGCTTTTCGTTAAAAGCAATTTTATTATCAATAAATTGACAAACTTTCACTTATACTTGAACGTTTTTTTTAAATTTCTTTTTTTTAAAAAAAAGAATAAGAAAAGTATAGATTCAAGAGTTAGTTTGTATGAAATAAATATACATGATTTTCTGATACAAGAAATGAAAAGAAATACGAAAGTTCATGATCCAAAGGTCATAACCTGTCGAATTGAAGATAGAGGAATACCTAAAGCTTGGTCTTCGAGGCTATCAGCAGATCTTCGAGGTCATCCGCAGGTCTTCGAGGCCCTCAGCAGGTCTTCGAGGCTATCAGTAGATCTTCAAGTCTATTATCAGGTCTTCGATGTTATCAGGCCTTCGAAGCTATCAGCAGGTCTTCGAGGCTATCAAGCCTTCGAGGCTTTCAGGCCTTCATGGACTTCTTGGTTCTCAATGACTGCTTGATTCTAAAGAAAAGAGAAATTCCAAGAGAGGGTAAGAAAGAGTAGATCGAAGATTTCCAAAATATCCCAGGAGAGCTCCTCTAAGGTTCGCCCTTCTAGGGTTTGCTCCCCTAGAGGTTCCCTCTCCTAGGACTTTTGTTGGCGAGGCTCGCAAAACATCAAGCCCCATAAAGTGTTCAGACACTGGAATCAAGACTTCAACACTTATACTATTTTGCGCGATCATCTCACCAAAGGCGTGACTCACGCGCAGGGGGAAAATGTTTATTGGTAGATTGGTAGATGACATAGACGTCCTCCAGAGTAGAGGTGCTTTCCCCCAAGCCATGACGAATGAAGAATGTCCTGTTGGATACAAATGACATGTAGAGAAGCACCATGGTCTTGTTGGATACGAATGTCCCTGCATAGCTTGATGTACTGAAACATGTCGGCTCTTTCTTTATTATACCCACATAGTCAACATTTCCAAGTACCTCGTCGATCCAATGATGCCATTCCTGAAGGAGGCTAGATGAATCAGACAAGAAGTGAAGGGAACTGAAAGAGTACTCTTATTTTTCTATGCATAGACGAGCAATGCGATCAGAATCGGGAAGGTCATCCCAACCTCTACAAGCCGCTGCATATAGGAACAAGCATTCCTTATCTGGCAAAGGAAGAATTGTACGATCATAAGTCTGGACTTGCTCCCAAACGATGTCTAAAAGACCAAAGAGGGGAGCCCTTTCCCAATCATTGAGAAGCGGGGCCTCCTTGGTTGCTCCTAAATCTGCAGAATGATTAACGAGAAGAGCCTGCAAGAAAAAAGAATTCAGCATAAGGGATCTAGAAAACAAAAAAAAGGATGTCAAGTAAAGTATTTGAGCTTGAAGTACTCACCATGGCAAAGAGGAATGTCCGAGAGTAAAGCTTTAAAATACTTGAAAAGAAGATGAAACAATGTCAAAAAGAGTTAGGGAGTACATTTATGCAAGAAGAAAATTCCCGAAAATTTTTGAAAAAACTTCGAACGGCCAAAAGGCATCATTTAGAGACTTTTTTGGACTTATAATGGCATATGACATAGTGTAGAGATGACATTTGTAGGGCTCGTCGATACGGTCGTTTTGATATATTACGGGCCCCAAAACTCCAAACGGATCAAAAGTTACGCTCTAAATAGTAACCGCTCGTCCTGAACTTCATTTTTTTTGCCCAAAACATAGATTTCCCCCTAGGGTTCGCCCCCTAGGGTTCGGCCCCCTAGGGTTTAGCCCCCTAGGGTTCGACCCCCTAGGGGTTTGGCCATCTGGAGCGGTTTCACTGCATGTAAAGCATTTTTTCTTCCTTCGTGTTCTTCGTGGACGAAACGCCAAGTCTTTCTTTATTATCCGAGGGAAAAAATCAAGATGTAATCAAGGTAATGGGACTCAGAAGACAAAAGAAAGATTGGGGAGTCCTAAAAAAAATGTGTAGGGTTTTCCCCCCTAGGGTTCGGCCCCCTAGGGGTTGTTCCCTCCACTCATTCCTTTGAGGTCATGTTGCTCCACAAATCAAACCACTTGGAACGAGTGCACCTTCGCCGCGAAAATTATAGTCTTCTTTGATGAATTCTGAGGGAAAAACCAAGATATGATCAAGGTGATGGGGCTCAGAAACAAAGAAAGACTACAATTTCCTGAAACATAAAAGAGAAATAGAGGAATCAAGTCGAAAAAAATTCAAAAAAAAACATGCAAGTAATCAAATTGAAAAGCGAAGACGAGAAGAATGAATGAAGCCCCAAGTGTAAAACCCCAACTTTTTGAATAAAGATGAATTTTCTATAAATATTATTTTTGAATATTATGGAGTGAAATTGATATAATGTTATAGTTGTGGGTAATATTTATAAATTTTGTAAAATACGCAAGTTGTTATATAATATTCGATTAGTCGGGGAATATTCGTTTTAACAGGGAATATTTGTACAACGGTACAATCATTGGTGGACCCCACAACGGATTTATTGTCGGATTGAGAAAACGACAAAAATACTTTATGAAAATAACGGCGGAAGTTTTACAGTTAACTGTTGAACTACTCGGTAGTAAAAGTACAGTAATACGCATGGTTGCATAGTAGGTCACGGTATTAATTATTAATGCTTACGTGAGAAGTCACTCAATTTTGCTTATTTTATGAACCCCCATTTACTCATTTTTTAAAATAATCGGTAGAAATTTTTCTGTATATATAAGTATTATATATATATATATATTAATTATATGGAGGGGCCCACGTTTGATAATGATGGGTGGGTGGAAGATTTTGGTGTTCACGGATGGGATATATATATATATATATATATATATATATATATATATATATATATATATATATATATATAAGATGTTAATAATGGTATATATATATTCAATTATGCAAGACTTTTTTTGTCGGATAGGAAAGTTGGCCATAGGTGGTGGCGACTTTTAATTTCTTTTTATATATATATATATATATATATATATATATATATATATTATAATAAGTTTTATTTTTTAAAAAATAGAATATATTATATTTTATTGTAAACCAATCTAAACCGTCAGTTTAAAAGTAAATCAACTGGACCGTTCAGAATTAGTTATTATGCAATCCATTCTTCTATAAATAGAAAGCTCATTCCTTCATTATTTCTTAATTCTTTGAAACTCTAGAGAGAGAATTTATAAAGAAACTATAGAAAAGTATTCTGCTACTTCCCTACTCTTATATTCAGTTTCTTTTACGGTAAGGGGTGTTATTCTTTTGTATTCATGAAGAGAACTTATGTTATTCCATTCTTTATTATTACATTGGAATAACTTTGATACTGTGAGCTACCCTATACTTGGTGACATTCTTCTATTATTCCATCTTTATTATTATTATGTTGGAATATCCTCGTTTATATCGTTTACTGTGGGACCTAGTTCCGTCTTTATTATTATTACATTAGAATATCTTGTTCATGCGTTTTACGCCGGACCGGTTAAAATTTTTATTATTATTACATTGGAATATCGTGTATACATGCGTTTTACGTGGACCTGGTTCCGTCTGTATTATTCATTGGAACATCCCGGTGGTGCTTAATTTTTGCTCGACTCGGTTAAAATTACTTATTATTATTCTGTTGAATAAATATGTCATGGTACCGCATGCATGGTGATTTCTTTTGTTATTCCATTCGTTATTATACTAAGTTGATTAAAGTTTTGACTTCTATACTCCATGAAATTAGTGGAATATCCTTAATATTTCAAGGCTTCATCCAAAGATCTTTTCATGGAAATATTCTTCCGAGCATTCTTGAATTTTACTCTACAAAGCAAAGATCATGTTGACAATTTGGACGTTATTAGTTTCTGAATAACTTAATTCTTGAACTTGTTTTATTGAATTCTTATATCATTGTCATCATCCTCATGTTTATATTATGTTGAAAGTCATTTGTGGCCTGTAGTGCATAGATGGACTTGGTATGATTATGACCAGGGATTATTCGGTGTAATCATGACCGTAATATTACAAATGATGTGGAAAAAGTCCTCATTAACCCGTAGTGCATTGATGGACAGTTGTTGGCATGATTATGACCATTGATGAATACACGAATATCCTTGGTTGTGGTACATGGATAATTTGTGGTTGTGATACTAATGAACATCCTTGGCCGTAGTGCAGGGATGATATGGATTATTTATTTAGATGTGTCTCAGCGATAAAAGTCATGAAAAACCTTTTAAATCATAAAAAATAGTAGATTTTATTCTCTACTTGACTCTTCTAATGGATTGCTTGTTCCGCTGCAGTTAAACTTGATATTTGTTATATTTTATCAGTTTAACACTGTTGAAGGCTAATGATAAATTATTCTGCATTATCTTAGTAATAATATTTCTTACTGGGCTAGTTGAGCTCACCCTTTCTTTCTTTATTCTCTTGAAATGAGAACGAATGGGACTAATCGGGAGCGGAGTGATGGTCCTAGATGGTGCATTAGTAGTCCTCACTATTCTCGTGAAATAGTGTGATAATAATTGTAATGAGGACTCCTTTTGAGTTTGTATACTCTCTAGTAGACAATATTTGTATTCAAACTCATAGTTTATGTTTTTGTCGATTGCATACCGACAATTGTATTATTAAGTTGTATTTGAATTATGTACCATGTATCTGGCAACTCAAGATGGGTGATGTATACCTAATTTTGGGGGCGTCACATCAAGGGTTCGGGTCCCCCATAGGGTTCGGCCCTATAGGGTTCAACCCCTAGGGTTTGGCCCTATAGGGAGGAATTCTCTTTGTTACCTCTCGCTCAGATTGATGAATGTCTTCTTGCTGCTCCCTTGAGGATCTTCTTGGCTCGAGAAAGAAAGAAAGTCCAAAATGAAGCAAGATAAGAAAGGAGGCGTGAATGGCTTGGGAGATGCATATATATGAATACATGTATAGCTCCAAAGTATGCTTGCAACGGAAAAGGAAGCAATCACTCTTTTTCTATTAAAGGAAGGATTCAAGCTGATTTCCAAAAAGATAAGTATCTTTGAATTTATTTCTAAATATAAATATATAAAAATATTATTTCCTAAATATAGAACAGATTTGATTTTTGATTTTTGATTTTATTTCCAACAAAGGGAAATTTCGAAATATATTTTTGATTTTCCTTCTGAATGATGATAAGGAATGATATTGTCTTCAAAATCAAATAAAGAAAAATTTTATTTCCAAAATAAAATTAAGATTTGATTTGATTTGATAAAAAGGAAATATTTAGTTTACCAAAAGAAAGATTTTATTAGATTGAATTTTATTTGGTAAGATTTGATGATCTTCCTTGTCTTAATTTCCAGGAAAAAATAAGGAAGCAAATATTGGGCAAACTATGGAAAGATTTTTTGAAGATTTTTCAGTATAGAGGTATTCTTGCGCGATCGTCTATTTGGGAATGCGCCTCTTGCGCAGGGGGTAAATGTGGGCCCATGTGCAAAATTAGGGTTCACATGACCTAATTAAATTAAATGCACAATTAGAATTTCACGACCTCATTAAATGTGCAAATTAGGGTTCATATAACCTAATTAAATGAAGACGGATAAGTCAGAAATAAAGGGGATAGACCCGGGAGAAGCCTCCATGGGTCCCGAGGCAGAAGGCTCGTGGAGACGGCTCGTTTTGGGAATTGATTGAGGGATTGGATTGGTGGCTAAAAGGACAGGACGATATGAGCATTATTCTAATGACTAAAGGGTATTTCTGGAATTTCCCTGACAGCATGTGCCTGGCACATGACCACTTTTTAGGAAACCCTATCAATACCTCTTCCATTCCATTGGGAAGGGGATCTCTCTTCAAACTCAAGACTTGGACTCTTGGAAGATCAAAGAACTCTTTTGGTAGCTTAAGGCTTGGATATTCCACCTAAAAGCACTAAAGAGGATTGAAGCATGGACTCTCTCAACTCGAAAGACTCAAGAAGGCTCTTGGAATCCCAATAACCCTAACACGGTTTCCAGATTCTTGGGGTTCTGCCACGCGTCATTGGAACAATCGTCCACTTGTCGTTCTCCCCTCTTCAATCAATCAATCAATTCCGTGCTCTTCGTGGATTTCTCTCCTCCTCAGCCAACACGAAACTCTAACCCTAGCAAGGTACAATTTTCTTGCCCACATTATGTTAATCAATAAAGTATTACCAAATATTTATTAATCTGATTGATTAAGTAGAACGGAATGTCTTTTGAAAATCCCTTTACATAAAGATTTAAAATATAAGTTCTGAATATTTGCAAGATAACACACTACAAAAAAAGGCTTACTTGCGATCGCATATCAGCGACCGCATTCGGTCACTGATAGATATATACGACCGCATGCGATCGCAGATAGATATCTGTGATCGAATGCGGTCACAAATTTGGGTTGTATATAATCTAGTCATTGGTGGTGGACCACCGACCACTATAATTAATGATCGGATTTATTTTGCGTAGGTTAAAATCCCATCGAACTTAGTCCTTGTGGGTCAGGTTTAAAGGTTGACGTGGCCCATGTGGTAGCGACTGTCGTGGTTGCTAACTCCCTGATACCATTATCATCAGCGACCGCTTGCAGTCGCTAATGCTTAATTTTAAAAAATATTTTTGCCTATTTTTTGAATTTTCTAAAAAAATGATACATGTTTTATATCCCCAACACACACCATTGAACCACTTTGTTCAGGAATTCAAGAGGAAGTTTTGTATAGCTAACCACTTATTGGGAATTATTGAATTTCCTGCAACTCTCCATTAGTCTCTCATATTTCCCAATAATTCTAAATTTACAAGAAACTCAAAAGTTCTTTGTTGATTAATTATCTCATTAATGATACCTTGGGTACAATCTCTACTGCACATTTAGTAAATGCAGAACTTGAGTCAGATAAAGCTATGCGTAAAAAATGTTTTCAATTGGCAACCATTCACTATATGGTAGTTGATTTTGCAAAAACAAGAGCACCAGCTGAAAGGCCCAGGGCTTTAAAACTAAGGATGTTTAATTTCCTAATTTCATGGAGAGGTGGGACAACCCAGCTTTTACACTTCTCAAGGAGTAATGGGGGGAAACTTTTTCGTGCTAGTCTTGAATTTATAGTGCATGAGAAGTCGCAATCTATTTGTTCAAAGAATATAATATCAACCAAGACGTTTATATAAAATATTGAAAGTATATATGTTTATACACTCAAATGTCAATTATTTAATTAAAATAAATAAAGAGTGAAGAAAAAAATAAAGAGGATAAAAAGTAAAGCATATTAGTAACATTAATAGGCAATTGTGAAACCTATTATTCACGATTTCAATATAAACTATGAATCTCTATCTGTAAGCGGCAAAAATTGAGAAAGAAAAACATCCTGAAACCCTAGTTACTAAAATATATACCACCACTAGACCTCATCTTTCACATGCCCTAGTTGCAATTGGAGAAGCATATATGGCATGTGAAAATGCCAGTTGCTAAATTCATTCTAAATTTTTCTTCAATGGGTACTTTAATTAACTCTAAGAGTGACTCCGCTATCAACAAGGTAGTTGAACAAAATGTTTTTAGGTGCAACTTTCTGCTAGAGGGAAATTTTATTCAAGATCTTGGTAGTTGACAAGTTATAATTCATACTCACGCGCGCAGTCGTGAACAATTAGTAGACAAGAAGTTCTACCAAGAGGAGATGCTTGATAGACCTACACCAATAAATGTGGAGGATGAAAATGAAGTAATACAGTTAGAGGGTGGAGATGAACCTAATGAATTGGGTCTTGAGTCAGTACGTGTGCCAGATGACATTGATACTGAGGAAGAAGAGTTACTAATTGACATTGACACTGAATCTAAAGAAAATGATGGTTATGAATCTCCAAACCGTATATAAGATGATTATGACTAAAAAATAGAATGTATGTTTAGTATTACTTGTAGTACATCCAATTATACATATATACATGTTCTTTATCTCATTGTCATGTTTATGTATCTTTTATTTATTTTTGTGGTATAGTTAACTATTTCATACCATTACATGTAATTATTGTCATTTTATTTGTATATGTACTCAAATATATCACTGTATTAACATCATGAAATTTGTTTTTACAGATGACTTCTGAACTAACTGCAAGAAAACGCAGCTTGGGTAGGGGTCCTAATCACGTGCCAAAGGCCTCGACAAATTTGGATGATCGAATTCTTATACATATTCATCCTCCTCTGGAAAACATGTATGTTAAACATTTATATATCAACATTTTTATATTTTAATTGTTTAAGATATATACTACTGTAACTTGCTTAAAATATTATAATCAAATGTCCATATTTAATGTAAATTGTTGTAAATTGTAGAGACTTTTTTGATGAAAAAATTGTGAAGTGCATTTCACAATTATGCTTACAGAACTGGCCTATGCCAGTGATTACGTGGGCAAGCACACCTAGCGTCCACAAGGATGCTATTTGGCCTGAATTGTAGGTATACTTCTTGTTAATGTTGATCATAATATAATTAATAACTTTTCTAATATTATTAATGCTTATTTTATTTGCAGAAGAGATATAGATGGGACGACGCACATGCATCAATTATTCAGAACCTATTCTAGCAAAAGTGCGTCGTCCGAACCAAAGATAATCTAAAAAAGGAAAGACAAAAAGCCATTCATATTAGAAGGATTGACCATCCAGGACAAGGTAAGGAGTACATGCATGAGCATAGCCCCTGGTGGTGCACACAGAGTATATGGGCTGATATATATATGGGAGCAGAAATTTGGGTCAAGAGACGGAAGAGCGCCTCCATGACAGATCCTCGTAAGTGTACTATAAGACGGCCTTGGGCTAAAGCCCAAGGTGCCTGCATGGGCTTTAGGCCCACTAAAAATGACAAATCTTTAGGGCCCCAAAAGAGACTAGCTCACGTCAATTTAAATTTAAAGGATCACAAAAAATTTACCCAATGAAATAGGCCCAATTTTTTTTATTTTTGCTTTAGGCCATTAAAAACTCAGAGCCGACCCTGTGTACCTACATGCGAAAAGGTAAATGGGACCTATAAGGGCGTCAATATATCACAGGAGCAACACATTACTGTCAGGGTACGTATTGAGTATAAAATTTCAGTTTTAGTTTTAGTACATCACACATGTTTACTTATTAATATATGAGCATATTAATTTTGTAGGAGGCATCGTCTCAGGGTCAGCCATCCATTGGCTGGATGTATATGTGGCCACCCGCGATGGTTTGCCTAAGGCTATCCAAATAACGGTATACTTTGATATGTTTATAAATTTTTATGTTATTTTAAGCATTTTATATTTATTGTAAACAATTTAATTTCTACCCTGCTGACATGACACTTATAAGAATCTACTGAATAAGCGTTATGCTGAAGGCACCCCGCGGCCGCCGATTGATCAAGAATTGTGGGAAAGGATGTCGGTTGTGAAGAATAACTATGTCAAAGGCCAAGGACAACGACGACGATCGACTATTAGTGGCACTAGAAGCTCTACTAGTCAGTCTACTCAGTTCTCCTACCATCCGACGCTGCACACTCCTGCAGACTGTGTGAGAACAATATGTCAGGATCAGACTCTTATGCTCACACTTGGTGTGCATCTGCAGTCTCTGCCTCCTGAGGAGTTAGTAGATGCAGTGGTGAGAGCAGTACAACATCAGGATGAGCCCGAGGTAATCTTGCATATGTTTAACTTTATGTACTTTAGCTTTATGTACTACTTTGAATGTTTAACTTTACATTCAATAATACATGTATTATTCTTTGGTTACAGTCCTATCTAAACGATACTGATTCGGGAAGGCATTTGTATTCCTTCTTTGTCTTGTTAATTGACATTTGAGTATAATCTTTACCCACTGAATAATTAAATTCATGTTTATATTGTACGTTATGACATTTGTATATAAATTTTAGTCGGACAGTACTTGTTTATATATATGAGCACATACAGTATGTGTGGATGTTTATATTACTGTGTTGGTTTTATTATATATATATATATATATATATATATATATATATATATATCGATGGATCAATATGGATGTTGGTTTATTTATATATATTGTTGTGTGTTGGGATATAAAACAAGTATAAAATAGATTAAAAAATTTGGAAAATCTACAAAGCAGCCAATTTTTTTAAAAAAATTAATCATCAGCGACCGCATATAGTCGATAATACTTTTCAGCGACCGCATACGACTCGATGATGTCAGCGACTACTTCAGTCGCTATTGTTAGTCCCTAACATTTGGGCCACGTCACCTCTGACACCCGACTCACGGTGACTCAGCTCCGAGACGCAATTGGTCGCTAATGATGGTCGCTAATATATGTCCGCTCAATGACATATTATATACGTGAGACCTATATTAGTGACCGCTTTCGATAGCTGATGGCTATTGGCGACCGTACGCGGTTGTTGAAAAGTGGTCTCATAAGAGCCTTTTTCTTGTAGTGTTGGCTTGTGAAACAAAAGACATTTACTAGATCAAAAAAAGTGATTTTAAATTCAAATTCACAAGAGAATGAAGTAGTTGTAACATAGGTGTATTTCGTACAATATTTGGACCCAATATTCACCAATTTTCATATGTCTACCTTCGTTTTGCAATAAGTTTCTGTACCAAATGAACACAATTATTAATCAAAGCTTGTAATTAACTATTTTCACTAAACAAATGTTCTAGCTTAATATAAGCTCTGAATTCTGAGTCCAGCGCATGTCCTTCATGTGGAGGTCTTGTTAAAGATTTTATATACATCCTCAGGTTATGTCGGCTAACTAGATTTATTCAAAAAGAGATGGGTCAGGGATAAACCAGCAAATTGATTCAATCCTTTTTTTTCTAAATTGATTTAAGCATTGTCTTCTTACCTTGAATTGCATAAAACAGAAAGGGATGAATGAAAAATTTTCATATCATAACTTTACAATTAGAACAACTTTTGACTGGTACATATCTTATAATGTTATAATGAATCTAGACTACATGGCACTGGAAGATTAGCACATATGGTACATGCCTAAATTAATTTAGTTGGTCTACAAAGAAAATTAGTGGGCAGAGAGTGACATATATAAAAGATAAGACAACAAGCATATTTTTGGGTAAGAGCCAGATTATGCAGAGAAAATATTGATAATTAGGTTACAAGTTTCAAGTATTTGCGCTAGATTTTATAATTTATTGTTATCCCAAAGTATTATTATATATACTAATTATATAAACAGAATTAGAAAATAAATAATTTTATAATAATGACTTACAAGATGTAATTGACAAATTTTTAAAATCAAGTCAACTGTTGAACAGTCTCTCCTTAAAGCAGATTTCGTCCCCGTTATCGGTGCTTACGGATAGAACAATGGACGTCTACTTCCCATGATAAAATAGTCTTCAACTCTCACAAGAAGCACTTCAATGGAAGAGTTCCACGAACCAACAAAATTCTGAATACTCTATATGACTTTTATATGAATACTCTATACGACTTTTATATGAATGAAGAATGAATGTAATTTTTAAGAACTTGAGAAGGATTGTAGTTGAAGTGATTGTTTTGGGTAGATTTGGAACCTATTTATAGGTTTCCAAATACCCCTTTGAAGATATACATCATTTCAAAAGGTTACATCCTTTTGAAAGGTTACATCTTTTTGAAAGAATACATCCCTTTGAAAGATTACATCCCTTTAAAAGATTACATTTCTTAAAAAAAATATATCTCTTTAAAAATGTATGAACCAAAAGTCACACCTATCGATTTTATTTCATTCATTTATATATATATATCCAACATTTATAACATGTAAAGAGGAAAATAGTGGGAAAAAGAGTGACATGTATATAACTAAAAGACAACAAACATCTTTGGAAGTGTTAGAAATTACCGCAATTCGAGTGTTCACATCAACTTCCTTATTTGCTAATGATGGTTATGTAGTATCCATAAACGAGAGCAGACAAAAAGATAAGTACTCCTTGCACAAAACTTACATAACTTAGCACCTTTCTTACACAAACACACGTATATATAGAGAGAGACAGACACGTTACACACAAGCTCTAAAACATACTGCCTTAAGGCTACTAAGCACTGAAAATGTGGACTTTGACACCTGTCACACACACAATACTGTTCATCACAAATAATTGTACTGCTAGTGGGGTCGTTAAAAATAATTTTTGTGTTAAAAAATATTTATGTACTAAAACAAATTGAGTGAAAAATACAATTGAGAGAATTCTAATCTGGTGGCATATATAATTCCAATATTATAATAAGATATATAACAAGTCTTGTGAATTATAAGGGACCTGAGAAATTAGAGTTTCTAAGCATATATATATAGGACGATTCTGACTTTAAACGTATTTTAGATCCTTTGAATAGAAAGGCCATCGATCTAGAGTAAGTTAACTTGCACAAAGTTATTAATGAAAGTACTTGGAGTCGTACCTAGTTTTTTAAAAAAAAAACAAGAAAAAGGATACTTGAGGACAGGCCGGGTAAAACTTTTTGGAGTTCTCAAGTCAAATCTTAAATTGAGATATCTTTTTTTTAACCATTTAAAACTAAATTAAATTAATATCTATGATTTTTTTAAATTAAAATTTTATTTTTTTGCCCTTTTAGATGCAAAATTATTGATCAAATTTTTATAATCAATTTTCTGTAACATGTTCTTTTCAATTGATAAAATCGTTAATACACTTGATCTTTCTTAGGACATAATCAATCTTAAGTAAGATTTTGTCAATTTTAATTTTTTTAAAAAAATTAGATTTTTTTAATGGGCTCTTAACATATATAGATTATTAAAATTTGGGGGCCTTCTCAATTTTTGAGGTCTTAAGTCATTGTTTAAATGGCTTAATATATGAGTCGGCTCTACTTGAGGACATGTTAGTGCAAATATATACATATATACACTAATAAAAATGATCATCATGCAGTTTTGCAAAATTATTTTCATATTAGAACAACAACAAAAGAAATAATTTTTGCTGAACCACATTATAAATTATAATTTTCATTTTCAAATAATGACTTGTTTAATCTTTGTGAAAACATCAATCATGGGACCAAACTCCCCTTCATTATTTCTTTAGCCAAATTTATAACTATATAATAAAAAGAGGCAAAATGAGGGTAATTGTTGATTTGATAGTCTTTTTAGGGTCGTAATAATTTTTTTTCAGTGGATATTATAGGCCGCAATAAATTTCATACGTTAAGTCACACAATAACAACAAATTATATATATATATATATATATATATATATATATATATATAATACAATAATTAATAATACATTTAGTGTCCTAATATTAATGCCTTTATGACACAATAATATCATATATTAATTACAATAAACAAAAATGATTGGACAATCTACTTTTGGTTTGTAAGACATCCATATGCATGGCTTCGCAAAGTGAATCGAATGTTTCTTCTTTCACGTAACATGATAATGCACGGATAAGAAAGAATGTAAGAAGAAGGGATCACTATCGAAATATGTCTAAACTAAAGGTAGGTTGTGTTGTAAGCTCACTTAAAAAGTATATATATGTGGTTATTTGAATTTCATGTCGTAATTTTGTCTAATTATTATTGTACGCGGTATGACGTTATTTAAAAAAATATATTTATGTTACTTATATATGATTTTGGTATTTTGACTTGCGGATGAAAGATGCAACAAATATGAGAAGAGAATAGAAGAGAAGAACATTATAAGAAAAAAAGGTTGGAAACACAAATTTTTACTGGTATGATGTTTTTATTTTATTTTACAGTATTACTATTATTAAAAAATTTCTCGAAGAGTTAAAAGTGATTAGGTCAGAAGCATTTAGCACATATAAACTAATATGTTGTGTTATAATAATTCGTTGAACTTCAAATTCTTACTGAATTAGGGGGTGTTTGATAAAAATTGAATAAATCTGAATCTGAATCTGAATGAGTTGAATCTAAATCTGAATGAAAAAAACTATTTGATAATTGACATGTCTGAAACATCTGAATGACAAAACTTTATTATTTTACCCCTCTGAAAAAATTCAAAATTATTGTAAATTTATTTAATATTACTTAATATAATAGTTAACATTTTTTTTTATTTTTTTACTTCATTCAGCTGCTCATTCAGCTAAAAAAATCTGACTTAGCCATTCAACTCGTCCATCTTACCGATTCAACCCAAAACAAACGCACAAACCGATTCAGCCATTCAGATTCAGCTCTATTCAACTCTAAACAAATTAAACACCTCCTTAGAAACACTACGGGGAGGGGAAGAGGGTAGGCGAAGAAAACCGTCTGGTATGACTCCACTAAATTTTGCTTTTATGGTTGAGTATTATCCTTTTGTAAAACTACTAAGTTTTTGATAGATAGTCCGACAATCCAAAAAATCACACTAACTTTTATTTTCATAGTTGAGTTGTCCTTTTATAAAACTAGCAACATTTTTGATACATAGTCCCATAATCCATAAATTCACACTAAATATTACTATCAATTACTAATTGTCATAATAAAACACAAATAAGACATTCCTTTTTTTAAAAGGTTGGTTAGGTCAGAAGTATCTAGCACACACAAATTATGTATCCGTATCATTAACTTTTTCATAAGGTAAATTAACTATATATATTATGCGTTTATGTTATGAGATAAAAATATATATATAACAATAAAAAAATTAAAGTAACTAATTTATATCTACCGAATCCGTGCAAGACACGAATTTAATACGCATTTGGTAATAAAAATATTACTACTACACATGATAATATTTGGCGCAAAATATTTTGTTCATTTTGGTGAAAGTTGTAACAGTAGAGATCATATCCAAATCCGACATAAAAGCTGGTAATTTAAACTATTAATAATAGTATGAATGATTCAGTGGTTTTAAGAATTTTATCTGATGTTTCTACTCAAAAATTTGAATACAAACAAATTATTTATGGAAACAGCTGTGTATTGGAGGAAGAAAAGAAGTCCCACGTGAAAACAGCACCATTGTCAGGTTTTAGGTTTATTATATATACAAACATATCTGCCGGCCCTCCACAGTGAGTACTGCTGAATGCTCATATTTCTTTCATTTCCAGATATATGGTACGTGTATTGTAGGAATGTATATTGTGTACGTACATGCAAGAACATATATATTTTTTCATTAAGTACGTGGCATATGATTAATTTACTGGACTAGTGTGTGTGTAAATTAAGAATATGAACAATTTTCTGATCGGTGGTACGTATCTCCAACAACTACTTTTAAAACGATTTTGATATTTTTACTTCAAGAGATTTATGAATAAAATAATTAAATATATATAATAGTATTTTCTCTATTCCATATATAAGAATTATTTTAATATTTGAGTCAATTCAGAATATTTAAAAGTCATACGTACGGTGTTGTCTTATACACAAATTTGTGTGTGTGTGTGTGTTTATATATGTGTGTGTAAGCATGTCAGTTTTAATATGTGGGTCTAGTTAGATTAGAGGTTGTACGTATTAGCAGCTTGTTACTGATACCGGGGATGCTGACTTCTATAACAACCGTAGGCTATGACTGAAAAATGTATCCCCAAATTTTAAGCAAACTAAAGGGAGGACCGGAAATTTTTTTATTAAATGATAATAGAGTATTGATATTTTTACAAATAAAAATTATAATTTTTTTATAAGATTTTTCTCACATTAATAATATAGATGAGTGGCATGAATCTCACACTCGTGTGAGAAAAACGTTGTAAAAATATCATATTTTTCTTTAAAAAATATCAATTTTTATGAAAATAATTGGTGGTAGTAAATTTAGAAGTATAGAATTCTAATATAGGTTGTAATGTTACATCAATAAACCTTAAGTGGGCCATGCATATTAGTATCATTATTGTTACTGTTATCTCCACACACGCGTAATGCATGTTGATCGATCCTTATACTAATATGAACATGTTTTGTACGTACTGCTAATTTAGCTTTCATTACACGAGAAAAGACAGATATCGAAGATATTCCTCCATGCAAAGAGAGTAAAGAAAAAGTTAATATTATTGTTTCATAATATATATATATATATATAATATTTGCATGTATGACTTTACAGAAAGCTATTAGCTTTGCTTTTAAAAGCAATAATGTTGATTGTGGGCACCTTTGATGAAAATGAAAGCAAATACTTCTATGTCACCAAAGGAAGAGGAACAGGGACCTTCCAAAAAGTCCCCCATGGATTTCGGGAATCGCGAAAGGTGATTTGTTCTTGCTCTTCCTAGTTCATCATATATATTATATATAGGTCATTTGAAATGGGTGGGTTTGGACGGGTATAAATAATTTGAGTTTAAATGAGTTAAAAATTGAGTGAGTATTAAGTGAGTTGCAAGTCGATGATCATAAATAGATATGAGCTATCCCATATATCAAATTTAAGTATAAGTATAGATTTATATTTATATTTATATTTTATAATATATATATATATATATATATATATATATATATATATATATATATATATATATATATATATAGTCCCAGGATCTTAAAGTTTCACACCTTATCCAACTCACCCGAGCTCACCCTCTTTAGTGACGGACTCGACGACAGTTCGGTCATACAACCGTTGTCTATACTTTTAGCGACGTTATATATTGTTCGTCGCTATATACTTTTACATTCTCTATATATTAAAAATCTCATCTTTTAATATCTCTCTAAATTATACTCTATCGATTTCAAAATTAGATATAAATTAATAGTTTTGAAATGAGTTAAGTTTTAATAATAAATGAAGAGATAAATGGGGTCCAACGACAATCCACACCTATCCATCTATTATGTATTTCAGCCCATATTGTCTGGTCTAATTAGATATACAATAATAGTACACGAAATATATATATAGAGAGAGAGGCCGGATCAGGTCCGGACTTCCGAACCGGACCAAAATTTGAACTTTTTTTTTTGTTTTTTTTTAAAACAACTAAAAATAAATAAATAAAAAATTATGGAATTGAATTTTTTTCATAATACAGTGTTTTGGTTGTGATTTGGGTATGTATAACAAAACATGTATATGCATACTGCTTGCGTACTGTATCACCATTTTTGGTATAGGTATTCAAAACACGCCCAAAACATTGTATTATGGAAAATTTCAGCCCATAAAATATTAAATATTTTTTTTAGTTATTTTAAAAAAACAAAAAAAAATAAAAAATTGGGTAGATTTTTGATCAGTCCGAAGTAGGACTGATCGGTGTATATATATATATATATATATATATATATATATATATATATATATATATATATATATATATATATATACACACACACACACACAGGAAAAGATCAAGTGTATATCTTTTTATTTAACATACCTTGTTTATCACCTTTAGCGATAGAATAGGACTACTGGTTTCATTTCTGTCACAGATATCATATTAGCTTTTAACGACGATCGAACCATCACCATAACATACAAACCGTGTATACGTTCATATAATGACAGATCAAACCGCCGCTTTTCGATCAAAATTCGCTAAAGGTGGTGAGCATGGTATGTAAAATAAAGCGGTATGCATCGAAAATGGACTATATATATATATATATATATATATATATATATATATATATATATATATATATATATATTGTGACGCTTCAAAATTAGGTATACATCACTCATCTTGGGTCATGAGATACAAGGTACAAAATTCAAATACAACTTAATAATACAACTATCAGGGTACAATACGACAAAACATAAAACCGTGAGTTTGAATACAAATATTGTCTACTAGAGAGTATAAAAACTCAAAAGGAGTCCTCATTACAATTATTATCACACTATTTCACAGAATAGTGAGGACTACTAATGCAAACATCTAGGACCATCACTCTGTTTCCCGACTAGTCTCTGCTACGTTCTCATTTCCTGAAGAGAACAATGAAAGTAAAAGGGTGAGCTCAACTAGCCCAGTAAGAAATATTATGACTAAGATAACGCAGAATAATTTATCGTTAGCCTTCAACAGTGTTAAACTGATACAATATAACAAACATCAAGTTTAACTGCTGCGGAACAAGCAATCCATTAAAAGAGTCAAGTAGAGAATAAAATCTACTATCTTTTAAGATTTAAAAGATTTTTCATCACTTTTATCGCTGGGACTCAGCTTAATAAATAATCCACATCATCGAATCACCCTTGCACTACGGCCAAAGATATTCTTTAGTATCACGACCATAATTATCCATGCACTACGCAAGCTAAAGATAATCGTGTTTTCATCAACAGTCCCCGATCATGCCATAAAACAATTCATCTTTGCACCCTTGTCAAGAGAATCCATAGTCATAATCATACCAAAAGCGCCCATCAATACACTACAGCCAATGAGGACTTTTTTCACATCATTTGTAACATTACGGCCATGATTATACCGAATAATCCTCGGTCATAATCATACCAAGTCCATCTATGCACTACAAAGCCACGAGATGACTTTCAACATAATATAAACATGAGGATGATGACAATGATATAAGAATTCAATAAAACAAGTTCAAGAATTAATTCATACATGAACTAATAACATCCAAATTGTCAACATGATACTGCTTTGTGGAGTAAAATTCAAGAATGCTCAGAAGAATATGTGACGCCCCCAAAACAGGTATACATCACCCATCTTGAGTCGCCAGATACATGGTACAGAAACAAATACAACTTCAGTAATATAATTATCGTGCAAAATACGACAACACATATACTGTAAGTTTGAATACAAATATTGTATACTAGAGAGTATACAAACTAAAAAGGAGTCCTCATTACAATTATTGATACACTATTTTACAAAAATAGTGAAGACTGCTAAACAACTATCTTGAATCATCACTCCATACCCCGGCTAGTTTCTCCTAAATTCTCTCCTCCTGAGAAGAACAATGGAACAAAAAGAAAAAGGGTGAGCTCAACTAGCCCAGTAAAGAATATTATGACTAAGATAATATACAATAAATTATCATTAGTCTTCAACAGGGAAAATCTGATAAAATATAATAGACAACAAGTTTTAGATCAACAACTGCAGCGGAAACAACAATCCATTAGAAGAGTCAAGTAGAGAAAGAATTCTACTATCTTCTAAGATTTAAAAGTCCATCATCAATATTTTATCCCTGTAACATCAATCAATAAACATCTTGAATCAAATATTTATCTTTGCACTACAGGCCAAAGATATTCATTTGTATCACTGATGGATTGGTCATGTTCATCTCAACACTGCTCATCTTTGCTACTACGGGCCAAAGATATTCAATAGTAATCATTCATCTTTGACTTACAAGCCAAAGATATTGAAGAATATCATCATTTAAGACCGAGGATGATAAAAATATTTTAAAGAAAAGCGAATCAAAGTGAGATGGAAGGACAAATATTAGGGATTCATATCACAGTTTATCCAAGATCAATAATACTCCATAATAACAAATTTTGAAATATAATTCAAAAATAAAGATCAAAATATGGATACAATCAAAGATAGTAACCATAATAGACATCTTGGACAAAAAGAAGAAAATTTCATTTTTCAATGAATAGTGTCGTATTCGTGAATAGTGTCGTATACGTGAATAGTAACCCCGACACAAAAAGTTCCAAATTTGATAAAAAATTCAGACCAATATTTTGGTATAATGATATTAAAGAAAATAATATCATTTCAGAAGAAAACAACATTCTTTATCTCAAAATAACCGTACTTCTGACTGAATTTCGAATATAGTGCTGACAGAAACTTGCACTGAATAGCAACTCTCAAAGTATCTAAATACTCACAAAAATACGCTCAATAATCTAGAGAGAAAAAAAACTTGTTTCTGGTGTAATTTTCAATTCTAACCTAAGCGTCTATTTATAAGAAAAATGCTAGAACGTCATAGGAGACTAAATAATAAAATAATATTTTTTTACAACAACAATTCTACGTATGTTATCAATGACCAAGACCAGCCACCACCTTTGAACAATTTCCAGCAGCCCACATGTTTTCAAACAAGAGTGGGCCCCACCCATAATTTAATAAAAATTATTTTATTTTTTGAAACTTCAGTAATTCATAATAAATAGCCTTTTTATCCGAAAAATTCAAAACTCGCGTGTTTTCATAGGAAATTTAATTCTCTACAACTTTGTAGAAGAAAGTTTTTCCAAATTCCAAACAGAAAATACCCGAAATCCACAAACGGATGATTGTTAATACCTCCATTCCGACAAAATACTGATAAAATACCTCAACATTAATTCCTCCATTTTTATCCATATAAAATAAATATATCTATCATTTATATCCACATAAAATAAATATTTCCTTATCATATAAATTAATAATTAATTATTCATAAATAATATTACAGAATCACAATTATGACAACGGTGTAGTTCTACGAAGAGGGGCTTTCAATAAGGATTTCTCCTTATTAGGCGCACAATTAGGTGACCAAACCTCTCCTTGACTGAATTTTCTAGACATTGCCAATAATGCTATCTAATAATATTATTCCAAATAATATGAATTATTGATCTGATAATGGAGATGATGTGCAGTGATAATTATTGAGCAACAATAATATAAAATATCAACGCAAGAATTATTGAATCAATAAAATAAAATATTAAGCAAAGAATTATCGTAACAATTATTGAGTAGTTCCTTCTTACGTAAGAATCAATAATTCAATAATATCATAATACCAGTGCTTCTTGTCTGACCACACGCCAGACATCGTATTTTAACCATCGGGTATTCCAACAAGTGTTAATTTGGTGAATAACTCTGTAGTTATTCAATTTTGTCATTTTTTCATCCAAATAGTTATCAGTTATGGGGCCCACAAATGGTGTCATAGTTGTTGAATATTTAATATTCCCCAATGTAAAGAATATTCTATGACCAAACGAATATTTCCCGACAAATGAATATTTTATAACCACTTGCTTATTTTGAAAGTTTTGCACATTTCACCCATAACCAAAGTATTATATCAAAATAATACCTTATTATTCACAATAATAATTAGAGGAAATTTAATTTTATTCATTAATAAGTTGGGGTCTTACAACCTCCCTCCTTATGAAATTTCATCCTCGAAATTGACGACGCATTCGGTGTGTTTCAAAAGGTGAGGATACCTCGCTTTCATTTTTGATTCTAACTCCCAGGTCATTTTTTCAATAGCATGGTTTCTTTACAAAACCTTAACTTGTGGTATAACCTTCGTGCGTAGGACATGCTCTTTCCTATCCAAGATCTTAACAGGTACCTCCTCGTACGTTAAATCTTCGGCTATCTCGTATGGTTCTAACTCAATAATATGGTTCGGGTCTTTAACATATTTACGAAGCATAGATATGTGAAAAACATTATGAACACGAGACATACTTGGAGTAATGCGAGTCTATAGGCCACATTTCCTATTCGGTCGAGAATTTTAAATGGACCAACAAATCGTGGATTGAGCTTTCCTCTCTTCCCAAATCTTGTAACTCCCTTGTAAGACCCCAACTTATTATAAATAAAATTGAATTTCCTCTAATTATTATTGTGAATAATAAGGTATTAAATTGATATAATTCTCTGGTTATGGGTGAAATGTGCAAATTTTGCAAAATAAGCAAGTGGTTATAAAATAATCATTGTTGTCGGGGAATATTCGTTTGGTCGTGGAATATTCTTGTTGTTTGGGAATATTCAGATGCGATGGTAAATCATTTGTGGACCCCATAACAAAATAACCGCTCGGATGAAGAAAATGATAAGTTTGAGTTTTTATAAATAACAGGCGTAGTTATTCAAGATTATCATCGTTGGAATACCCCGTGGTTAAAATACAGTAATACGCGTGGATGCACAGTATTGATGAATTATTGATCCTTACGTAAGAAGGCATTACTCAATAATTGTTACAGTAGTTACTATTCAATATTTTATTTTATAGATTCAATAATTGCTGCGTTGATATTTTATATTATTGTTATTTTAATAATTATCACTGCACAGTATTTTCCATTATCGGATCAATAATTCATATTATTTGAATAATATTATGAGATAACATTATTGGCAATGTCTAGAAAGTTCTGTTAAGGAGAGGTTTGGTCACCTAATCATGCGGTCAAGAAGGAGAAATTCTTATTGGAAAGCCCCTCTTTCGGGAACTAATATAAATGTGATTCTGTAATATTATTTGTGAATAATTAATTATTGATTCATATGATAAGGAAATATTTATTTTATGTGGATATAAATGTTGGATATATTTATTGTGGTTAAAAATGAAAGAGTTAATGTTGAGGTGTTTTATCAGTATTTTTTGTCTGAATGAAGGTATTAAAAATTAAACTAGTGTTTTTGAGATATATCGCGTGAGTTATAATTTTTAATCCGACCATTGGATCGTTGTAATTTTTAGATATGTTATACATATATAAGTTGAGTATATGTCCACAAATTTTGAACCATTAAAAATGAACGTATGATTTGTTATGAATTTTATGAGGTGACTGGTTCAGAAATTGTTGAAGTATCCGAATTTAGCATTTTGGTAGAAAATTCTAGAATTGAGTGGGCCCCACTTGTGGTTGGTGAAGAAATGTGCTGAATTTTTTTAAATGTGGTGGGTGGGAATAGTAGCGAGTAAAGCCATCAAAGTTGCAAGTCAAGTCTCGCTAACATTTTCCTATAAATAGAGGGCTAAGTTAGAATTGAAAATCACACGTAAACATAAGCTCTTTCTCTCTCTAGATTATTGAGTGTATTTTGTGAGTATTTAGTTACTTTGTGAGTTTCTATTCATCGTCTGCAAGTTTCCTTCACCTTTATATCGATATTCCGATCGTAAGTAATCTTGATATTTTGAGGTAAGGGGTGTTATATTCTTCTTAAAATGATATTTTCTTCAATATCATTATACCAAAATGTTGGTATGAATTTTTATCAAATTTAAAACTTTTTGTGTCTGGGGTTACTTATTCACGATATCGATAATTATTCATTTAATACTAAGACTATTCAATTCAGAAAAATAAAATTTTCTTCTTTTGTCCAAGATGTCTATTATGGTTAGTATCTTTGATTGTATCCATGTTTTGATCTTTATTCTTGAATTTTGCTTCAAAATTAGTTATTATGGAGTATTATTGATCTTGGATAAACTGTTATACTAATCCTTACTATTTGTCCTTCTGTCTCACTGGATTCGTTTTCTTTAAAATATTTTTCATCATCCTCAGTCCTAAATGATGATATTACTGAATATCTTTGGCCTGTAGTGCAAAGATGAATGATTAACTGATGAATATCTTTGGCCCGTAGTGCAAAGATGAACAGGTGTTGAGATGAACATGACCAACTGGTGATACAAATGAATATCTTTATTCTGTAGTGCAAAAGATGAATATTGATTAAAGATGTATATTGATTGTTGTTATAGGGATAAAATTGATGATGGACTTTTAAATCTTAGAAGATAGTAGAACTCATTCTCTACTTGACTCTTCTAATGGATTGTTGTTTCCGCTGAAGTTGTTGATCTAAAACTTGTTGTCTATTATATTTTATCGATTTTTCCTCGTTGAAGACTAACGATAATTTGTTATATATTATCTTAGTCATAATATTCTTTATTGGGCTATTTGAGCTCACCCTTTCCTTTTTGTTCCATTTTTCTCGGGAGGTGAACAACATAGCAGAACTAGTCGGGGTGCGGAGTGATGGTTCTAGAAAGATGTTTTAGCAAATTCCTCACTATTTCTGTAAAATAGTGTTTGAATAATTGTAATGAGGACTTATTTGAGTGTGGATATTGTCTAGAAGACAATATTTGTATTTAAACTCACAGTATGTGTTGTCGTATTTTGCACGATAATTGTATTATTGAAGTTTTAGTTTGCTTTTACGTACCATGTATTTGGCACTTCGTAATGGGTGTAGTATATACCTATTTTGGGGGCGCACAGTTGGTATCAAAGCTTAGGATATGGTCTCTGGTGGAGATCCGGGAATAGAACTAGGAGGGAGAGATGAGTAAATCCTTCGCTATTAGTGTGTCCTATCTAAGCTTATTTGTTGGTCATCATAATATAGGATATTATGTGATATGTTAATTTGTTTAATTAACCTTTGTTTTATGGCGATTTAAGAATGGTCACGAGAACGTTAACAATGGAGTGTATGAGACTGTGGAACAACCTTTAGTTACAAACCAGAGAACGTGCAACAGGAAGGCAATAATCCTCCTATAAACAACACTACCGAAAAAATGATGAATGATGAGATGTTCAGAAGTTTTTTGCATTTTATGCAAAACCAGACGAGGGAAACTCGTGCACAAAATACGGGTGGAAATGCTAGCAATGCGCGGCTTGTCACAGCCAAGCAGTTCAAAGAGTTGGGACCACCAGAATTTAAGGGAAAGCCAGATCCGATCATGGCGAAAACTTGGGTCAAGCAAATTACCAAGATATTCGATGTCTTGGGATGCACGGAGGAGCAGAAGGTTCCATTCGCCACCTTTATGTTCCGCGGTGAGGCGCGTACTCATTGGTGGGAGTCTATGGTTGCACTCAAACCACCCGCACTCAAAGATGTCTTGGGAAACATTTCAAATTATTCAATGACAAGTACTTTCCCGAAAGTATTCGGCTATATGAAGGAGGTGGAGTTTATCGATCGAACAAAACAAACATGCGGTGTTGTCCCAAAGACGAGGCGTAAGTTTGCAGAGTTATCCGGTTTGCACCTCATTTGGTCGAAAATGAGGAACGAATGACAAGGATGTTTCGAGAGGTCTAAAGCCCTAGATTCTGGCAATATCTTATCTCTCATAAATTTTCTTTATATTCAGATGTTGTAAATGAGTGGCTCAATTATTAGAGCGAGATAATGAGTATGTGCAACCGAGGGACCACAACTGTGGTCATCTTTTGGATAAAGATCATCAAAAAGCGATGATAACCAACGAGGAGAGAAAAATCTGAACAAAGCAGAACCACTCGGGTGGTCATCGTGGCTATGATAATAGGAGAGGTGAGTCAGTGGAAATTTGAGAAGAGGAGATTTAACAATGACGGAAGACATCAAAGAAGCAAAGACCAAAGACCAACAACAAATTCTAGGGGAGGAGAACGACCGCCAGTTAGATGTTACAAATGCGGGAAAGAGGGACATATCAGCCCAAACTGTCCACAACAATCCAAGGTATGTTATAACTGTGAAAAGGAAGGCCACATAGCTCGGGATTGTTCTGTAGTAAAACCAAGTTCAACGGGGATGGTGACTCCAAGGGCTGTCCCGGATAAGTCGAAATCAGTTGTTCCTGGAAGAGCGTTTGTCGTGACTGGCCAAAACGCGAGGAACCCAAACGAGGTGATTAAGGGTAAGATAATCTTGAACTCTTGCGAAGTTTATACCTTACTAGATACCGGTTCTACCCATTCTTTTATCTCTTCTGCTTGTGCTCAACGTTTAAACTTGACTCCGGAGAAATTAGACTTTGATTTATCAATGGAGACTCCGTTGGGTGAAACTTTTGTTACATCCACAGTTTATAAATCTTGCATGATCCAAGTTGGCACTATCACATTACCTGTTAATCTTATCTCTTTAAAGATACTTGCTTTTGATGTGATTTTAGGAATTGATTGGTTAACCACTCATCATGCCAAAATTGATTATTTTTGTAAGGTTGTTAGTTTTCATATTCCTAACCAACCCGTCATAATTAATTCATACAACTAAACCACTAAAATCAGCCACTATCATATCAAGCCATAAAGCTATTCGTTTATTGAAATACGGATGTCAAGCTTTCTTAGCCCATGTTATGGATTTGAACAAAGACAAGTCGATTTGAATAATATTTCATTGTTAGAGAATTTCCGATGTATTTCTCAAGAACTTCCTGGCCTACACCCCGTAACGTGATGTTGAATTCTTTATTAACCTTGAGGGTACAAAACCCATTTCTAAAATCCCATATCGAATGGCTCTATTGAACTTCGTGGAGTTAAAAGTTCAACTACTGAGGAATTGTTAGACATAGGTTTCATTCATCCTAGTACATCTCTTGGGGTGCTCTGTTTTATTAAGAAAGAAGAAAAGACAGAGTATGCGACTTTTGTATTGACTCTGAGAATTAAACCATGTCACCATCAAGAATAGGTATCCATTACCTCGCATTGATGACCCGTTCGACCCGGGTCAAGGAGCATAATTCTTTTCAAAGATCGATCTTTGTTTCGGATATCATCACCAAGATTAAAAGCGAGGATATTCCAAAGGCGCCTTCGTAACTCGATGCGGGCATTATGAATTCTTAGTCATGTCTTTTGGATTGACTAATGCTCCCGCCGCTTTCATGGATATGATGAACCGTGTATTCAAGGAATATTTGGATCGGTTTGTTGTTGTCTTTATTGATGACATCCCCATCTATTCCAAAAGCCGTGAAGATCATGAGCACCATTTGAAGTCGATACTTGGCTTCGTGAAAACAAGCTTTATGCCAAGTCAAGAAATGTGAGTTCTAAGCGAGGAAGTAGCATTCCTTGGGCGCGTGGTGTCAAAACATGGAGTATCATTGACCGACAGCAAAGATTGAAGCAAGACAAAGTTGGGAGCAACCAAAGTCGGTGGCCAAAGTGTGTAGCTTTCTGGGCTTAGCTGGTTATTATCGGAGATTCATGGAAGGATTTTCTCGAATCATTTACTCGATTAACTCGGTGACTCGGAAAGATACAAAATTCATATGGAGCGAGGAATGCGAGAAGAGTTTCAAAGAGCTCAAGAGAGACTCATTTAAGACTGCTCGCAATACCATCGGTACGGATGGATTTGTTATATACAGCGATGCTTCAGGCAAAGGGTTAGGATGCGTTCTCATGCAACATGGGAAACTCGTAGCCTATGCTTCACGACAACTCAAGGAATATGAGAGGAATTATCCTACTCATGATCTAGAGTTGGCAGCAGTTGTGCGTTTAAAATTTGGAAACACTACTTGTTTGGGGAGAAAGTGGAGATTTATACGGACCATAAAAGCCTCAAATATTTCTTCACCCAAAAAGAACTCAACATGCGGCAACGACGTTGGCTTGAACTATTGAAAGATTACGATCACACTATTCAATATCATCCCGAAAAGCGAACGTAGTGGTGGCGATTGAGTAGAAGATCATATCTTGATACGAGTGCGATATTGTCAATGCAAAGGCCCATTCTGTATGACTTGCAAAGGATTGAGGTAGAATTAAAGACTCTAGGGACCCACATGATGATGACGAATATATGAGTAGAACCGACTTTAATCGATAAAGTTAAAGCTGCTCAAGCTACGGACATGGAGCTGATGCGTATGAAGAAGAAAGAAAGTAAAGAAGGTGCTATTCGAAGAAAGAATCGATGAAGAAAGAATACTTAGATTCAACTCCAGACTTTGTGTTCCTAACGATTCTGACTTGAAGCATAGAATCATGATGGAGGCACACAACACACTGTTTGCAATCCATCCACATACGAATCCAACATCAGCCATCTACTCAAATAAAAACAACAAAAATGTTTTTGTTAATTAAAACAATTAAAACTTCCAAAATCAATTATTTTGGAACTTCAGAACTTCAATAATTCATAATAATAGCCCTTTTATCAGAAAATTCGACAGGAAGTCACCAGATAGAGGCTCGGGGCTCTTTACTTATGGCTTTAATATCAACTGTGACGACCCCAAAATAGGTCCATTCCATCCAACCCATTCTGAGTCGCCAAATACATGGTACAGAAAACAACTACAACTTTATTACAACAATTGTCGTGCAAAATACAACAACACATATGTTGTGAGTTTTGATACTAAAATATACTGTGACTCTGGACACCAACTTTGATAGCACGTCACCATAACACCTTACATAAAGGTACAGTCAAAAACTGTTTTAGAAATTAAAACCTTTGGGAAGTGCTCAAAGAAATCTTCGTACATGGGAGGCCATGCGTCAGGTTATTATAGATATCATATGCCCACAAAATTATCCTTGGTCAATCTAATAGACCCCAAAGAAAAATGAGAAGATTACTATCATATTCTTCCCAATGGTGAGTCTTCTCGACATATCATTATCTCCTTTGTCTCTAATTGGGAATTAAACTCCAAACAAACACCAAGATTATATAGGTAGTGCTCAGAATAAATATACTCAAAGAAGTGGATGAGCACAACCGCATCTTATGATGACACGAGGTTGTATGTCATTAGACATCTTGTATGATAGTGGCAAAACACCCTTCCAACATTGGGTTCGCTTTCACCCTATCTGATTCACCAAATATAACTACTAAATGATGACCACCATTCTATTCCCCTGTTACCCCCCGCTCGATCCAGCTACACTCATATTACCAATAGTCTTCATCAGTAATAAATCAGAGATTTAGAACATATAGTAGATGATAAAAAATTTTAACCATAGTTGTAGCGGAACAAGCAATCCATTAGAAGAGTCAAATAGACTATAAAGTCTATTATCTTCTCTATGTTAAAAATCCATCAACAATGTTTTATCCCTGTAACATCAATCAACAGTTCTGGTCCACAATCATATGAATAACTCATAATCATAATTATGATTCTAAATCTCTCTTCGCATCCAAGACGAAGATAATTTTTATCACATGTCTTTTCCTGAAACATCAAAGATCATGGTTATACCAAATCACAGTTCCTGTTTATAATCATACTAACAATTTCATCTTTGCACTACGGGCCAAAGATATTCATCAACATACCATCTTTGCACTACATGCCAAAGATATTTAACAACAGGTCATCTTTGCACTACGGGCCAAAGATATTCATATCTCAAAGAAATATATAATCATTTCAAAATTTATATAAACAATAATTATAACCATGTTGATCAATTCACCTTTGCACTTAAGCTAAAGATATTCAATTATAAATTCAATGGTCATGATCATACCGGTCCACAATTCAACTTTTCACTCTTCGCCAAAGAGAACCCTAGTCATGATCATACCAATAATCTACCCATCTTTACACTCCAGTGAAAGAGAATTTCAACATCAGGGTTATAAAAATGTTATATATGATAATAAAATTAATATAATCACTACATAGTTTTAATCTCCAGAGTAATATTCATAAATCAACTATAACTTGGTTAGAAAAAACAAACCAATTTTGTAGTGAATAGTACCCGTGAATAGTAACTCGTGAATAGTAACTCGTGAATAGTACTCTGTATTTGTACATAGTACCGTATACGTAAATAATGTCATATATGTAAATAGTGTCATATAAATGAATAGTGATGTATACGTGAATAGTGTCGTATACGTGAATAGTAACCCCGACTCAAAAAGGTAGAAATTCCACAATAAGATCCATACCAATATGTCAGTATAATGATATTGAAAGAATAACATCATTATGAAGAATATAACATCCCTTAATATCCCTTACTATCCCTTACCTTGCAAAAACAGTACTTCTGACTGGAATACTGGATATAGTGCTGAAAGAACTTGCACCGTATAGCAATATTCAAAGTACTAAAATACTCATAAAATACGCTCAATATTATAGAGAGAAAGAGAGAAAACTTGGGTTTCGGGTGTGATTTTCAATTTAACCCTAAGCACCTATTTATAGGAAAATGCTTAGAACACCAAAAGCGTAAAATTTAATATAATAATATTATTATTATTCCACAACTTCCTACGCACACTCATTGAATCCAACATCGACCATCTACTCAAATAAAAACAACAAAAACGTTTTTGTTAATTAAAACAATTAAAACTTCCAAAATCAATTATTTCGGAACTTCAAAACTTCAATAATTTATAATAAATAGCTTTTTTATCAGAAAATTCAAATCTCGCAAATTTTTATAGGAAATTCAATTCTCTACAACTTTGCAGAAGAGAGTTTTTCCAAAATCTAAACAGAAATTGACCGAAATCCACATACGGACGATTTTATAGGCTATAATTAAATTTCAGTCAAGAAATGGGCCCACGGACATGTTTAACATGTTTTAAACAACTTTTGCAACAAAAATACTCTTTCTCCTCATATACTCATATATTCCACATTCATTGTAAAAAATATCATCATTATTATATTATAATAATATAATAAAATATTATTTTATCAGAAAAGGTAAAATATCGATTTTCAACAATTGTCACTTTAAAAATTTTCTCCATCTATATCCACATAAAATGAATATTTTCCTTATCATATAAATCAATAATTAATTATTCACAAATAATATTATGTAATCACAATAATGACAACGCATAGCGGTTCACAGGAAATAGGGAGCTTTCAATAAGAATTTCTCCTTCTCAAGGCAAGCAATTAGGTGACCAAATCTCTGCTTAGACAGAACTTTCTAGACATTGCCAATAATGTTATCTAATAATATTATTCAGATAATATGAATTATTGCTTCGATAATGGAAAATACGTGTAGTGACAATTATTAAAACAACAATAATATAAAATATCAACGCAGCAATTATTGAATCAATAAAATACTGAACAGTAATTACTGTAACAATTATTGAGTAGTGCCTTCTTACGTAAGAATCAATATTTGGTGCAATACCGTGTGCTACTGTGCAACATCGCGTATTACTGTATTTTAACCACCGGGTATTCCAACAGTGTTAACGATAACAACTACGCCGTTATTTATAAAAACTCCCTTTTGTCATTTTCTTCATCCAACAGTTATTCTATTATGGGGCCCATTAATGGGTCTTGCCGTCATGCGAATATTCACGGACGGTAAAGAATATTCCACGACTCAACGAATATTCCCGATAGGAATGAGTATTTTATAACCACTTGCATATTTTGAAAAAAAAATTCATATATCACCCTTAACTTTAACTTTTATCAATTTAACCATTTACTGAATAGTAATTATAAGAAAAATTGAATACTTTTATTTCATAAAATTCGGGGTCTTACATTATGACTTGATATGACAATGATTGACTTTAGTAGTTTGGTTACTTTGAATTCGCATAACAGGTTGGTTAGGAGTATGAAAGCTAACAACCTTAAGAAAGGTATGATGAGTAGTTAACCAATCGATTCCTAAAATCGTATCAAAGGCAAGTATTTTCAAAGAGATAAGATTGGCACGTAACGTGAAAGTGTCAATTTGAATCAACAAGATTTATAAATAGTGGAGGTAACGAAGGTTTCTACTAAGGAAGTTTCAACTAATAAGTAAAAGTCTAACTTCTCCGGAGTTAAATTTAAACGTTGAGCGCAAGCAAGAGAGATAAAAGAATAGGTAGAACCGGTATCGAATAAGGTATAGAATTCGCAAGAATTTATAATTAACTAACCCGTGATAACTTCGTTCGATTCCTCGTCACGAAAAACGTTCTCCCTTAAACTACCAAATTTGAATTGTTCGGGACAGTCTTTGGTGTCATCATTACCACTGGAATTGACTTTCGCTAAAGGACATATTCCACCCTCAATTGCTTCGTCGTACTCCTGCTCTATGATCTGAATCATTAACCTTCGATCCAAATCGAATTGGGGTTGACCGCAATGTATAGGGTGTGACGCCCCCAAAATTAGGTATACATCACCCATCTTGGGTCGCCAGATACATGGTACAGAATTCAAATACAACTTACTAATACAACTGTCGTGTACAATACGACAAAATATAAACTGTGAGTTTGAATACAAATATTGTCTATTAGAGATTATACAAACTCAAAAGGAGTCCTCATTATAATTATTATCACACTATTTCATAGAATAGTGAGGATTACTAATGACTCGGACCATTACTCCTGGTTCCCGACTCGGTCGGCTATATTCTCATTTCGAAGAGAATAGTGAAAGAAAAGGGTGAGCTCAACTAGCCCAAGAAGAAATATTATGACTAAGATAATGCGAGAATAAATTATCATTAGCCTTCAACGATGTTAAACCGATAAAATATAATAAACATCAAGTTTAAGCTGGCAATGAACCAACAATCCATTAAAAGAGTCAAGTAGAAAATAAAATCTACTATCTTTTATGATTTAAAAGGTTTTTCATTACTGTTATAGCTGAGACTCAGCTTAATAAATATTCCACATCATCGAATCACCCCTGCACTACGGCCAAGGATATTCTTTAGCATCACGACCACAATTATCCATGCACTACGAGCCAAGAATATTTGTGTATTCATTAATGGTCATGATCATGCCAACAACTGTCCATCAATGCACTACGGGCCAATGAGGATTTTTACCACATCATTTGTAACATTACGGTCATGATTACACCGAATAATCCCTGGTCATAATCATTCCAAGTCCATCTATGCACTATAGGCCACATATGACTTTCAAAAAATATAAATATGAGGATGATGACAATGATATAAGAATTCAATAAAACAAGTTCAAGAATTAATTTATCCAGGAACCAATAACATCCAAACTGTTAACATGATATTACTTTGTAGAGTAAAATTCAAGAATACTTAGAAGAATATTTCCATGAAAAGATACTAGATGAAGCGCAAATATCAAGGATATTCCACTAATTTCATGGAGTATAGATGTCAAAGTTTTAACCAACTGAGTATAATAAAGAAGGGAATAACAAAAGATATCACCATACATGCGATAATCTTGAGCAGCAAAAGTTATTCCAATAGAATAATAAATAACGGAATTAGGTCCCACAGAAACGCGTCTGCATGAGGATATTCCAATGTAGAATAATAAAAATGGAACCGGTCCGGCGCCAGAAAAACACACGTAGATGTGACGTTCCAACAGCGAATAATAATAAAGATTTTAACCAGTCCGATGTAAAACACATGCATGAGGATGTTCCAACAGAATAATAATAAAGACGGAACCAGGTCCGGTGTAAAACACACAGACAGGATGTTCCAATAGAATAATAGAAGAATGTCACCAAGTATAGGGTAAACCGCGTATACAGGTTATTCCAACAGAATAATAAGCAATTGATTAACAACAATTCTCTTCATGAATAAGAAAGAATAACACCCCTTACTTTAGTAGGAGATTGAATATTGCAAAGATAGTGTAATAATCGAATACTCTTCTTCTTTTCTCTTATTCTCTCTATACTTTCTCTCTATAGCTTGAATGAATTCGCGAAAATAACGAAGGTAATTACTATTAGACGAAGGTAATTACAATATTGACGAAGATAATTACTATTGACGAAGAGACTCTTAGATGATGACATATTGGGCCCCCATAAAATAACCAAACTTACCACAAACGTCTCATAACAGACTCTTTATATACATCAAGGATTGAATAAATATTACCACAAATCATTTTATTTTTAATCAACACATATTTAATCTTTCAACAATTATTAATCATTTATAACTTGTCGTCTCAATTATTAATTTAATAATATAACATATTATACAGATGATATTGTGACAATAATTGAATCAATAATATAAGAGATATGATGCAACAATTATTTGAAGTAATAATTGAGTATAGTGAGTGACTTCTCACGTAAGCATCAATAATCAATACTGAGTGTCTACTACGCAACCACGCCAGACATCTTGTACTTTTACTACTGGGTAGTTCAACAGTTTTAACGGTAACACCTCCGCCGTTATTTTTATAGAAAGATAATTTTGTCGTTTTCTAACTATGACAATACTTCCGTTGTGGGGTCCACCAATGATTGAGCCGTCGTACGAATATTCCCCGACCAAACGAATATTTTATAACAACTTGCTTACTTTGCAAAATTTATAAATATTACACACACCTATTATATCAATTTTACTCCATAATATTCAAAAATAATATTTATAGAAAATTCATCTTTATTTATAAAAGTTGGGGTCCTACATAGGGTAATTCAAAACTCGATGTTGGGTTCTCCCAATTGCTGTCGAAAAAGAGAAATACATATCATCTATTTTAGCTTTCTTGGATCAGACTTCTTTTTCCACAATATCAACGCGTCGTGTGGCTTTTACCCATGCATCTTTCATTCTCACTCGTTTAGTTGTTTCTTCTTTCAGCTGCGCCTTGACATTTGAATTCTCAGATTCCAGCTTTAATATCGTATACTCTGCCAAAGAGCGCTCTTGTTCAGCTATTGAACATCGGGTAATACAATTTTGAATTGTTACATTTCTTTGCTCCACGACCGCCTTCCGTTCTTCAGCCTGCTCTTCTAACTCATGAATACGATTTCGTAATTCCTCTTCTTCGTCACTCTTAGTTGCTACCTTTGCGACTAGCTTGAGTGCAACTTTTAATTCCTCAATCACCACATGGATATCTTTAATCACATTATCTTGGTTGGTGATTAGAGGTGTCTCCACAGTCTCATGTGCTCCATTGCTATTCTCAACATTCTCGGATGTCATTTTCAAATACTGCCACAAAACAAGGGTTAATTAACATATCACATATTATCCCTATACTCTGACCGACCAATTAAATACCCAATAAACTTAGGTAGGTCATACTAGCGTAGGAATTCCCCGTCTCTCCCCTCCTAGTTCTATTCTCACATCTTAGCCATGGATCATATCCCTAAGCTTTGATACCAACTGTGACGCCCCCAAAATTAGGTATACATCACCCATCTTGGGTCGCCAGATACAAGGTACAAAATTTAAATACAACTTAATAATACAACTGTCGTGTACAATACGAAAAAACATAAACTGTGAGTTTGAATACAAATATTGTCTACTAGAGAGTATAAAAATTCAAAAGGAGTCCTCATTACAATTATTATCACACTATTTCACAGAATAGTGAGGACTACTAATGCAAACATCTAGGACCATCACTCTGTTCCCCGACTATTCCCTGCTACGTTCTCATTTCCTGAAGAGAACAATAAAAGCAAAAGGGTGAGCTCAACTAGCCCAGTAAGAAATATTATGACTAAGATAACGCAGAATAATTTATCGTTAGCCTTCAACAGTGTTAAACTGATACAATATAATAAATATCAAGTTTAACTGCAGCGGAACAAGCAATCCATTAAAAGAGTCAAGTAGAGAATAAAATCTACTATCTTTTATGATTTAAAAGGTTTTTCATCACTTTTATCGCTGGGACTCAGCTTAATAAATAGTCTACATCATCTAATCACACCTGCACTACGGCCAGGGACATTCTTTAGTATCACGACCATAATTATCCATGCACTACGGGCCAAAAAAAATCGTATTTTCATCAACGATCCTAATAATGCCATAAAATAATTCATCTTTGCACCCTTGGCCGAAGAGAATCAATAGCCATAATCATACAAAAAATTGTCCATCAATGCACTACGGGCCAAGGAGGACTTTTTCCACATCATTTATAACATTACGGTCATGATTATACCGAATAATCCCTGGTCATAATCATACCAAGTCCATCTATGCACTACAGGCCACAGATAACTTTCAACATAATATAAACATGAGGATGATGACAATGATATAAGAATTCAATAAAACAAGTTCAAGAATTAATTCATACAGGAACTAATAACATGCAAATTGTCAACATGATACTACTTTGTGGAGTAAAATTCAAGAATGCTCAGAAGAATATTTCCATGAAAAGATACTGGATGAAGCGCAAATATCAAGGATATTCCACTAATTTCATGGAGTATAGAAGTCAAAATTTTAACCAACTGAGTATAATAACGAATAGAATAACAAAACAAATCACCATGCATGCGATACTCGCATGTATGAAAAGTTATTCAACAAAATAATAAGTAATCGGAACCATGTCAAAGCGAAATTTTGCAAGCAGGATGTTCCAATGTAATAATGAGACGGAACCAGTCCGGTAAAATGCATGACAGGATATTCCAAAGCAGAATAATAATAAAGAGCGGAACCGAGTCCAAGCAGTAAAACGCATGTGCATGTGATATTCCAACAGAATAACAATAAAGACGAAACCAGGTCCGACGTAAAACGCACAGACAGGATATTCTAATAGAATAATAATAAAGACGGAATAATAGAAGAATGTCACCAAGTGTAGGTTAGTCCGCGTATACTAGTTATTTCAGCAGAATAATAAAGAATAAAATAAAAGAAGTTCTCTTCATGAATACAAAAGAAATAATACCCTTTACGGGTACAACAAATAATATTTGTGACACCCCCAAAATTAGGTATACATCACCCATCTTTGGTCGCCAGATACATGGTACAGAATTCAAATACAACTTACTAATACAACTGTCGTGTACAATACGAAAAAACATAAACTGTGAGTTTGAATACAAATATTATCTACTAGAGATTTTATAAACTCAAAAGGAGTCCTCATTACAATTATTATCACACTATTTCACAGAATAGTGAGGACTACTAATGCTATCCTCTGGACCATCACTCCGTTCCCCGACTCGTCCTAGCTATATTCTCATTTTCTGAAGAGAATAGTGAAAGAAAGGGTGAGCTCAACTAGCCCAGTAAGAAATATTATGACTAAGATAATGCAGAATAAATTATCATTAGTCTCCAACAATATTAAACTGATAAAATATAATAGACATCAAGTTTAACTGCAGCGGAACGAACAATCCATTAAAAGAGTCAAGTAGAAAATAAAATCTACTATCTTTTATGATTTAAAAGGTTTTTCATCACTGTTATCGTTGAGACTCAGCTTAATAAATATTCCACATCATCGAATCACCCCTGCACTACGGCCAAGGATATTCTTTATTATCATGACCACAATTATCCATGCACTACGAGCTAAGAATATTTGTGTATTCATTAATGGTCATGATCATGCCAACAACTGTCCATTAATGCACTACGGGCCAATGAGGACTTTTACCACATCATTTGTAACATTACTGGCCATGATTACAATCGAATAATCCTCGGTCATAATCATACCAAGTCCATCTATGCACTCTGAGCCACAAATGACTTTCAAAAATATAAACATGAGGATGATGACAATGATATAAGAATTCAATAAAACAAGTTCAAGAATTAATTTATCCAGAATTATTAACGCCCAAATTGTCAACATGATATCTTGTTTTTGTAGAGTAAAATTCAAGAATGATCGGAAGAATATTTTCATGAAAAGATATTGGATGAAGCCTTGAAATATCAAGGATATTCTACTAATTTTATGGAGTATAAGTCAAAACTTTAACGAAAATGAGTATAATAAAGAATGAAATAACAAAAAAAATCACCATGCACGCAGACTTAAGATAGACAAAAGTTATTCCAGCAGAATAATAATAAAGGAACCAGTCGAGGCAAAATTTTGCAAGCAGGATGTTCCAACATAGTAATAAAAAGGCGGAACCAGTCCGTGTAAAACACATGCATGAGGATGTTCCAACGTAATAATAATAAGGCGGAACCAGTGCGGTGTAAAACACATGCACGAGGATGTTCCAACGGAATAATAATAAAGGCGGAACCAGTCCGGTGTAAAACACACAGACAGGATGTTTCAACAGAATAATAAAAGAATGTCACCAAATATAGGGTAGACCGCGTATATAGGTTATTCCAACAGAATAATAAGAAATGGAATAACAACAGTTCTCTTCATGAATAAAAAAAAAATAACACCCCTTACGAGTACAACAAATAATATTCCCTACCTTAAGAAGAAGAGTACTGGATATATAAGTAGTAAAGTAGCAGAAAACTTTTCTTCTTTCTCTCTATAGTTTATCTCTCTAGAGTTTCAGTGAATTCGTAAGAAATAATGAAGGAATGAGCTTCTATTTATAGAAAAATGGAAAGGCACTTTGTAAGGATTTCGGACGAAATAATTCAAGACTTGCGGACTTCATACGCAACAAGTGGGTTGATTGAAATTCAATGAAATCAATCAATTAAAACCAAATATAATATATATATATATATATATATATATATATATATATATATATAAGCCACATGTTGGTTTAAAAAAAAACCCACTTGTTCCTTTTTGAATTCCTCTCCCCAACACCTTACAAACATGAAGAATCATATATATATATATATATATATATATATATATATATATATATATATATATATATATATATATATATAATACTTCCCACCACCCACCAAAATCTTCCACACACTTTATATAATACTAATACTCATTCCACTACTTTTCCATCAAAATTCATTAACACATATAATATATATATACACACATCATCCTCACCATCCTCCACTAACATTATATTATATTATATATATATATATACACACATCACATACATATATATATATATATATATATATATATAAAATCCCTCCCCTTTACGTATACTTCCCCCCACCCCTATTTCTAAAATCAGTTTTCAACACATATGGGCCCCACATGTGGCCTCCACATGTGGGCCCCACCATAAAATAAATTCTACCGATAATTTTGAAAAATAGGTAAATGGGAGTCTATAAAATAAGTAAAACTAAGTAACTTCTCACATAAGCATCAATAATCAATATTGTGTGCTAATATGCAACCACGCGTATTACTGTACTTTTACTACCGAGTAGTTTAACAGTATTAACGGTAAAACTTCCGTCGTTATTTTTATAAAGTATTTTTGTCGTTTTCTCAATCCGACAATAATTCCGTTGTGGGGTCCACCAATGATTTTGCCATCGTACGAATATTTCCCGACCAAACGAATATTTTATAACAACTTGCTTACTTTGCAAAATTTATAAATACTACCCATAACTATAACATTATATCAAATCCACACCATAATATTCAAAAAAATATTTCGAAAAAATAAAATTTTTATTCATAAAATTTAGGGTCTCACAATATTCCCTACTGTAAAAGAAGAGTATTCCGACTTGTAGGGCAATGATATACTCGAAGAAAACTTGTACTACGCTCAAAGCTTTCTTAAACTCTAAAGAAATACGCTCAAGATTATAGAAGAAGAACTCTCTCTATAGTTTCTCTCTTTAGAGTTTCAGTAAATTCGTAAGAAATAATGAATGAATGAACTTCTATTTATAAAAAAATGGCTGCATAGTAATTAACTCATAAGCGGTCAGATTGATTTACTTTAATCGGCGATCCATATTTAAAGCAAAATCTTTTAAATAAAATATAATATATTCTATTTATAATCTAATAAAACGAATAACTTTATAAAAGATTTTACTATGCAAATACTATCTGAGACATTATGCAAACACTATGCATAATAAAATATAATATATTCTAATTATTGTCTAATAAAATGAGATAACTTTATAAAAGATTTTACTACGCAAAACACTATCGCAGCACTATGCAAAACACTATGCATAATAAAATATAATATATTCTAATTATTTTCTAATAAAACAGATAACTTTATAAAAGTATTTTATTTTATATAAAATTTTTTTACTATTAGCCTAATAAAACGAATAACTTTATAAAAGTATTCTGTTTTATATAAAAAGATTTTCTGTTTTATTACATTAATAATACCAATAAAACAAAACTGAGTGACTTATCACATAAGCATCAATAATCAATACTGTGTACTACTATGCAACCACGCGTATTACTGTACTTTTACTACCGAGTAGTTCAACATTATTAATGGTAAAACTTCCGTCGTTATTTTCAATAAAATATTTTTGTCGTTTTCTCAATCCGACAATAATTCCGTTGTGGGATCCACCAATGATTGTATCTGGTGCATGCGGATATTCTCCCACAAAAGAATATTCCTGACCAAATGAATATTATACAACAACTTGCATATTTTTCAAAATTTATAAATACTACCCACAACTATAACACTATCTCAAATCTACACCATAATATTCAAAAAAATATTTTGAGAAAATTAAATCTTTATTCATAAAATCTGGAGTCTCACATATATAGTCCATTGTACACGTTAGATATGAGCACTATTCCAGCTAACTGTTATTTAACCATTCAAAATTAGATCGAATAGCTAAGGTGATGGCCAAGTCGCTACTCCCTCTAACGGCTAGATAATATTTTTTTGTTGTTGACCGCTACTCCTTCTAGCGCCCAGGAGAAATTTTTTTGCTGACCACAAGAGAGAGTAGAGGTCAAGAGAAGTTTCTAAAATATTCCCACCCTTAGTTAGATTTAAATAGTTTCTTAATTAATAAAAATTAATATTATCAACTATATTTAATGTATTTATTTCTATAAATATTAAAATTTAAAAATATTAATTATATTAAACGTATTTATTTGTATGAATAATTTTTAAGTAATAAAATTAACATTATCAACTATATATAATGTATTTATTTCTATAAATATTTTTATAGATATTAAAATTTAAAAATATTAATTATATTAAATTGTATTTATTTGTAAGTAATAATTTTTAATGTATTTATATTTTAATAATATACTTCAAAAATTATTTATACAAATAAATGCATTGAATATAATTAATAATTTTAAATTTTAATATTTATAAAAATAAATACATTATATATAGTTAATAATGTTAGTTTTTATTACTTAAAAAATTATTTATATAACTAATTTTTACATTGAAATTATTTAAATCTACCTAAGGGTGGGGGTATTTTAGAAATTTCTCTTGACCTCTACTCCCTCCTATGGCCAGAAAAAAAAAATTCTTGGTAGCGACAAGTAAAAAAAAGATTTATAACCGTTGAAGGGAGTAGCGGCTGGACCCTGGCCTCACCTTAGTCATTCGATCTAATTTTGGACGACTAGATAACAATTAACTGAAATAATATTCATAATTAACGTGTCATGAATCATTTCCCATATTTGTCTGACCCTATTTATAAAAAATTTGGTTATACATATGTGAGTTTGTATAATCACTAAATTTTTTACTCCATTTATTCTGTTTTATTTATTCTAATTGACTTTTTAATATTAATTAATAATTAAATAAATATATTAAACTTGAGAATAATAATATAGAGGAAACGAAACCAGGATACAAGTGGGGTCAAAAATAAAAGCTACTCTCTCCGTCCTAAATTAATTGTTCAATTTTGATCTTTTTAAGTTAAATTGATTATTTTTAGAATTAATAATTAAGCATATACAAATATATTTCTAAAATTATAAAAATTTGAGTTAGTAATAAATTGTATATACTTTCTTTTGGTTATAATCTCTTCACCTATATTTTAGCAAAAATAGTAAAAAAATTAGTTTTAAAAATGGTTAATTTGATTTTAAAAAATCAAAATTAAGTAATTAATTTGGGACGAAAGGAGTAATATAAGGAGAAGCTGGTGAGACCGTAAATGTTGCGATGGTCCCATCAAGAATGTTGCAGACAATACATAGTGTAGTAGCTAGTAGCAGTAGTAGTAGTAGTAGTAGAGTAGTGTAAAAGATGGGCAGAATCATCGGAGACTTTCATTCTCCAATATATTCTCAAATTTAAAACTCTTATCTATCTATCAAACCAACGAGTAGGACTAGTAGTATATATATTTCTTGCTTTCGATTTGTCCATTCATGCATGGAATATTATATATATATAATAAATGTGTATATATATTATGATGTTAAGTACTCAAGACACTAAATATTTGATCATTACTATTGATCACGTGAGCACATTTCTTCCTCACATGACTTGAGGGCATCTATATCTTTTCTCAAATCTTGAAAACGACTCATCCCTTTGCAAGTTGCCGGCCTTTGAATTATAAATTACTCCCTCCTTTTTTGTAATATAACTCCTTTTATAAAAATATTTTTATCTCTTAATAAAAATAGTTTGAGAATTTGAAGTAAATATTAATTATTTAGTTTCTAATATAATATTTATTTAATTCATTATTCTCTGTCTAATAAATAACATTTTTTTTAATATAAGGATAATATAAACAATTGATATTATATTTAATGCTTTATAATTATTTACTTAATACTTGTTTACAACTCTAAAAAGACTTATATTATGTAACCGAGGAGGAGTACCTGTGTAAGATTCCGACTTTTTATTAATAAAATGAAATTTCCTCTATTTATTATTTTGAAATAGTAAGGGTTGATTTGATTAATGTGGATAGTTATGGGTAAAATACGCAAATATTTCAAAATAAGCAAATGGTTATAAAATATTCCTTATTGTCGGGGAATATTCGTTTGGTCGTGGAATATTTAGATCTTTGTCGGGGAATATTAAATGCGATTTTAACGCAAAAATGTGGGCCCCATGAAAAGCGATTGGAGGAAGAAAACGACAAAAATAAGTTGTTTAAAAATAACTACAGTAGTTATTCTGAATTTAAACTATTGGAATACCTTTATCGTTAAAACACAAGAATACGCGTTGTTGCAGACAAGAAAGACACAGTATTGCACCAATTATTGATTCTTACGTAAGAAGGCACTACTCGATAATGGTTACATGTAATTATTGTTCAAGATTTTATTTTATTGATTCAATAATTGTCTGCGTTGATATTTTATATTCTTTGTTGTTTCAATAATTGTCATTACACAAGATTTTTTCATTATCGAAGCAATAATTCATATTATCCGAATAATATTATTAGATAACATTATTGGCAATGTCTAGAAAGTTACATCAAGAAGAGGTTTGGTCACCTAATTGCGGCGCCGCCAAGAAGGAGAAATTCTTATTAAAGCCCCTCTTTCTTGGGAACCGCATGGTTTGTCAATATTGTGATTACGTAATATTATTTGTGAATAATTAATTATTGATTCATATGATGAGGAAAATATTGATTTTATATGGATATAGATGGAGAAAATTTTTAATGTGACAATTGTTGAAAATTAAAATTTTATCTTTTTCCGATAAAATAATTCATTTAAATATATTATTATATTTTTAATAATATAATAATGGTGATATTTTTACAATAAATGTGTGATATAAGAGTATACGAGGAGAAAGAGTATTTTTGTTGCAATAAATCTTTAAAACATGTTAAACATGTCTGTGGACCCATTTATCGATCGAAATTTGATTATAACAAAAAATCGCTTCTGCTTATGGATTTCGGTCATTTTCTCGTTGGGAATTTGGAAAAACTTTCTTCGTAAAGTTGTAGAGAATTGAATTTCCTATAAAACCCGTGAGATTCAATTTTCCGACAAAATGGCTATTTATTGTGAATTATTGAAGTTTCAAGCTACTTAAATAATTGATTTTTGGAAGTTTAAAATATTTAAAGAATGAAAACGTTTTTTTTTTTGTTTGTGGGCGACTAGCATGTGATGTAAATCTTTGAATTCAAAATCTAGAAAGTGTGCGTAGAGAATTTGTTATATATATTATTATTAAATTAAATTTTCAACTTTGGTGTTCTAAGCATTTTCCTATAAATAGGTGCTTAGGTTAGAATTAAAATTACACCGTAAACCCAAATTTTATCTCTATATTATCGAGTTTATTCTTGTGAGTATTTTGAGTATACTTTGAGTATTGCTATATACGGCAAGTTCAAGTCATGCTTTATATCCAGGTGTTTCAATTTAGAAGTATAAATCTTTCGAGGTAAGGGATATTATTTTTTTTCAGAATGATATTATTTCTTCAATATCATTATCTTTGAAATATTGATCTCAAGTTTTTTTTTTTATCAAATTTGGAACTTTTGGTGTCGGATTTACTATTCACGATACTCAAGACTATTCACGATATCTGATATTATTCACTTAAATCTGACTATTCATCGAAAAATAAAAATTTTCTTTTCGTCCAAAATATCTATTCGGATACTAGTTTTGATTGTATCCATGTTTTGATCATTCTTGAATTTTACACCACTATGATGATTTTTGAAGTATTTTTGGACATGGATAAAACAAAGTACTAATCCTTAATCCTTAATCCTTGTCATTTTGTTTCACTTTGGATTCGTTTCTTTAAAAATATTTTTCATCATCCTCGCCTTAAATGATGATGTTAATGAATATCTTTGGCCCAGTAGTGCAAAAGATGAATGATTTCGATGAATATATCTTGGCCTGTAGTGCAAAGATGAATGATTTCGATGAATATCTTTGGCCCGTAGTAAAGATGAACAGTGTTTAGATGAACATGACCGGTCGATGAATATCCTCGGCTCAGTAGTGCAAAAGATGAATATATGATTCAAGAGGTGCATTGATTGATGTTACAGGATAAAAAATCTGTGATGGATTTCGTTAAATTCATGACATTAGTATATTTCATCCTCTACGTAACTCTTCTATGAATTAATATTTTCCATCATGCGAATATTGATTTAAAACTTGTTGTCTATTGTATTCTATTAGATTTTTTTCCTCGTTAAAGACTAACGATAATTTGTTGTATATTATCTTAGTCATAATATTCTTTATCGAGCTAGTTGAGCTCACCCTTTTCCTTTTTGTTCCATTTTTTCTTCTTGGGAGGCGAGAATATAAGCGAAGATACAGTCGGGGTATGGAATGAAGGTTCTAGGGAGAGTTTTTTAGTAGTCCTCACCATTTTTGTAAAATAATGTATCAATAATTATGATGAGGATTTATTTGTATGTGGATATTGTCTAGATGGCAATATCTGTATTTAAACTCACAGTTTATGTGTTGTAATAATAAAGTTGTAGTTAATTCTGTACCATGTATTTGACAACTCAGAATGGGTGATGTATACCTATTTTGGGGGCGTCACAGTTGGTATCAGAGCTTAGGGATATGATCTCTGGCGGAGATCGGGGAATAGAACTAGGAGGGGAGAGACGAGTAAATCCTTCGCTAGTGTGTCCTACCTAAGCTTATTTGTTAGTTGGTCAGTATATAGGGATATTATGTGATATATTGATTTCCTTAATTAACCCTTGTTTTATGACAGTATTTGAGAATGTCGACTGAGAATATTAAAAGTGGAAATGAGACCGTGGAGACGCATGTACTCACCAACGAGGAGAACGTGCAACAGGCTGGCAATGTTCCTCTTGTGAACAACACCACTGAGCAGATGATGAACGAGGGGATGTTTAGAAGCTTTTTGCAGTTCATGCAAAAATCGACGAGGAGACTCGTGTTCAAAATACTAGGAGGAAATGATAGCAATTCACGGGTTGTCACAGCCAAACAGTTCAAAGAGTTGGGACCACCAGAATTTAAGGGAAAACCAGATCCGATCATGGCGGAAACATGGGTCAAGCAAATTACCAAGATATTCGATGTCTTGGGATGCACGGAGGAATAGAAGGTTCCGTTCGCCACCTTTATGTTCCATGATGAGGCGGAACTCTTGGTGGGAGTCTCGTGAAGCGCACTCCATCAACCAAGACTCAACATGTCTTGGGAGACATTTTGAAACTATTTAATGACAAATACTTTCACGAAAGTGTTCATCATATGAAGGAAGTGGAGTTTATTAGGCTGGAAGTAACAACATGACGATATCTCAAGACGAGGCGAAGTTTGCAGAGTTATCCGTGTTTGCACCTCATTTGGTAGAGAATGAGGAACGATGACGAGATGTTTCTTAGAGGTTTGAAACCCAAGATACGTCAAGATCTCATTTCTCATAAATTTTCTCTCTACTCGGATGTTGTAAGCAGGGCTCAATTATTAGAAAGCGAGATAACGAAAGTACTGGTCAACCGAGGGACCACAACCAGGATCATACTGAGAGATGGAAGTCAACAAAACAATGATAACCAGCGGAGAAAGAAAAAGACGGACAAAATGGTAACCACTCTGGTGGTAATCATGGCCATGAAAATAGAAGAAGCGAAGTCGAGGAGGAGATTTTAAAAGAGGAGATTTAACTACGACCATGTGAAGACAGACGGTCTGTAAAGAATTGGTTCTAAGGAGGAGAATGACCACCCCATTATATGCTACAAATGCAAAAAGAGGGACATATCGGTCAAACCGCCCACAACAATTTCAAGGTATGCTATAATTATGGAAAGGAAGGACATATCGCAAGGATTATGCGGTGAGCGAAACCTAGTTCAATGGGGACGGTGACTCAAAAGACCTCATCTAGAAAAGTCAAAGTCAACGGTTCCTAGAAGAGCGTTTATTGTGATCGGTCAAAGTGCGAGGAACCAAACGAGGTGATCACGGTAAGCTAATCATAAATTTCTTGAAGTTTATACTTTACTTGATCTGGGTGCTACCAATTCATTTATCTCTCCTACTTGTGCTCAACGTTTAAATTTGACTCCGGAAAAATTAGACTTTGACCTATCTGTGGAAACTCCGTTAGGAGAAACTTTCATCACATCCACTGTTTTATAAGTCTTGTTTGATCCAAGTTGGCACCATCACCTTACCTGTTGACCTTATCTCTTTAAAGATACTTGCTTTTGATGTGATTTTAGGGATTGATTGGTTAACTACTCATCATGCCAAAATTGATTGTTTTCGTAAGGTTGTTAGTTTTCATATTCCTAAACAACCTGTTGTTCGAATTCAAACAACTAAACCATTAAAATCAATCACTGTCATATCAAGTCATAAAGCTATTCGTTTATTAAAAAATGGATGTCAAGCTTTCTTAGCCCATGTTATGGATTTGAATAAAGACGTCAAATTTGGATAATATTCTGTTGTTATTGACTTTCCGATGTATTTCTCAAGAACTTCCCGGTCTACCCCTTAACGTGAATTTGAATTCTTTATTGACCTTGAACACGTATAAAGCCCATTTCTAAAACCCCATATCGAATGGCTCCTATTGAACTTCAGGAGTTAAAGGTCCAACTACGTGAGAGTTGTTGGACATCGGTTTCATCTGGTCTAGTACATCTCTCCTGGGTGCTCTCTGTTTTGTTTGTAAAGAAGAAGAAAGGCGGGAGTATGCGACTTTGTATTGACTATCGGGGAATTGAACCATGTCACTATCAAGAATAGGTATCCTCTACCTTGTATTGATGACTTGTTTGACCAGTTGCAAGGAGCACAATTCTTTTCAAAAATCGATCTTCGTTCTGGATATCATCAGCTGAAGATTAGAACTTAGGATATTCCAAAGGCGCCGTAGAACTTCGGATACGGGCATTACGAATTCTTAGTCATGTCTTTCAGATTGACTAATGCTCCTGCGGCTTTCATGGATATGATGAACCGAGTATTCAAGGAATATTTGGATCAGTTCGTTGTTGTCTTTATTGATGACATCCTCATATATTCCAAAAGTCGTGAAGAGCATGAGCACCATTTGAAGCCGGTACTCCAAAGGCTTCGTGAAAACAAGTTATATTCCAAGTTAAAGAAATGCGAGTTAAAGCGAGGAAGTAGCATTTCTGCACGTGGTGTCAAAACATGGAGTATCTATTGACGGCCGAAGATTGAAGCAATACAAAGTCAGAGCAAAGAAGACGGTGACTAAAGTGACGTAGCTAACTTCAGGCTTATTTGGTTATTATCGGAGATTCGTGGAAGGTTATCTCGAATCGCTACTCGTTAACTCAGTTAACTCGGAAGAATACAAAATTCGTTTGGAACGAAGAATGCGAGAAGAGTTTCAAGAGCTTAAGAGAAGACTTATTTTAAGACTGTTTCTAACAATACCATCCGGTTTGGATGGATTTGTTATCTATAGCGATGCTTGAGCAAAGGGTTAGGATGTGTTCTCATGCAACGTGAGAAAGTCATAGCCTATGCCTCGCGACAACTTAAAGAATATGAGAGGAATTATCCTACTCATGATCTAGAGTTGATGATGAGTCGTTTTCGCGCTAAAGATCCGGAGGCACTATCTATATGGGGAGAAAGTGGAGATATATTCGCACCATAAAAGCCTTAAATATTTCTTCACTCAAAAGAACTTAACACGCAAGAACGACGTTGACTCGAGCTATTGAAAGACTACGACCACACTATTCAATACCATCCCGAAAAAGCGAACGTGGTAGCCGACGCGTTGAGTAGAAGATCATATGCGAGGAGAACGAAAAGCGATGATGTCAAGTATCGACGTAGAGCCAACTTTAATAGAAAAAGTTAAGGTTGCTCAAGCCACCGCAAAGTCGAGTCGACGTATGTATGAAGAAGAAAGTACAAGAAGGTGCTATTCCGTAAGCGAGAATTGATGAAGAAGGAATACTTGAGTCCACCCGGACTTTGTGTTCTAACGATTACGATTTGAAGTACAAGATCATGATGGAGGCACACAATACACCATTTGCAATTCATCCTGGAAGTACCAAAATGTATCGTGATCTTCGACATACATTTTGGTGGAACAATATGAAGAGAGAGATTGCAAAGTTTATCTCAACGTGTTTAACTTGTCAACGTGTAAAGGCAGAACATCAAGTGCCAAAGGGTCCGTTGCAACCACTTGAGATTCCGAAATGGAAGTGGGAACACATTACTATGGATTTCGTTACGGGTCTTCCTACGGTTCTTAAGGCATCAATGCTATTTGGGTTATTGTTGATAGATTAACCAAGTCTGCTCATTTCTTGCCGATAACGGAGACTTATTCCCTTGAACGTCTTGCTCAAATATACGTAAATGAGATTGTGAGAGATTGCATGGCATGCCAAGATCCATAGTTTCGGATCGTGACCCAAGATTCACTTCAAGATTTTGGGTTAGCTTGCAAAAAGCTATGAAGACGGATTTACGATTCGATTCGCATACCATCCTCAAAGCGGACGGACAATCGAGAGAGGACTATTCAAACTCTTGAAGATTTATTAAGACTACTGTGTCCTAGATTTCAAGGCGGATTGGGATAAGTATTTACCATTGGTGGAATTCTCCTACAACAACAGTTATCAGGCAAGTATAGGTGTGGCTCCATTTGAAGCATTATATGGACGAAAGTGTCGCTCTCCAATATGTTGGGATGAGGTGGGTGAAGCAACATTGTTGGGACCCAAGTTAAGACGATATGACTCACCGAAAAGATCCAAATGATTCGACAACGATACAAACCAAGACAAGATCGATCGAAAAAAGAGTTATGCGGATCTTCATCGAAAGGACGTGAAATTTAGTATAGGGGATCATGTATTGTTGCGAGTTGCTCCATGGAAGGGAGTTACAAGATTTGGGAAGAGAGGAAAGCTCAATCCACGATTTATTGGTCCATTTCAAATTCTTGGACCGAGTAGGTAATGTAGCCTATAGACTCGCGTTACCTCGAAAGTATGTCTCGTGTTCGTTAATGTGTTTCACATATCTCGTATTTCAGTAAATATGTGAAAGACACGAACCACGTTATTGAGTTAGAACCGGACGAGATAGCCAAGAAGACTTAACGTATGAGGAGGTACTGTCAAGATCTTGGATAGAAAGGAGTATGTCCCACACGACGAAGGTTGTACCACAAGTTAAAGTCTTGTGGAGAAACCATGCTTATAGAGGAAATGACCGGGAGTTGGAAGCGAAAATGAAAGCGAGGTATCCTCATCTTTTGAAAACACCAGTACGTGACGTCAATTTCGAGGACGAAATTTCATAAGGAGGGAGGTTGTAAGACCCGACTTTTTATTAATAAAATGAAATTTCCTCTATTTATTATTTTGAAATAGTAAGGGTTGATTTGATTAATGTGGATAGTTATGGGTAAAATACGCAAGTATTTCAAAATAAGCAAATGGTTATAAAACATTCCTTATTGTCGGGGAATATTCGTTTGGTCGTGGAGTATTCGTCTTCGTTTGGGAATATTAAATGACGACAAGACTGATGCAATGTGTGGGCCCCATAACCGAAAAGCGATTGGAGGAAGAAAACGACAAAAATAAGTTGTTTAAAAATAACGGCGTAGTTATTACAGTTTTAATGTTGTTGGAATACCCGGTCGTTAAAACACACGATGTCTGGCGTTGTTGATAAGAAGCGCTGCGGTATTGCACCAATTATTGATTCTTACGTAAGAAGGCACTTACTCAATAATGGTTACGGTAATTAATTATTCAAATATTTTATTTTATTGATTCAATAATTCTTTGCGTTGATATTTTATATTGTCTTTGTTGTTTCAATAATTGTCATTACACAGTATTTTTTATTATCGAAGCAATAATTCATATTATCTGAATAATATTATTAGATAACATTATTGGCAATGTCTAAAAAGTTCTTTCTAAGGAGAGGTTTGGTCACCTAATTGCGCGCCAATAAGGAGAAATTCTTATTGGAAAGCCCCTCTTCCGAGAAGCTATGCAGGTTGTCAATATTGTGATTCTGTAATATTATTTGTGAATAATTAATTATTGATTCATATGATGAGGAAAATATTAATTTTATATGGATATAGATGGAGAAAATTTTTAATGTGACAATTGTTAAAAATTAAAATTTTATCTTTTCTCGATAAAATAATTCATTTAAATATATTATTATATTTTTAATAATATAATAATGGTGATATTTTTACAATGAATGTGTGATATACGAGTATACGAGGAGAAAGAGTATTTTTGTTGCAATAAATATTTAAAACATATAAAACATGTCTGTGGACCCATTTATTGACTAAAATTTGATTATAGCATGAAAAATCGTCCGTTTATGGATTTCGGTCGTTTTCTGTTGGGAATTTAGAAAAACTTTCTTCTGCAAAGTTGTAGAGAATTGAATTTCCTATAAAAACTCGCGAGATTCGAATTTTCTGACAAAAGGGCTATTTATTGTGAATTATTGAAGTTCCGAAGCTACGAAATAATTGATTTTTGGAAGTTTAAAATATTTAAAGAATGAAAAACGTTTTTTTTTGTTTGTGGGCAGCCTAGCATGTGATGTAAATGCTGAATTCAAAATCTAAAAAGTGTGCGTAGAGAATTTATTATATATATTATTATTAAATTAAATTTTCTGCTTTAGTGTTCTAAGCATTTTCCTATAAATAGGGTGCTTAGGTTAGAATTGAAAATTACAATTTAAATGAAGTTTTCTCTCTATATTATCGAGCGTATTCTTGTGAGTATTTTGAGTATACTTTGAGTATTGCTATCTGGTGCAAGTTCAAGTCATAGCTTTATATCAGGTGTTTCAATTTAGAAGTATAAATCTTTCGAGGTAAGTGGATATTTTTTTTTTTTATCGTAATGATATTATTTTTCAATATCATTATCTTTGAAATATTGATCTCAAGTTTTTATCAAATTTGAAATTTTTGGTGTCTGAGTTACTATTCACGATATCAAGACTATTCACGATCTCAAGACTATTCACGTATACGATACTATTCACGAATCGACACTTTATTCATCGAAAAATGAAAATTTTTCTTTTCGTCCAAAATATCTATTCTGGATACTAGTTTTGATTGTATCCATATTTTGATCATTCTTGAATTTTACACCACTATGATGATTTTTGAAGTATTTTTGGACATGGATAAAACAAAGTACGAATCCTTAATCCTTAATCCTTGTCATTTTGTTTCACTGGATTCGTTTCTTTAAAAATATTTTTCATCATCCTCAGTCTTAAATGATGATGTTAATGAATATCTTTGGCCTGTAGTGCAAAGATGAATGATTTCTGATGAATATCTTTGGCATGTAGTGCAAAGATGAATGATTTTTGATGAATATCTTTGGCCCGTAGGCAAAGATGAGCAGTGTTTAGATGAACATGACTAATCGATGAATATCCTCGGCACGTAGTGCAAGGATGAATATATGATTCAAGAGGTGCATTGATTGATGTTACAGGGATAAAAATACTGTGATGGACTGTTAAATTCATAGACATTAGTAGATTTCATCCTCTACGTAACTCTTCTATGAATTAATATTTTTCGCTGCGAATATTGATTTAAAACTTGTTGTCTATTGTATTCTATTAGATTTTTTTCCTCGTTGAAGACTAACGATAATTTGTTGTATATTATCTTAGTCATAATATTCTTCTTGAGCTAGTTGAGCTCACCATTTTCCTTTTTGTTCCATTTTTTTTCTTCTCGGGAGGCGAGAATATAGCGAGACGCAGTCTGGGGGTATGGAATGAGGGTTCTAGGGAGAGTTATTTAGTAGTCCTCACCATTTTGTAAAATAATGTATCAATAATTATGATGAGGATTTATTTGTATGTGGATATTGTCTAGATGGCAATATCTGTATTTAAACTCACAGTTTATGTGTTGTAATAATAAAGTTGTAGTTAATTCTGTACCATGTATTTCACAACTCAGAATGGGTGATGTATACCTATTTTGGGGGCGTCACAACCTTATTATCTCACATTCCTTTCTTTTAAATTACTTCAACCCCAGCTCCCTCCCTCCCTCCCTCCCTCCCAATCAAGTGGATTAGTAATTATTTAATATCCCAAATTTCAAAATATAAAATCACTTATATTTGTAAAGTTAGTTTAAAATAAGTTAAACCTGAAAATTAAAGTGCAAAATTCATTTAACTTTTGATAGTAATAAATTTTGTTATTTAATACTCCCTTCGTCCCTTAAAAATTGACATAATTTGCCCTTTTAAGTTAAATTGATCATTTTTGTAATACAAATTTATGTTATTTTTTAAAATATTATTGGTGCAAGAAATATAACCATAAAAAAATAAATCAAATTTACTACTACTAATTTTGAAGAGTTTGAAAATATAAATAAATATGTTTATTATTTAAGATCGGGAGAGGCGATTTTAATAAATACATCAAGATCACGCATGGGTTAATTTTAAAATTAGTCAGTTTGATCAGAAAAGTCAATCTAAGCTAATTTTTGAGGGAAAGATAAAGTAGTATTTTTTTTAAATTCTTTATAACTTTAATTTATATTATCTAAAAAAATTGTATAAATTTAATTGGATTTAAATTGAAAAATTTCTCGAATATTTCAAAAATTTATACTTACTCTCATATTTTGGTTTAGGGGTAGGGGTAGGGGTGGAGGTAGGGGTGGGGGTGGGGGTGGGGGTGGGGGTGGGAGTGGGGATTTTGTATCAACAATGTTTCTTCTTTTTAGACTATCACCTCCATCATTACTCCAATTATTGCAGTAAAGTTTAAATTGTTTAAGGGGCACGTGGGAGTAAATAGACAATTGCTAATCCAATGTTCATGCTGTCAAATCAACTAGTAGCTAGTATTGAAGCTCCCTTTCGCCTCCTTTGATCAACTGAGTACCTTTTACACCACTTTAGTTCATCTATGGCCCTTCAGCTTAGGATCGATCGGAATTAGAGTAACATTTTTCACCTTTTCAAAACACATGTAGGTTTTACGTTTTTAATAGAAAGAAACAAAGCTTCTTTCTCTGTCCAATATATATATATATATATATATGAGATTCCATCATGAAAAGAGGTTATCGGGGAAGCAACTCATTTTGGCCACCGCCACGGTTTATCTTGAAGCCCTTATGCAAATTTTTTTTTATGTTCGCTACAACTTGTGTGGTAATGTCGGCTAAAAATAGTTTATTCCAAACAACCAATTCTTCGTGGATTAACCCCCTATATATATATATATATATATATATATATATATATATATATATATATAGTCGAATCTTAAGTTTCGTTTTTTATCCAACTCACTGAACTCACCTCCTTTAGAATCGGACGACGACGACTGGTTCGGTCATACACAACCGCAAATCTATACTTTTAGTGACGGAAAACATATAGCGTTGCTAAAAGTATATATTTACGATTGTATAATTAATCGAATCGGCGTGTCCGTCGCTAAAGGAGGGTGAGCTCAGTGTGAGTTGGATAAAAAAAGTGAGCTTAAGATCCTGATAATATATATATATATATATATATATATATATATATATATATATATATATAGGTGGGCAAATGGTTCGGTTTTTTGGTTTTTGGACTAATCAACTTGGGTCCAAACCTCGGTTTGGTATAAATATAAACCTGGTTAGGTTTGGTACAAAAAAACCCAGTATATACTGCTTTTTTGATGCATGGATTTTGATCCGACACTTTTATGGTTCTAAGATAAACCTAACCTAATTAAATATATATGGAGATTTCTAATTTTATTATTATTAATAATTTAATAATAATAAAAATAAAATATTGATTATAATAATAAAAATAATAATAATATTAATAAAAATAATAATAATAATAATAATAAAATATTAATAATAATAATAAAATAATAATAAAAATAATAAAATAATAATAAAAATAATAATTATATTAATTTCCTAAAAAAATTTGCATCAGAATCCCAGCATCACGGATTCAGATATCTTAGGTCAACCTAGGTTTTGATGATTCGCAAGAAATTTGAGTAATTTTGGTACTAGGTCAGGTTCGGATTTGGTTTTCATCGATTGCCCACCCTATATATATATACACATGGTGGGATCTTAACCTTACCCCTCTCTAACAACCTTTGCTTATTACCCCATTTAGCGGCGTGCCGGTGACGGTTCGGTCATCTAATATACAACCGTCGCTCATACTTTTAGCGACGGACAACATATAGCGTCGCTAAAAGTATAAACGATTTGTATCAGATGATCAACTAAAGTCGGGTTCGTCATTAAAGGGGGATGATGAAACAACCCGTCAAATCTCGAGTCCTGGGAACAAATCTCGTCAAATCCCAAGTTCGAATCGAATCAAATCCTTCAAAATAAGGCCTCGAACTCTATCGCCCAATAGTATCTTCTTTGGTCATCTTAGCCCACCATAGGCTCCCAAAAGGTCATGACTTGAAGGTACTATTGGTAGTTACTTAATTCCTTATATGCGAGACAAATTTCCCCTATCTTTCGATGTGTGGACCTGGGTGTTACAAACTCCTCACTTAAATTTCGGCGTCCCCGTCGAGAATCGATCACACACACAAATTTCAAAGATCTTTGCCTCTCTAGCCGTTTGTGGGATAATAATAAGGGCGGCCACGTGTCCCCACCTCCCCGTGAATCCGTCGGATGACCCGACCCGAGATTTCGAGAGTCGGCTCTGATACCATATGAAACAACCCGGGTCAAATCCCGAGTCCGGAATAAATCTCGGGTTAAATCCCAAGTCCGAATCGAATCAAATCCATCAAAATAAGGCCTCAAACTACTGGCCCAATAGTATTTTCTTGGGTCATCTTAGCCCACCACAGGCTCCCAAAAGGTCATGACTTGAAGTTACTATTGGTAGTTACTTAATTCCTTATATGTAGACAAATTTTTCCCCTATCTTTCGATGTGGGACTGGGGTGTTACAGGTGACCTCGGGTAAGTTGGATAAAGGGTGAGCTTAAGATCCGGACTATATATATATATATATATATATATATATATATATATATATATATATATATATATATATATATACATACATACATACACACACATGCACACAAACATTTTTAGGGTTAAATACATTTTAAACTTTAATTTTTTCCATTTTTTACAACTTAAATTAATATTAATGTTTCAACTTTAAGACATTCAAACTTTAATGCCATTAAATTTGTATAAATTAAACCTTAAGGTCACCGTGGGATAATAATTGATTCGATTGAGAGTATTTTAAGTAATTTCATTCTTAAATACAAAGCTTTAGAAACATAGGAATCTGTAAGCATCAGCTTTGTTTTTAATGAAGAAAAAAATAAAAAATATTGGAACCAATATAAACAATAGATACCCTTAAAAGACTTAATGACCCACATTACTGCATTAATAGAAAATCTTAAATATCTTTAGAAGCACATAAAATTGTAACTACGTGATTAGTGGGTGATAACATAACAAAGAGAAAAAAAATTAGAGTTGAGATATATACCCTTAAATAACTAAATAGCCCTTTTATTTTGAGTCACATGATTAATTATCAACAAAAATGCTAAACCTGCTTGCCAATAGGTTTAATTCATAATAATTTATAAACATTAAGGTTTAATGTCTTAAAGTTGAAACACGGAGGTTTAAATTGTAAAAAGTGAAAAACTTTAAGGTTTAAAGTTCATTTAAGTCATATATATATATATATATATATATATATATATATATATATATGGTCAGGATCTTAAGCTCATTTTCTTATCCAACTCACCCAAGCTCACCCCCTTTGGCGACGGACTGAAGACGATGGTTGGATTCATACAACCGTTGTCTATACTTTTAGCGACGTTATATGTTGTCCGTCGCTAAAAGTATAGACAACGGTTGTATGACCGAACCGTCGCCGGGTCCGTCGCTAAAGGTGGGTGAGCTCGAATGAGTTGGATAAGGAGTGAGCTTAAGATCCAGTCTCTCTTTCTCTCTCTCTCTATATATATATATAGAGAGAGAGAGAGCAAGGATCAAGAGCATTCCTCTTAAATAACATTACTCCTTAAATAACACTCCTTTATTAAAACTACATCATTTTAAAGTGGCCGCGGGTGACATTTTTGTAAATAAAAGGAAAATAAGTGGGACTACTCTATTTTAAGCCACTTCAAAACGACGTAGTTTTAATAAATGAGTGGTACTCCTTAGTAATGTTATTTAAGAGGAATGCTCTTGATCCTTGCTCTCTCTCTCTCTCTCTCTCTATATATATATATATATATATATATATAGAAGATGATCCATAATCAAGACTATGGATCATTTCATGGCAAACCCTGTTGGAGATAAGAGTTGACATAGTCTATGTTATTATCTCTCAGTTATTGTATATGATAAATATATCTTGTTAGTTAGGCTAGATTGATTTCTATCCCTTATTGTTAGCCACTGCTATGTATAGATATGTATAGACTTAGTCTATCTTTATCATTGTTTTAGCTTCTCATACGTGTAGCTATTTATATTGTAATATTTACATTGAATAACAATCATAATTTTTAAAACCTTTCATGGTATCAGAGCAAGTTGTATCCTCAACCTAATTTTTTTTCCATGGCATCCATTACCATCCCCAATGATGTTGACCCAAATTCACCTCTAGTCGTTGTTACGCTTATAAATATTCTCAAGCTAAACACGACCAATTATATGTCATGGAAACTCCAAATTCATGCTACTCTTATTGGGTATGGCATATTTAAGTTCTTGGACGGTACCTTTTCGTCGCCATCTCCCACCATCATAATAGAGTCGACCTCTGAACCCAACCTTGCTTACCGCACTTGGGTTCGCCAAGATAAGCTCTTCTTTGGAGCCCTCATTGGAACCTTGGAACCAACCATTGTTCCGCTAGTCTCTCATGCTGACACCACCAAACAAGCCTGGGATATTCTAGCAAATACATTTGCTAAGCAATCTCGAGGTCACATCAAGCTCATCAAAGCCAACCTTTGGGCCATTTCCAAAGGATCCCAAACACTCGAAACCTTGTAAAATACAAATGGGTATTTCGTATTAAATACAAACTGGATGGCACAATTGAACGTTAATGAGCTCGTCTTATTGCCAAAGGTTTTCAACAGAGACCCATAATTGATTACACGGAGACCTTCAGGCCGGTTGTAAAACCTGGCACAATTCGGACTTTATTATGTCTCGCTGTCACGAATAAATGACATCTTCGACAGCTTAATATCAACAACGCATTCCTTCATGGAATGCTACATGAGGACATTTACATGTCACAACCTTTAGGTTTTGTTGATATGGCACTCCTCAACCATGTGTGTAAATTACGAAAGGCAATATATGGGCTCAAACAAGCAGCTTGGGCTTGGTACACTGCACTCACCAACTTCCTCCTAAGTACGGGCTTCAAGTGATCCATGGCCGATACCTCACTCTTTATTTTGCACCATGCTACTACACCAATTTATTTAATTGTGTATGTGGACGATATTATTGTAACTGGTCCTAATGTTATTAACCTTGCTTTCTTCATTAAAAGCTTGGCGGCTAACAGATTTTCATTGAAGGATCTTGGTGCATTATCGTACTTTTTAGGTGTTGAAGTCAAGCTTACGAGCAATGGGTTATTTCTCAATCAAAGGAAATACATTATTGATCTTTTGGATCGAGTGAATAAGTTCCATACTAAGCCCACTCCAACTCCCTTGATTGTCACTCATGGGCTATCATCCACCTCCGACGGCGACCTTCTTGAATCACCAACAGAGTATAGAGCTGTTGTTGGTAGTCTACAATATCTCACTTTGACGAGACCCGGCGTCGCCTTTGCCGTTAACAAGCTTTCTCAATTCATGCATATGCCAAGGAGTGACCATTGGGCAGCCTTAATGAAATAACCCGGGTCAAATCCCGAGTCTGGAACAAATCTTGGGTCAAATCCCAAGTCTGAATCGAATCAAATCCATCCAAATAAGGCCTCAAACCACTGGCCCAATAGTATTTTCTTGGGTTATCTAGCCCACCACAGGCTCCCAAAAGGTCATGACTTGAAGGTACTATTGGTAGTTATTTAATTCCTCATATATAGACAAAATTTCCCCCTATCTTTCGATGTGGGACAGGGGTGTTACAAACTCCCCACTTAAATTTCTCAGCGTCCCCGTCGAGCCGATCACACACACTACCAAAGATCTTTGCCTCTCTAGCCATTGTGGGATAATAATTTGGCTTCGTGTCCCCACCTCCAGAACCTCCATCTCCTCCATTGTGGGATAATACCACCACCTTCGTGTCCCCACCTCCGACAACCCGATCGGATGACCCACCAGAGAGCTTGAGAGTCGGCTTTGATACCATATGAAACAACCCGGGTCAAATCCCGAGTCCGGAACAAATCTTGGGTCAAATCTCAAGTCCGAATCGAATCAAATCCATCCAAATAAGGCCTCAAACCACTGGCTCAATAGTATCTTCTTGGGTCATCTAGCCCACCACAGGCTCCCAAAAGGTCATGACTTGAAGGTACTATTGGTAGTTACTTAATTCCTCATATATAGACAAATTTTCCCCCCATCTTTCGATGTGGGACTGGGGTGTTACACTTAAAACACCTCATGCGCTACTTATGTGGTACCTTGGACAAGGGTATCAACATTTATAGTGACTCACCACTTCACCTTCATGCCATTTCAGATGCGGATTGGGCCGGTGACAAAGATGATTACACTTCCACCATGGGTCATGTGGTATTTCTTGGTCATAATCCTCTTACTTGGAGTTCTAAAAAGAAAAAATCATTGACCCAATCATCCACCGAGGCAGAATATTTAGTTGTAGCCTCCACTACGGCCGAATCATGTGGGTCCGAAATCTCCTTACTGAGTTGGGTGTTAATCTTGTGCATACTCCAGTCATTTATTGTGACAATCTTAGTGACACGCATGTCAGTGCCAATTCGGTGTTCCATTCGAAGATGAAACACTTGGCTCTTGCTTATTATTTCATTTCATAACAAGTAAAAAATGGTACACTTCATGTCATTCATGTTCCCACATGTGATCAGCTAGTTGACTTTCTTACCAAGCCGTTGTCACGACCTCGACTTGATCTTTCTCATCGCCCAAGATCGGACTATCGAGACATGCATCGTCCGTCTCATGGGGATGTTGGAGATAAGAGTTGACATAGTCTATGTTATTATCTCTCAGTTGTTTTATATGATAAATATATCTTGTTAGTTAGGCTAGATTGATTTCTATCCTTTATTGTTAGCCACTGCTATGTATAGATATGTATAGACTTAGTCTATCTTTATCCTTGTTTTAGCTTCTCATACGTGTAGCTATTTATATTGTAATATTACATTGAATAACAATCATTATTTTTAAACCTTTCAAACCCATATCCTGCTGTTCATTTCAATTAGCAATGATTCAGATTAAAGTGGGAGGATATGATTAGTATTTGCACCAAGAAGTTATTGCGGATATTAATTAATTAGTATATGCAAGAATTTCTTGTGAATAACTTTTTATGTTAAAAGTCAAATCACTCATTCTTTCTGTGACGCCCCCAAAATTAAGTATACATCACCCATCTTGAGTCGCCAGATACATGGTACAGAATTCAAATACAACTTAATAATACAACTGTCGTGTACAATACAATAAAACACAAACTGTGAGTTTGAATACAAATATTGTCTACTAGAGAGTATACAAACTCAAAAGGAGTCCTCATTACAATTATTATCACACTATTTCTGTAGAATAGTGAGGACTACTAATGCACCATCTAGGACCATCACTTACGTTCCCGACTCGTCCCGGCCTATATTCTCATTTCACAAGAGAAAAAGTGAAAGAAAAGGGTGAGCTCAACTAGCCCAAGAAGAAATATTATGACTAAGATAATGCGTAATAAATTATCATTAGCCTTAAATAGTGTTAAAGCGATACAATATAACAAACATCAAGTTTAATCTGCAATGAACAAGCAATCCATTAAAAGAGTCAGTAGAGAATAAAATCTACTATCTTTTATGATTTAAAAGGTTTTCATCACTTTTATCATTGGGACTCAAATTTTAATAAATAATCCACATCATCGAATCACCCTCGCACTACTACGGCGAGGATATTCTTTTAAGATCACGACCACGAATTATCCATGCACTACTGACTAAAGATAATCATGTTTTCATCAACGGTCCTGATCATGCCATAAAATAATTCATCTTTGCACCCTTGGCCGAAGAGAATCCATAGCTATAATCATACCAAAAACTGTAAAACCCCAACTTTTTGAATAAAGATGAATTTTCTATAAATATTATTTTTGAATATTATGGAGTGAAATTGATATAATGTTATAGTTGTGGGTAATATTTATAAATTTTGCATAGTATGCAAGTTGTTATATTATATTCGATTTGTCAGGGAATATTCGTTTTTTGAGGGAATATTCGCATAACCACAAGCAATCATTGGTGGACCCCACAACAAAATTATTGTCGGATTGAGAAAACGACAAAAATATTTTTATGAAAATATTTTGTTCCTGGATAAATTAATTCTTGAACTTGTTTTATTGAATTCTTATATCATTGTCATCATCCTCATATTTATATTTTTGAAAGTCATATGTGGCTCTGAAGGTATAGATGAACTTGGTATGATTATGAATTGAGGATTATTCGGTGTAATCATGACCGTAATGTTACAAATGATGTGGTAAAAGTCCTCATTGGCCCGTAGTGCATTGATGGACGGTTGTTGGAATGATCATGACCATTAATGAATACACAAATATTCTTGGCCCGTAGGTGCATGGATAATTGTGGTCGTGATACTTAAAGAATATCCTTGGTCGTAAAAGCGTAGGGTGATTCGCGATATTTTTTATTTTCTACTTGACTCTTTTAATGGATTGCTTGTTCATTGCAGTTAAACTTGATGTCTATTATATTTTATCGGTTTAACATTGTTGGAGACTAATGATAATTTATTCGCATTATCTTAGTCATAATATTTCTTCTTGGGCTAGTTGAGCTCACCCTTTCTTTCTTTCACCGTTCTTCTGTGAAATGATAATATAAATGGACGAGTCGGAGAACGGAGTGATGGTCCAGAGGATAAGATTAGTAGTCCTCACTATTCTCGTGAAATAGTGTGATAATAATTGTAATGAGGACTCCTTTTGAGTTTGTATAATCTCTAAGAGACAATATTTGTATTCAAACTCACGGTTTATGTTTTGTCATATTGTACACGCGATTGTATTTGAATTCTGCACCATGTATCTCGGCGTAACCAAGATGGGTGATGTATACCTAATTTTGGGGCGCCACAAAAACGGCCCATCAATGCACTACGGCCAATGAAGACTTTTTCCACATCATTTGTAATATTACGGTCATGATTACATCAATAATCCTCGGTCATAATCATACCAAGTCCATCTATGCACTATAGGCCACAGATGACTTTCAACAAAATATAAGCATGAGGATGATGACAATGATATAGGAATTCAATAAAATAAGTTCATGAATTAATTTATCCAGGAACTAATAACGTCCAATTGTCAACATGATACTGCTTTGTAGAGTAAAATTCAAGAATGATCAGAAGAATATTTTCATGAAAAGATACTGGATGAATGGCAAATATCAAAGATATTCCACTAATTTCATGGAGTATGGAAGTCAAAGTTTTAACCAACTGAGTATAATAAAGAATGGAATAACAAAAGAAATTACCATGCATGAGGTACTTCAGATGTATAAAGTGTTATTCCAATGTAATACTAAATAACGGAAACCGGTCGTGCAAAATTGCATGCCAAGCAGGATGTTTCAATGTAATAATAAAGAATGGAATAACAATGAAATCACCATGCATGCGCAGATTGCATAAACAAAGTTATTCCAATGAATACTAATAAGGATTTGAATCGAAGTCCGGCGTAGAAACGCATGCATGTGATATTCCAACAGAATAATAATAAAGAGCGGAACCAGTTAAAGGTACAGAAACGCATGATACATGATATTCCAACAGATTAATAAAGATTTAAATCAGTCCCACAGTAAAAACGCATGCATGTGATATTCCAATGTAATAATAAAAGCGGAATAATAGAAGAATGTCCCCAAGTATAGGGTAGCTTGGCAGATACAAAAGTTATTCTAATGTAATAATAAAGAATGGAAAATAATATTCCCTACCTTAGAAAGAAGAGTCTTTGGATATAGAAGTAGTGAAGTAGCGAGTAACACTTTTCTTCTTTCTCTCTCGTAGTTTCTCTCTAGAGTTTCGGTGAATTAAGTAATAAATAATGAATGAATGAGCTTTATTTATAGAAAAATGGATCAAGATAAGAACTAACTCATAAGCGGTCAGATTGATTTACTTTAATCGACGGTCCATATTTAAAGCAAAATCTTTTAAATAAAATATAATATATTCTATTTATAATCTAATAAAATGAATAACTTTATAAAAGATTTTACTATGCAAACACTATCGCAGCACTATGCAAATACTATGCATAATAAAATATAATATATTTTAATTATTGTCTAATAAAAGCAGATAACTTTATAAAAGTATTTGCATTTTTATATAAAAAAAGATTTTACTATACAAAACACTACGCAGAAACTATGCAACACTATGCATAATAGAATATAATATATTCTATTTATAAAATAACTTTATAAAAGTATTCTGTTTTATATAAAAAGATTTTACTATGCAAAACACTATGCAGACACTATACAACACTATGCATAATATAATATAATATATTCTATTTATAGAATAACTTTATAAAAGTATGCTATTTTATTACATTAATAATACCAATAAAACAAAACTGAGTGACTTATCACGTAAGTATCAATAATCAATATCGTGTGCTATTATGCAACCACGTGTATTACTGTACTTTTAACACCTGGTGTTTCAACAGTTAACGGTAAGACATCCGCCGTTATTTCCATAAAATATTTTTGTCGTTTTCTTAATCCGACAATAATTCCGTTGTGGGGTCCACCAATGATTGTACCTTCGTACGGATATTCCCCGAGAAAAAGAATATTCCCCGACCAATCGAATATTATACAACAACTTGCGTACTTTTCAAAATTTATAAATACTACCCACAACTATAACATTATCTCAAATCCACACCATAATATTAAAAAAAATATTTTGAGAAAATTAAATCTTTATTCATAAAATCTGGGGTCTCACAATCTCCCCTCCTTATGAAATTTCACCCTCGAAATTTATGTACGTACTTGGTATGCTAAACAAGTGAGGATACCTCGACTTCATTTCAAATTCTAACTCTAGAGGTATAACCTTTGAGTGTTGAATACGATCCTTCTTATCCAATATTTTAACACGTATCTCCTACGTTAAATCTTCTGCTATCTCGTCTAGTTCTAATTTAATAATGTGGTTCGGGTCGTCCACATATTTACGTAACATCGATACGTGAAAAAAAACGTTATGAACACGCCGACATACTTGGCGGTAAAAGCGAGTCTATATAGCCACGCCCTACTTCATCGAGGATTTCAAATGGGCCAATTAAATCGAGGGTTGAGATTTTCTCTTCGTCGATTCTTGCTTCTAGAATAACGTCCTCTTGAACCTTCTTCTTCACATTCATCAACTCGAGTATGTAGCTTGGAAATGGCTTTTAACTTTATCGATTAAAGTCGATTCTACTCGTATATTCAATTATCTTCACTGGGTTTCCTTGAGTCTTTAACTCTATCTTCATCATTTGTGTAAGTAAATACGAAATGGGCCTTTGTGTTAACAACATCGCACTAAAGAACGATACGATCTTCTACTCAACGCGTTTACCTACCACGCTCGCTTTCCCACGATGTTATTGAATGGTACGATCGTAATCTTCAACAAATTTCGAGCCAACGTCTTTTGGCGCATGTTACGCTCGCTTTAGTTGAAGAAATATTTAACGGTTTTAGAAATGGGTTTTGTCTTTGGGGTCAATACAAAATTCGATTTCACGCCTAGGGTAGGCTAAAAAGTCTTCAAGAATACGTCAGAAATTTATTAACAATAGAAATATCATTCAAAAGCGTGACTCTCATCCAAGACTTAGATAAGACGTCACATTGATACCTATCAACTTGTCATCGTCATTCACAACGTCGCCTACGTAAAGTAAAGGCGGTGCATTCCACACAAGGAAGTCAACAACGAAAAGGACCGGGGCTCTTTACTTATGGTTTGATATGACAATGATTGACTTTAGTGGTTTGGTTGCTTGAATTCGCATAACAGGTTGGTTAGGAATATGAAAGATAATAACCTTACGAAAAGCACGATGAGTAGTTAACCAATCGATTCCTAAAATCGCATCAAAGGCAAGTATTTTCAAAGAGATAAGATTGACAGGTAACGTGAAAGTGACAATTTGAATCAACAAGATTTATAAACAGTGGAGGTAACGAAGGTTTCTCCCAACTGAGTTTAAACAGATATATCAAAGTCTAACTTCTCCGGAGTTAACTTTAAATATTGAACACAACTAGGTGCAATAAAAGAGTTAGTAGAACCGTTATCTAACACGGTATAGACTTCGCAAGAGTTTATGACTAACATACCCGTGATAATTTTATTCAGGTTCCTCGTCACGAAAAAAAAACGCTCTCTCTTAAATTACTGGCTTAGACTTGTCTAGGACATCCTTTGGTGCCTCCATCCTAGCTGAACTTGTCTTCGGTGAACGACAAAATCGGGCTAAGTGACCTTCTCTTCCACAATTATAGCATGCTTTGGACGGCATCACGCAGTTTGGACTGATGTGTCCCTCCCTTCCGCATTTGAAGCATATGATAGGTGGTCGTTCTCCTTCCTTAACAACGGGTGATGGTGCTGATGTCTTTCCATCATTGTTGAATCTCCTCTTCTTGAAATATCTATTCTTATTGTTTTGACCATGATTACCACCGAAGTGGTTACCATTTCTGGCATATTGATTCCCTCCATGCTTATTGTCACCGCTTTGATGATCAATTATCACCCCAGTATTATCATTTTGCTTTACCGCTTCTCTTTTGGTTGCGTTGACTCGTTATCGCGCTCCACTAACTGAGCCCTATTTACAACATCTGAATACAAACACAGTTTATGAGAAATAAGATATTGACGTATCTCCGGCTTCAAACCTCTTCAAAACATCCGCGTCATTCTCTCTTCATTATCAACCAAGTGGGACGCAAATCGGGACAACTCGACAAACTTGGCTTCGTACTGCGATATGGTCATGTTGTTTTGCTCCAACTTAATAAATTCCACCTCCTTCATGTGACGAATGCTTTCGGGAAAGTACTTGTCATTGAATGACTCTTGAACTTCTCCCAAGACATCTTGAGTGCGTCAGTCGGGAACGCGTTTCTGATTCCCCGATGATCCGCTTCTTCACGCAACATAAAGGTTTCAAAGGGAACCTTTTTCTCCTCGGAGCATCCCAAAACATCAAATATCTTGGTGATCTGCTTTAACCACGTCTCCGCCTTAAGTGGTTATGGCTTTCCCAAAAACTCCGGTGGTCCCAGCTCCTTGAATTGCTTAGCGGTGACCAACCGAGAGTTGCCATTGTTTCCTCCTGCATTATGAATATGGAGCCTTTACTTTGATGTTGCATGAATTCTAAAAGCTCCTAAACGCACTCGTCGCTCACAATTGATCAATGTTGTTGTTTATAGGAGGATTATCGCCATCCTGTTGCACATTGTCCTGATTATTGATCTGTGGAGAATCAATAGTCTCCTGTGCTCCATTACTATTCTCAATATTCTCGGATGTCATTTTCAGATACTGCCACAAAACAAAGGTTAATTGACATGTAACATATTATCCCTATATTCTGACCGACCAATTAAATACCAAATAAATTTAGGTAGGTCATACTAGCGAAGGAATTCCCCGTCTCTCCCCTCCTAGTTCTTGTCTCACATCACAGCCAGGGATCATATCCTTAAGCTTTGATACCAACTGTGACGCCCCAAAAATTAGGTATACATCACTCATCTTGAGTCGCCAGATACATGGTACAGAATTCAAATACAACTTAATAATACAACTGTCGTGTACAATACAATAAAACATAAACTGTGAGTTTGAATACAAATATTGTTTACTAGAGAGTATACAAACTCAAAAGGAGTCCTCATTACAATTATTATCACACTATTTCGCTGAAATAGTGAGGACTACTAATGCACCATCTAGACCATCACTCCGCTCCCCACTCTAAGTCCAAGCCTATATTTTCATTTCTCAAGAGAATAAAGTGAAAGAAAGGGTGAGCTCAACTAGCCCAAGAAGAAATATTATGACTAAGATAATGCGTAATAAATTATCATTAGCCTTAAATAGTGTTAAACCGATACAATATAACAAACATCAAGTTTAACTGTGCATGAACAAGCAATCCATTAAAAGAGTCAGTAGAGAATAAAATCTACTATCTTTTATGATTTAAAAGGGTTTTCATCACTTTTATCATTTGGACTCGACTTAATAAATAATCCACATCATCGAATCACCCTCGCACTACTGCCAAGGATATTCTTTAAGTATCACGACCATTTAATTATCCATGCACTACTACTTAAAGATAATCATAATTTCATCAATGGTCCCGATCATGCCATAAAATAATTCATCTTTGCACCCTTGGTCAAGAGAATCCATAGCCATAATCATACCAAAATCATCCATCAATGCACTACGGGCCAATGAGGACTTTTTCCACATCATTTGTAACATTACTACCATGATTACACCGAATAATCCTCGGTCATAATCATACCAAGTCCATCTATGCACTACAAAAGCCGAGATGACTTTCAACAAAATATAAACATGAGGATGATGACAATGATATAGGAATTCAATAAAACAAGTTCAAGAATTAATTTATCCAGGAACTAATAACGGCCAATTGTCAACATGATACTGCTTTGTAGAGTAAAATTCAAGAATGCTCAGAAGAATATTTTTATGAAAAGATACTGGATAAAGCGCAAATATCAAGGATATTCCACTAATTTCATGGAGTATAGAAGTCAAAGTTTTAACCAACTGAGTATAATAAAGAATGGAATAACAAAAGAAATCACCATACATGCAGATTGTGATGATAAAGTTATTCCAACAGAATACTAAATAACGGAACCAGTCGTGCAAAATTGCACCAAGTGAGGATGTTCCAATGTAATAATAAAGATTGGAATAACAATGAAATCACCATGCATGCGCAGATTGCAGATAGTATAAAAGTTATTCCAAATGTAATACTAATAAGGATTTTAATCAGTCCCACGTAAAAACGCATGCATGTGATATTCCAATAGAATAATAATAAAGACGGAACCCAGTCCCCACAGAAAACGCATGCATATGATATTCCAACAATGAATAATAAAGGCGGAATCGTCCCAGGCGTAAAACGCATGCAGACGAGGATATTCCAAATGTAATAATAAAGATTTTAATAATAGAAGAATATCACCAAGTATAGGGTAGCCAGATACAAGTTATTCTAACAGAATAATAAAGAATGGAATAACAGAAGTTCTCTTTATGAATACAAAAGAAATAATACTCCCTACGAGTACAACAAATAATATTCTCTACCTTAGAAAGAAGAGTACTGGATATAGAAGTAGTGAAGTAGCAGAACACTTTTCTTCTTTCTCTCTATAGTTTCTCTCTCAGAGTTTCAAAGTGAATTCGTAATAAATAATGAATGAATGAGCTTCTATTTATAGAAAAATGGATCGCATAAGTAACTAACTCATGAAGCGGTCCAGATTGATTTACTTTAATCTGATTTCATCCATATTTAAAGCAAATTCTTTTAAATAAAATATAATATATTCTATTTATAATCTAATAAAAACGAATAACTTTATAAAATATTTTACTATGCAAATACTATCATAGAGCACTATGCAAACACTATGCATAATAAAATATAATATATTTTAATTATTGTCTAATAAAGCAGTATAACTTTATAAAAGTATTCTGCTTTTATATAAAAAGATTTTACAATGCAAAACACTATACGTAAACTATGCAACACTATGCATAATGTAATATAATATATTCTATTTATAAAATAACTTTATAAAAGTATTACATTTTTATATAAAAAGATTTTACTATGCAAAAACACTATGCAACACTATGCATAATAGAATATAATATATTCTATTTATAGAATAACTTTATAAGAGTATTTCATTTTATTACATTAATAATACCAATAAAACAAAATCGAGTGACTTATCACGTAAAGATCAATAATCAATACCGCGTGTTACTATGCAACCACGCCAGATTATTGTATTTCTTTTAACACCGGTGTTTCAACAAGCTTAACTGTAGAAGACATCCGTCGTTATTTCCATAAAATATTTTTGTCGTTTTCTCAATCTGACAATAATTCCGTTGTGGTGTCCACCAATGATTATACTGTCGTACGGATATTCCCCGACAAAAAGAATATTCCCCGACCAATCGAATATTATACAACAACTTGCGTACTTTGCAAAATTTATAAATACTACCCATAACTATAACATTATCTCAAATCCATACCATAATATTAAAAAAAATATTTCGAGAAAATTAAATCTTTATTCATAAAATCTGGGGTCTCACACTTTTTCCTAACCCAACATTTTCTCTTTCTCCCAATCAAATTGTAAAATTCAGTAGTTTTTTCTGTTACAAATCCAAAATTATCAATCTATATATCGTTGAAAAAATCTCATCAAAATCTTCAAAACAAGATACATTGGTGAAATAATTATATACAGTGAGTATAAATACTTTTAAGATTTCATAGTAGCTCTTAGAATGTACAAGCACTATCCAAACAACCATGAATTAGAAGACATATATTATTATAGGTAGTCACTGATCAGGTGTAACATAAATCCCTTTATCAAATCAAAGAAGAATTATCCTAACAAAATATGATGTTTATGTTGGGAATTAAGTGTCTTAAAATAAACAATAACATTTAACAAAAAAATATAATATTTAATGTAGTTTGATTCTTAATAACTTAATTCACAAAATTAATTTTTCAATATATTAATCTGCATATTATAACTTTTTATACAGAATAAAAACTAAAAAAATCCTCCATCACACAACATTTCAAAATTCATTAATTATACCATTTCTCAACTTTCTAGGATGCTACTATCTCTTGATTGTATTCTACCTCTCTATAAATACAACTATTTATAAAGTACCTACAACTTCTTTTTTCTAATCTAATTAGGACACTCTCACATAATAATATACATACTACAAATTATAAGATTACTTTCAAAATAATACTCATATTAAAAATATGATTAATTCTCATAAATAAGATTCGATGAGTTACCTAACAATTCTTTCCTCGACTCGAACCCCCAAACACTTCAACTTCATCTTTGAATTTCACTCGATCGATGGTTGCTTTTTTTAGTCTTGTTTCTCCGCATAGACTATTTATCTAACACACAAATTATTTTTTTCAATCTTTCCCACCTTGAAGACTTAATTTTTTTTCTTTTAACACTGTTAGAATTAGGATCACACACACGCACACGACAATAGAGAATTAACACACATAGATTTATGTGGTTCCCCAATTTGGGTACTCCACAGGCGGCTTGTTGTTTTATTCATGATTTCTAGTTACATATTATTTTACAATAGATAGTATTTATAGCCACTAATCATATTTTAACCCTACTTCATATTATGGCTCAAATACCCATAATGTCCTTCCAAAAAATAAACCATTAAACTTCAGTCTGCCGACCAACGCGCCCTGCGCCGCTCAAATACACATTATGACTCAAATACCCATAATTCCCCCTCGCTCCGCTCCGCTCCGCTCCGTACTAGCCTTTTTCAGTAGTTTCCATGTTATGAGTCACAAGTTCCAACAAACACTTTGCACGAATCGTCTTGACCCATATTATATGTATATCCACGCGAGGAAAATTTTCCCAAAGAAATTATATTCTCACTACAACCAGAGACATGTCATACTTTCTCAAGAATCTTCATAGAACCACCATGAAGTTTGAAATTAACGAACACTTCCAATAATTTCAATTTTCACTCTCTCTTTATTCATTGCATAAAACGTAGCCAAATTCTCCATCTTCCTTCAAACTCTCAAAGAAATTTCTCTCCTTGTATATATGCATAGAAGTCGCATAATCCAATACCATCTCATGTTCATTATAATCACTCTTAACCATATTAAAACAAATTCTTCTTAAATTTCACTAATCAAATTAACATCTTCAACTTTCTCTTGTCGTCCTTCAATTTTTCTTAATACTTCCTTAAACTTTTCATGCCCTTCTTTAATATTTGCATTGGTATTGGACGTGACTATTAATTCTATCCACAATAGTAGCACTCTCTATCACTGTAATCTCTTGGCCTGAATCTTGATCTTCCTCTACTATTATCTCTCAATTGATGTCTCCCTCGATTAGAACCCTCTATGGTTAGTGCTTACTCACAATTTTATTGCTCTTTTCTCCATTAACTTTTGACTTTCTCACAAAACAGTAACCATATCATCTAAAATCAAAGTTGATTTTTCCACCAATAATGTTTGTACCATCGACTTGTAAGACTTGGGCAAAAATGACAATAAGAGCAATGACTTCCATCTTCTAATTTTTCACCCGTACGTATTCAACAATTGAGATAATAACTTGTTAAAAGCATTTAGATGATCATGGAGATTCATTCATTCATGCATCTTCAAGTAGTACAATTCCATCTTCAATCATAATCTGATGGTTGACGACTTCGAAGCATAACTTTTCTCGAGCTTTACTTATAATTTTTTTGGATCAGTCTCTTTCAACATATCATACTTTATCTTAAGTGTTATTGATGAATGTATTATGCTTACCACCTTCTTTCACCTCGTCTGATTTTTTCTCCTCTAAAACTTAATCAAATCCTTACAACACCAAAAGATCTTACACACTACTGCCACAATGTGAAATTTATTTTCCCATCGAATATTGAGAACTCAAATTTACCCAAATTCGTTGCCATCATATTACGCGAAATAATCTACCTCGAATCCAATCAACCTAGCTTTTGAAACCACTTGTTGGGAATTAAGTCACACAAAATAAATAATAACACTTATGAAAGAAAAATAACAAAAAATTTAACATGATTTGTTCCTCAATGACCTACTGATCCATAAAACAAATTTCAATATATTAATCCCCACGATGCAACTTTTTGCACATAATAAAAATCAAAAAAAGCATCCCACACACAACAACCTAAGACCCAATTACATCCTCTATCAACTCTCTAAAATATTATTACCGCTTGGCTATGTTCTACCTCTTTTTAAACACAAGATTTTATTTATAAAGTTCTCATAACTTTCATTTCCTAATCTAATTAGGAAACTCTCACATAATAACATACTTACTAGAAATAAGAATACTTTCAAAATGTTGAGTTACCGCGTAATAGTAAAGTCTCACATTGAAACACAAAGAGAAAGATTGAGGACATACGCTCTAATGGACCATACACATAATAGGTTGACCTTTTAGGTTAAGATGTTGTTTCAGATCATGAGCATATATATATGGATCGGATATTCCCAACAACTGTGATGATCAAAGCTATGACTATGGGCTTGGGTCATGGATATGGTATGGGCGAGCAAGTGCTGGACTATTCTCGCAGAGGCTCTTAGTTGACTCTTAACAAGAGTTATGGAAAAGCGTGGGCTCGTCATTGGGGAGATACCTGATGGGTTAAGCTCAATGAATTATGGAATGCTTGTGGATTATATACTCTTTGAGTAAAGTGGTTGACTATTTTTGGAGAGAATCATGGTTGATTAAACAAGAGATATTAAGAGAAGTTTGTCAGACAGGAAGACTTGATGGGCTAGCTTGACAGAGGCTCTTGGTGGATCAAACAATTAAGACTCATATGAGCTAATGCTTAAAAGAGTATGGTTAAAGCTCAAAAGGGAGCTTGGTGTCGATGTGGATGTAGAGATCATGCGTTAAGGGGGAGATTGTTGAGGTAACACGTGATAGTAAAATCTCACATCGAAACAGAAGAAGAAACACTAATGACATATATGCTCGAATGAATCATAATCCTAATAGGTTAACCTCAGGGTCGTTCCTAAGATATTGGTGGCCCAGGATAAAAAATAAAAACGAGACCCTCTTCGAAATATTGTCTTCACAAAAAAATATAAAAAATAAAATAAATAACAAGTATAAGCTGTATCAAAAAATTGTTTTTCCGGTGCTTAAAACATAATAGTTCGACTACAACAAAATATATGAGAATACATTCATTGAAATATACTTATTCTAGTATTCCTAGAGCAAAAATCTTCAATCAAATGTTCAAAATCTTATATGTATACTTTATATATATAAAAAATTGAGGCCCTTCTGATCAGGGGCTCATGGAGGTCGACTTTTCTGCCCGTGCTCAGGAACATGCCCGTGCTCAGGAACAGCTCTGGTTCACCTTTTAGTTCAATATATGATTTCTAACCGTTTATAACAGGGTGCATGCATATTTTTCATGAAGGATGGGGGACCAGGGACCCAACCACCAATAAAAAAAACAGGGAGGCAAGCACAAAATTGGCATCATCCAGCTATGATATATAAGCTTTTACATATATATTTTAATGGAGATGTCCTGTCGAAATTCATATATTCTTTCAAAGTTGAAATTCTAAGATGGTGGAATTGATCCCAAATCAATCCTGCCAGTACTGCACTATGGATAGGAACACCGTTTGGGGGATATCCATTGCTAATTGGATGGTGCACAAGGCATAGAAACAAAATCAATTAAATATATGTTAGGTGTAAGATTGAATATAGCAAAACATTCTCAAAAAAATTAAAGAAGAATGGAAAATAAGATTCATTAAATTGTGGCTATTCATGATGTATTTATATTTGTACATCTCACACATTACAATAATTCACACACCAAACAAAATTTATATAGTAATTAGAAAACTCTAACTATTACAATATGAATTCAAACTCATGAGACCCAAAATATTATATTAGTCAAACTCAAGATCGGGTTATTAATAGTGATCATTGGTCAGACCTTCGACTACCCTATCATAATGATTATTAATATAGAGTATTAATGCTACAGACACAAACTATTTTATAAATATTTTACAAACCGCTGATGTGACATATATACTCCACTTCAGCATATTGATCAACAAATTATTTCAATGTAGTCTTCGGCCCCACACAATATGCTGAGGTGGAGTATGCCACTGTTATCTGTAATATATAGTATTATTTAATAATGCATATAAATATAATAATAATAAATTATGCAAAACAGAAACAATGTATAAAATGAAAAATATAAATCCGAGTCCTTTGAATTCACAAAGTCTCCTTAAAGCAAATTTATTCCCCCACAGATGCTAAGGGTTAATTGAATAATTGCTTCCCAAGATAAAACGAATTTCAATTCTTAATTAGTAGCATTACAAAATTAAGAATTCATCGAACCAATTTCTATGTTATGCACTGAACTAACATTGATAATTAAAAATGCATGCATGAAGAAAACTAGGACTTACTGTTAGTGCAACACTATTTGATAGATAACGGGATTTGTAGAAACGGGAAACGAGATTAACATGGAAGGAACGGGATTTACAGGGAAGGAACGGGATTGCAGAAGCAAAACGGAATTTAATATACTGCAGAACGGGAATTGCAGAAACAAAACGGGGAGAAAAAAAATGTTATCTTTGAAATGTTCCCACACCGTTTATTTATAGAATAATTCTGCAGCATATGGGAACAACTGCCATCAAAACTACGTAGTTTAAACAAAATTTGATAAACAGATTTTGCCCAAAAAGATATATATTATGATCCGACCCTACCCGAATCCGACCCGGCCCGACCCGTCAATTTTCTCATTCAATTCTTAATGGATTTGAACACATAAATATATATTTTATCAAACCCATTTCCAACAATCCCCCACATGAATATAAAATTGGCTTTACAATATGCAAAATATGTTATGAATATGCAGACACTAGTTCAAGTACATAACAAAAGATATTTCATCAGGTTAAGTAGCCTAGTGGCTTTGAACTTGCCCTAGTAAAATCTATCGGATTTACTTGGGTAATCAGTAGACTTGATGTCTTTGAACTGTCAGCTTTTCATGTAAACCAAGATAATAGAATTCACAAAATATCTCTTCAGACATAGTTGGTTCTCACGTTTGTGTTCATTTTGGCCTTGAAACACCTTTTGGTTCTGTGAGTATATTAGAGAATTCAGCCTTCAAAATTCTCACAGAAGTGGCCCCCTTCTTACTCACGTAGGTGACTTCTATTAAGAGTATCCTGCAATACCTCACTTGAACATATTTCACTTGATTCTCGCGGCAGATGTGCACTGTCTCATTTTGGAATGGTTAGGAGTAAATATCTCCTTAGTGCTTTACTGAGTACTACATAGTTCGGTTTGCCCATTGAACCTAGATCTTGGGATCTCCAGTCAGCTAGGTTGGGTTGCCACTATGACGACTCTTATTTAAATAGTAGGCTTTAAACCCATTCCCTTTGATGAATTTTCCACCTGCTCTCTTGTTAAACCTTTTGTAAGCGGATCCGCAATATTATCTTTTGACTTTACATAATCAATTGAGATAATTCCATTTGAGAGAAATTGTCGAACCAGATTATGTCTTCGTCAGATATGGCGTGATTTCATCGTTATATAAATGACTCATGCTCTTCCAATCGTTGATTGGCTATCACAAAGGTATACATATACCGGCATGTGTCTTGACCAATTTGGAATATCCTCTAAGAAATTACGAAGCCACTCAGCTTCTTCTCCAGCTTTGTCTTACGCAATGAATTCTGATTCCATTGTAGACCTAGCAATACACGTTGGTTTTGAGGATTTCCAAGATACCGCTGCACTACCAAGTATAAATACATATCCACTTGTGGATTTGGAATCTTTAGTATCAGATATCCAATTAGCATCAGTATATCCTTCCAATACTGCTGGATATCTTGTATAGTTCAGTCCATAGTTTTGAGTATGTTTTAAATATCCCAAAACTCTCAAAATAGCTACTTAGCTGGATTACTCGTATACCTACTTAGCTTACTTACTGAATAAGCTATATCAGGGCCTAAGACAGTTCATGATATACATTAAACCCGCCTATTATATTGAGAATATTCTAGTTGAGATATGCTATCACCTTCATTTTTAGCTAGATGAAGATTTATATCAATCTGGGGTCTTATTTAGAATTATATTATACTTGTTAAATTTTTCAAGTATTTTCTCAATGTAATGAGTTTGAGATAATATAATTCCATAAGAGGTTCTAGAAATCTTGATTCCTAAAATTATATCAAGAACCCCAAGTCTTTCATGTCAAACCTATTCGACAACATACACGCTAAGTAGAGTTGATAACTTCATTGTTGCTACCCATGATTAACATATCATCCATGATAAAGACAAACAATGACATATTCCTTTTGAGTGCTTTTGACATAAACACATTTGTCACACTCATTAATTTTAAATCCATTTGATAACATAACATTATCAAAATTCTCATGCCATTATTTTGGTGCTTGTTTTAATCCATACAAGGATTTAACAAGTTTGCATACTTTTCTCTCTCTCTTGTCTGTGAGAAAAGGTGAAACCTTCAAAGTTGTTCCATATATATTTCTTCATCTAATTCACCATTTAAGAATTCAGGTCTTTACATCCATTTGATGTATTTCAAGTTTATTTAAAGATGCTATTGCTATTAGCATTCGAATAGATGTAATTCTTGTAACGGTGAATAAGTGTCAAATAATCCAATCCTTCCTTTGTGTCTATAGCCTTTAACAACAAGCCTTGCTTTGTATTTATCAATTGAGCCATCGCCTTTCATCTTCTTTTTGAAGATCCATTTATACCCTAAGGGTTTTGAAACTGTGGAAGGTCCACCAATTCCCATGTATGATTTTGCATAATGGACTCAATTTCGCTATTTATTGCTTCTTTCCAATGAGAAGCATCTGGAGAGGATATTGCTTCCTTGTACGTTCGAGGATCGTTTTCTAACAAAAATGTTAGAAAATCCGGACCAAAAGACGTTGAAGTCCTTTCCCTTTTGCTACGTCTAGGCTCATCCACTACAGACTCTTTGTCTATATTTTTAGGATTATTACTAGTAGCATCCAAAGGTCTTTTGTTTGGATTTGAATAATTATTTCCATTATATGGAAAAACATTCTCAAAAAATGATGCATCTCTTGATTCAATAAATGTATTAACATGAATATCGTTAATTTCAGATTTATGAACAAGAAAGCGATAAAGATCTTATTTGTTATTTTCATAACCAATGAAAACACAACCAATTGTTTTTGGTCCTATCTTAACCTTTTTAGGTTTATGAACCATTACCTTTTCATAGACACCCCACACTCTTAAGTATTTATAGAAGGTCTATGACCTTTCTATAATTCATAAGGTGTTTTGTGAGTTTTCTTATGAGGCACTTTGTTAAGAATATAATTGGCGTAAAGCAAAGCTTCCCCCACAAATTTGGGGTGCTCCGTAATCATTTAACATAGCATTCAACATTTCTTTCAATGTTGGGTTCAAGCGCTCAAAGAATACCGTTAGATTGAGGTGAATAAGGAGTGGTGTTTTAGTGAATAATACCATGAGTAGAGCATATCTCTTCAAATGGTGATTCATATTCACCACCTCTATCGCTTCTTATTGCTTTAATCTTTTTGTTAAGTTGATTTTCAACTTCATTTTTATAAAGTTGAAACTTTTCTACAGCCTCATCTTTGCTTCTTAGCAAATATACATAACAATATCTTATGCAGTCATCAATAAAGGTTATTAAATATTTTTTCCCACCTTTAGTTTGCACAAACTTTAAGTCACATATATCAGTATGAATTAAATCTAGAGGTTCAGTTTTCCTTTCAACAGAATGAAAGGGTAATCTTGTCATTTTTGATTCCACACAAATTTCACATTTATGTTTATGATTAATATCAAATTTAGGCAAGAATTCTAAATTAATTAATCTATGCAAAGTATTATAATTAACATGTCCTAATCTAGCATGCCATATATTTGAAGACTCTAACAAGTAAAGCGGTAAGAATTAATTTTATTATTATTAATAGACTTGACAACAATAATATAACATTCATCTTAAAGAGCCCATCATTCATGTAGCCCTTTCCTACAAACATATCATTCTTTGTAAGTACAAATTTATCAGACACAAACACCAACTTAAAGCCATTCTTGCTAAGTAGTGACCCAAAAACTAGATTCTTCAGAATATCTGGCACATGAAGCACTTCATTCAAAGTCGGGTTCTTTGTCTAGATGTCATTTTCAAGATAATCTTTCCACGCCCTTCAACCTTTGAACTTGAGGAGTTTCCATGAAGAGTTGATCATCATTTTCTCACTGGTTTGTAAGTAGAAAACATCCATTTGTTGGAACATATGTATAGAGTAGCCCCGGTGTCCACGCATTCACTTTTGTGGTTTTCTACCAAATTGCATTCAGATACAATCGCAGAAGATTAATGTCTCAAACATCTTCGCATAACTTTTCCGATTCACCACATTTGCTTTAGACTTGTTCTTTCTTGAACTTCTTTCGCTTGCGACATTCACTTGATTTATGTCCTGGATGCCACACAACAAGCATTTGCCCTTGAATTTTTCTTCGCCTCAAGGCTTCTTTTTCCTTCACGCTTCCTTTTTTTGTGTTGTTTGGCCTTTGTTCTACAACATTTGCCTTTGCTTCAATGAAATTCTTCCCACTCTTCTTCTCTCGATCCTCGATTGTCCTCTTCAATCCTAAGTCAAGATAATCGCTTCTTCAAGATTCATCTCTTTGCGCTTATGCTTGAGATAATTCTTCAAGTCTTTACATGATGGTGGAAGCTTCTCAATCATTACAAAGAACTTGAATGAATCACTTAATGACATTCCTTCAGAATGAATGTCATGTAGAATTATCTGTAATTCTTGAACCTGAGTGATAACTACTTTGGAATCTATCATTTTATAATCAAAAAATTTACCGACTATGAATTTTTTCATGCCAAAGATCTTCGCTTTTATATTTTTATCTAAAAATTCCCAAAGTTCTTTTGCAGTTTGAATAGTACAATATACATTATATAATGCATTATCTAAACCATTCATTACATAATTTCTGCAAAGAAAATCTGCATGTTTCCATGCATCAACTGCAGCCACCTTTTCTTTGTCAGTTTCTCCTTCAACAAGAGTAGGACAATCCTCTTGTAGAAACCGAGCCAAATTCAATGTTGTGAGATAGAATAGCATTTTTTGTTGCCAACGCTTGAAATCAGTTCCATTGAACCTTTCAGCTTTTTTCTCCATGAGACATACTCATAAAGCAGAATGGTACTAAGAGATGCCATTTCATATACAAGGAAGACAATTGTCAATGATGTAAACAAATTTCATTTTATATAAGATGTAACAAATTTTATTTACAAATTGTTTTTGCAGAATACTATATATTAACACAATAATATATCTTAACAATCAAAATAAACTGTTATATAAATTTGAAAACAATAATGTAATAATATCTATTAATATGCAAATAATTTTTCATTTTACATAAAACACTACTACAATTACTGTAATATATATATAAATGTAATATTATATATCTACTAACATGTAATATTCCTAAACATATAAACATGCAACAAAATAAAATAAATTGTTATAATGAGTAACTTAGTTTAATAATTTGTTATGATAACAAAATTATGATTATGAACGGATAGAAACAGAAATTTGTTTTTTTTTTACCAATAATAATTACATGCACCATGCAATATTTACTACACTCATATATATTATATATTATATATTATTTCGCATGTATCATGCACCACACTTCATCGCACCATATATTAATATTAAACTTTCACAATGCTCTATATATTAAACTTTCATGCAATATCATATTCAGATATAACTTTCATGCACTAACAGTACACGTATAAATATACCTATATATATAAGATATTATATATATATAATATATATTCTAACAGTATGAATATAAATATATAATATATTATATTAACCGAAGAAGTGATACTAACATACTGCAGGATTTGTCTTGAGAATCATTTGCATCATATTCAATGAATATAACACGAAATATATAACTTTTTACACTATTTATATAAAATATATAGCATGCTATTATATTTATGCAATATATACGTGCTTGAGTAAGAAATAATGTGGATGATTACAAGATACAGGAATTGTGTACTTGACTTCAGTAATTCAAATACACACTTTAAATTCAAATACTTGACTTAAGGAATTGTGTACTGGATTGTTATTTCCGTCATATATATATTAACATGTAATATATATGCACATATATATATTTAAACGAAATTGGAAATAACAGAATTTAATATATATACATGCAACAAAAATTCTGTTAATCAAAAACAAAATATCATGTATATTAAAATGCAACAAATATTATGTTAAAATAATTTTTTATTCACATCAAATAATACTATAATTACAGAAAGATTAAATTTGCTTTAAGATTATTATCTGTAATATATAGTATTATTTAATAATGCATATAAATATAATAATAATAAATTATGCAAAATAGAAACAATGTGTAAAATGAAAAATATAAATCCGAGTCCTTTGAATTCACAAAGTCTCCTTAAAGCAAATTTATTCCCCCACAGATGCTAAGGGTTAATTGAATAATTGCTTCCCAAGATAAAACGGATTTCAATTGTTAATTAGTAGCATTACAAAATTAAGAATTCATCGAACCAATTTCTATGTTATGCACTGAACTAACATTGATAATTAAAAATGCATGCATGAAGAAAATTAGGACTTCATCGTTAGTGCAACACTATTTGACGATGATAACTGGATTTGCGTAAACGGAAAACGGATTAACGAGGGAAGGAACAGGATTTACGGGAAGGAACGGATTTACAGGAAGAAACGGGATGCGTAAGCGAACGAGATTTAATATATATCGCGCAGAGCGGAATTGTAGAAACAGAACGAGGAGAAAGAAAAAAAAATGTTATCTTTGAAATGTTCCCACACCGTTTATTTATAGAATAATTTCGCAAAGATATGGGAGCAACCGCCATCAAAACTACGTGAGTTAAAACAAAATCGATAAATGATTTTGCCCAAAAAGATATATATTATGACTAATCCGATCCGACCGAATCCTAATCTTTACCATTAACTTTCTCATTCAATTCTTAATGGATTTGAACACATAAATATATATTTTATCAAACTCATTTCCAACAGCCACATCAATAGTTTGTAAAATATTTATAAAATAATTTGTGTATCTAACATTATTCATTAGTATAAATCAATTCGAACATCTCTATATTATTAAGAGTGAGGAAAAATGTTCATTGTGTATATCTTAATTAATTAATTCGTCTATGACAAATTTTAATTATTAATCGAGTGTGAAACAAAAGACTTAGACTAGCTAATGATCATGGTACATGAAATTAAAAGTTTCTTTTTATTGTACTAAGCATTAGTGACTAATTATATAATATGAACATAGAAAATTAAAATTAAGATTGGGAACTGTGGACTTTTTCTTTGCATTTCACATTTGTGTTAATTATATAGGTTTTCTTGTGGAATTCTAAAGGAGGTCTACATTCTTTGTTCTTGCTATGAAGTCATTGTCAATTTAATTCTATAAATGAAAATTCATTATTATTTGTCCATTAGTTGAAGCCATTGACAGTTTGACACCTCCATGTTCTCTCTCTATCATTCGTACTCTTTCACCATCAGTCCACAGGGATTTGGCAAATAGTATTCCATGGCATATCATTTAGGAATTAATGGCACAGAGCATGAGGGACCCCCTTTTGACGTGCCAACCAACCAAGACTGTAAATAGAATGACCTGAATAAAAATGAATGTCCTGCTTATTAAAACATTTCCTTAATATTCAAGACAAGCTTAATGATCCAGTGGTCTAATTTGGGGGAAAGGCCAAATTCAAGACTAAGGATAATCTTGGTCAATGAAAGCTATAATTCATGGTTATAGTTAGACGGGATGGGATATATATATAGATTATGTGAGATAAAATAAAAAATAAAATAAAATTTAAAAGACTAAACAGAAAGATAAAAAAAAATTAATATGAAAAGGACAATATTATTGTAATATAATTAGACTTATAGGGGCAAAATAGAAAAAAAAAGTGTGATACGTTTACACCAACCGACCTATAGATATCACTTTTGGAGTGGGATAAGTTACAATGTTTAATAACATAAAAGAATATAAATCTAATAGGAACTCTTTTTATTTTACATGGTTGCTAGTTCAATAAAGAAAAGAAAAGAAAAGAAGAAGAGTTTTTAGCATCTGCATTTTAAATGTAAAAGTACTTTTTGGAGAAACTAAAATTTATGCTTTATAAAATAACTTTAAAATTAATTTATCAAAGTAACTCTATATAAAATTAAATTCTTGAATTATTTTACAAACACTACACTTTTTACATAAAAGTTCGTTTTTCTTATGTCCTATATATATTCCTATTAGTAAATATATTTTATCTCACTGTATATGGCTTAATTAGTAAGGAATAGGATACTGGGATGAAAATTTTGGTTTTGTTCAAATTATGTAAATATATAGTTCTTATAGTAGTAGTTCTCTATAGAAATATATATTTTCATACACAAGAAATGTCTGATTTTCTATAAAAATGAAAATATACTTGTTGGGGACGTGATTATTATGGCCTAAATTATATGATGAGCTAAAGGTCACATGGAAGTGTTTATCATGCGTAGGAATCTGGTTTGGCAATAGAGTCACTACAAGAAAAAACCTTACTTCTAACGGAATATTCCATCGAAATTAAGCCTCTTCCGTCGGAAGTAACTTATTTCTAAGGGAATATTTCATCGGCAATTTGAGCGTATATATACACATCGGAGATCAGATCTGTCGAAAAATTCGTCGAAAGAACATATTTTCGAATGAATTATTTTCGACTGAATTTCGTCGAAAATAGGATATGGTCGACGGAAAGCTTACGACAAAATTAACGCGTCGAATATAAACTGAGGTTATTTTCGACGGACCGTTCCCTCGAAAATAAGCTATTTCTGATGGAAAATAAATTTTTCGTAAAAACTATTTAGCCATTAATACCGATGAAATTTCCCTTAGAAATAGACTTTTCCAACGAAAAATATATTTTTTTTAAAAACTATTCAACCACTAATACCAACGGAATATCTGTCCGAAATACCTTATTTCGTCGAAAATAGTCAAATTTTTTTAGATACTTTTTTTAAAATTGCAATTTCCAGGTTTCCATTTTTGTACTTGTAACCAACTTTATCCCAACACAGCAGACAATAATATATGTCACATTCAAATGGCGCTAAAAACCTGTTTTATCTTATCATCAACAACATAACTAAAGCTAACAAAATGCATATATAAGCTAACAATTACAAATGATCTACTAACTCATCAACAATTACAAATATAAGCTAATGTTCTAAAAATTATACAATATAATTTACAAAACTCGTACAGAGACTCAACGAGACTATAATAAGTACAAATAAACTATAAACTAGTAGGAGGATCATCATCAGGTGGGGGTGGACGACGATGCTGCTTTGGTATATGAAAATCAAAGATCGTCTCCCCCGATCGCCATCGGCATCATCAGTCCGCTCACCATCGCCACCATGTTGGTAGAATTAAAAATAAAAATCATTAGTCTGTATATATGCGACGCCCCCAAAATAGGTATACATCACCCATTCTGAGTCGCCAAATACAGGGTACATAACTTAAATACAAACTTCATTTATACAATACGGCAAAACGTAACTGAGAGTTTTAACACGGATATTGTCTCATAGATAATATTCAAACTCAAATAAAGTCCTCATTACAATTATTATCACATTATTTTATAAAATAGTGAGTACTACTACATCCACCATCTCGGACCGTCACTCTATTCCCCGACTAGTTCTGGTTACATTCTTATTTCCTGAAGAGAACAATGAAAGTAAAAGGGTGAACTCAACTAACCCAGTAAAAAGTATTATGACTAAGATAATGCAGGATAAATTATTGTTAGCCTTCAACAATGTTAAACTGATAGAATACAATAAACAACAAGTTTAGTTGTAGCGGAACAAGCAATCCATTAGAAGAGTCAAGTAGAGCATGATATGTACTATCTTCTATGATTTAAAAAGTTTATCATAAATTTTATCGCTGAGACTCAGCTTTATAAATAATCCACATCACTGAATTATCCATGCACTACAGGCCAAGGATATTCATTAGTATCACATCCACGAATTATCCATGCACTACGGGTCAAGGATATTTGTGTTATCACCAATGATCATGATCATGCCAACAACTGTCCATCAATGCACTACGTGTAAGACCCCAACTTTTTATAAATAAAATCGAATTTCCTCTAATTATTATTCTTAATTAATAAGGTGGTAATTTGATATAATGCTTTGGTTATGGGTGAAATGTGCAAAGTTTACAAAACAAGCAAGTGGTTATAAAATATTCTTTTGTTTAAAGGGAATCTCCGCATTTACCAAGACGATCATTTCAGGGCCCCATAACTAAAAAATGGTTGGATAAAGAAAGCGGCAAAGATTGAGTTTTATAAATAATCTACGTAAATTGTTACCGAATTAACACTGTTGGGTTACGGTGGTTAAAATACAATAATACGCGTGGTCGCGACAAAGAAGTATTACCTGCATATTATTGATTTGAATTATTGATCCTTACGTGAAGAAGGCACTACTCAATAATTGTCACATGAAGTTCTTATTCAATATTTTATTTTATTGATTCAATAATTCTTTGCGTTGATATTTTATATTATTGTTGTTCAATAATTGTCACTGCACAGTATCTCCATTATCAGATCAATAATTCATATTATTTGAATAATATTATTAGATAACATTATTGGCAATGTCTAGAAAGTTCTGTCAAGGAGAGGTTTGGTCACCTAATTGCGCCAGCCATAGAAGGAGAAATCCTTATTGTAAAGCCCCTACATCACGGGAACCGCACTGGTTGTCAATAATGTGATTCTGTAATATTATTTGTGAATAATTAATTATTGATTTATATGATGAGGAAAATATTGATTTTTATGTGGATATAAATAAAGAAAATTTTTAATGTGACAATTGTTGAAAATTAATATTTTATCTTTTTCTGATAAAATAATTTATTTAAATATATTATTTTAATAATATATTAATGGTGATATTTTTTACAATGAAAGTGGGATATATGAATAAATGAGGAGAAAGAGTATTTTTGTTGGATTAAATATTTAGCACATGTTTTGTGTATCGGTGGACACAATTCTTGACCGAAAATTTATTATAGACTGTAAAATCGGCCGTTTGTGGATTTTGGTTAATTTTTGTTTGGAATTTGGGAAAACTTCCTTCTGCAAAGTTGTAGATAATGGAATTTACTATAGAAAGTCGCGAGTTTCGAATTTTCTGATAACCGAGCTATTTTTTATGAATTGTTGAAGTTTCGGAGAATAAAATGAATTTTATTAATTTATGGGTGGGACCCACTTTTTGGTTGGTGTGGAATACACATGTGGGCTGCTATTTTTGTTCAAAGATGGCTGATGGCTTTCAAAATTAGTTGGTGAAGGTTGGTGTGGAATAAGAAAAAGAAAATGATATTTTATTATTTTAGTCTCCTTTGGCGTTCTAGCATTTTCCTATAAATAGAGGGCTAAGTTAGAATTGAAAATCACACCGTAAACAAAGTTTTCTCTTCTCTTTCTATATTATCGAGCGTATTCTTGTGAGTATACTTTGAGTGTTGTTATACGGTCATGAGTTTACAAGACTATATCCGAAATTCAATGTAAGACGGTTATTTTGAGGTAAAGGATGTTGTTTCTTCTTAAATGATATTATATTCTTCAATATCATTATGCCGAAATATTGTTCTGAACTTTTTATCAATTTGGAACTTTTTATGTCGAGAGTTCTTATTCATGAGTTACTATTCACGAGTTACTATTCATGAGTTCTTATTCACGAAAGTTACTATTCACGAAGCGTGAAGATGTTTTTTTTGTGAAATTTCTATCTTTTTTGTGTCGGGGTTACTATTCACGATATCACAAGACTATTCACAAATACGGTATTATTCAATTCAAAAATAAAATTTTCTCTTTTCTTCCAGATGTCTTTTATGGTTACTATCTTTGATTGTATCCATGTTTTGATCTTTATTTGTGAATTCTACTTCACACTTGGTTATTATGGAGTATTATTGAATTTGGATAAACCGAAATACGAATCCCTAATATTTGTCCTTCTCTCTTACTGGATTCGTTCTCTAAAATGTTTTTCATCATCTCATCCTTAATGGTGATACTTGATGAATATCTTTCATTCAGTAGTGCAAAGATGAATGATTAAATCGATGAATCTCTTTGGCCCAGTAGTGCAAAGATGAGCAGTGTTGAGATGAAATGACCAATTTGGTGATATAAAATGAATATCTTTGGCTTGTAGTGCAAAGATGATTAAAGATTTATATTGATTGTTGTTCTGAGGATGAAATATTGATGATGGACTTTTAAATCTTAGAAGACAGTAGAATTCATTCTCTACATGACTCTTCTAATGGATTGTTGTTTCCATTGCATTTGTTGATCTAAAACTTGTTGTCTATTATATTTTATCAGATTTTTTCCTGTTGAAGACTAACGATAATTTGTTGTATATTATCTTAGTCATAATATTCTTTACTGGGCTAGTTGAGCTCACCCTTTCCTTGTTGTTCCATTTTTCTTCTCGGGGAGGCGAGAATGTAATAGTCTTAGTCTGGGGGTATGGAATGAAGGTTCTAGAGAGTTGTTTAGTAGTCCTCACCATTTTTGTAAAATAATGTATCAATAATTATGATGGGGATTTATTTGCGTGTGGATATTGTCTATACGGCAATATCTGTATTTAAACTCACAGTTTATATGTTGTAATAATAAAGTTATAGTTATTTACGTACCATGTATTTGGCTCGAATGGGTTGGGTGGAATGGACCTATTTTGGGGGCATCACGGTTGGTATCGAGCTTGGGATATGATCTCCGGAGGAGATCGGTGAATAGAACTAGGAGGGGAGAGGCGAGTAAATCCTTCGCCAAGTGTGTCCTACCTAAGCTTATTTGTTGGTCGGTCATAATATAGGATATTATGTGATATGTTAATTTGTTTAATTAACCCTTGTTTTATGGCGAAGATTTAAGAATGGCCGTTGAGAAGCGTTAACAATGGAGTTTATGAGACCGTGGAGACGCCGCAGACTCACCAACGAGGAGAACGCGTAACAACAGTGGCAATGTTCTCCCGTGAACAACGCCATCGAGCAAATGATGAACGACGGATGTTTAGAAGCTTTTTGCAGTTCATGCAAAATCGACGAGGAGACTCGTGTACAAAATACGGGAGAAATGATAGTAACGTGCGGTTTGTCACTACCAAACAATTCAAAGAGTTGGGACCACTAGATTTCCATGGAAAGCCGGATCCTATCAAGGCGTAAACGTGGGTCAAGCAAATTACCAAGATATTCGATGTCTTGGGGTGCACGGAGGAACGTAGGTTCCATTCGCCACCTTTATGTTTCGTGGTGAAGCAAATTACCGGTGGGAATCGTGAAGCGTACCCGACCCGGATGCACTTAACATGTCTTGGGAAAGATTACAAAATCGTTCAATGACAAGTACTTTCCGAGAAAGTATTAATCTATATGAAGGAGGTAGAGTTTATTAGACTCAATGCGAGAACAACATGGCAATTGTCTCGAAGACGAGGCAAGGTTCGCAGAATTATCCGAGTTTGCACCTCATTTGGTGGAGAATGAGGAACGAATGACGCGTATGTTTCGAGAGGTCTAAAACCGGAGATTCGTCAATACCTTATCTCTCATAAATTTTCTCGTATTCGGATGTTGTCAATGCAGGCTCGATTATTAGAAGCGAGATAGTGAGTATACTCAACCGAGGGACCATAATCGGGTAGTCATCGAACGATGATAACCAATGAGGAGGAAAGAATACGGACAAAGCGGTAACCACTGTGTGGTAATCGTGGACATGATAATAGGAGAGGTGACTCAAGTGGAAATTTGAAAGAGAAGATTCAACAATGACGAAAAGATATCAACGGCAAGACCAACACCAACAACAAATGCTAGGGAGGAGAACGACCTCCGGTTAAATGTTACAAATGCGGGAAGGAGGACATATCATTCAAACCGTCCCACAACAATCCAAGGTATGTTACAACTTGTGGAAAGGAAGGCCACATCGCTCGAGATTGTACTTATCGCGAAACCAAGTTCAAGAAGAGTGGTGATTCCAAGGGTCATCCGGATAAGTCGAAATCAGCGGTTCCTGGAAGAGCGTTTGTTGTGACTGGACAAAATTTGAGGAACCCAAACGAGGTGATCACGGGTAAGCTAATCTTGAATTCTTACGAAGTTTATACCTTACTAGATACCGGTTCTACCCATTCTTTTATCTCTCCTGCTTGTGCTCAACGTTTAAACTTGACTCCGGAGAAATTAGATTTTGATTTATCTCGTTGAAACTCAGTTGGGTGAAACCTTCGTTACATCTACGGTTTATAAATCTTGCATTATCCAAGTTGGCACTATCACATTACCGTTGATCTTATCTCTTTAAAGATACTTGCTTTTGATGTGATTTTAGGAATTGATTGGTTAACCACTCATCATGCCAAAATTGATTGTTTTCGTAAGGTTGTTAGTTTTCATATTCCTAACCAACTTTGTCATTAATTCAAACCACTAAACCACTAAAATCACCCTTCGTCATATCAAGCCACAAAGCTATTCGTTTATTGAAAAACGGATGTCAAGCTTTCTTAGCCCATGTTATGGATTTGAATAAAGACAAGTCGATTTGAATAATATTTCGTGGTTAGAGAATTCCTCGATGTATTTCTGAAGAGCTTCCTTGCTCTACCCCGTAACGTGATGTTGAATTCTTTATTGACCTTGAACCGTACAAAGCCCATTTCTAAAACCCCATATCGAATGGCTCCTATTGAACTTCAGGAGTTAAAAGTCCAACTACGAGAGTTATTAGACATCGGTTTCATTTGTCCTAAGACGTCTCCTCGGGGTGCTCTGTTTTATTCGTAAAAAAGAAAAGACGGGAGTATGCGACTTTGTATTGACTATCGAGAATTGAACCATGTCACCATCAAGAATAGGTATCCGCTACCTCGCATTGATGACCTGTTCGACCGCCATAAGGAGTGCAATTCTTTTCAAAGATCGATCTTCGATTCCGGATATCATCACCAAGATTAAACCGAGGATATTCCAAAGACGGCATTCGGGACTCGATCTGGGCATTATGAATTCTTGGTCATGTCTTTTGGATTGACTAATGCTCCCGCCGCTTTCATGGATATGATGAACGTGTATTTAAGGAATATTTGGATCGATTCGTTGTTGTCTTTATTGATGACATCCTCATCTATTCCAAAAGCCGTGAAGATCATGAGCACCATTTGAAATTTGGTACTACAAAGACTTCGTGAACACAAGCTTTATGCCAATTTCAAGAAATGCGAGTTCGCTTCGAGGAAGTAGCATTCCTTGGGCACGTGGTGTCAAAACAAGGAGTATCTGTTGACCCGTGAAGATTGAAGCAATATAAAGTTAGAGCAACCAAGTTTGTGGATCAAGACGCAGACTTTACGGGCTTAATTTGGTTATTATCGAAGATTTGTGGAAGGATTTTCTCGAATCGCTACTCCGTTAACTCAGCTGACTCGGAAGGATGCAAAATTCGAATGAAGCGAGGAATATGGGAAGAGCTTCGAAGAACTCAATAGGAGACTCATTTCGGCACATGTTCTGACCATACCATCCTAGAAAAGCGAACGTGGTAGATAACGTGTTGAGTAGAAGATCGTATACGAGTACGAGTACAATATTGTCAAAGACTAATTTCGTATAATTTACAAATAATAGAGATGGAGATGAAAACTCTAGGTACCCACGTGATGATATACGAGTATAATCGACTTTAATCGATAAAGTTAAAGTTGTTCAAGCTACACACCGGAGCTGATGAATTTGAAGAAGGAGGTGCAAGAAGTTGTTATTTAAAAAGCGAGAATCGGTGAGGTGAGGAAAGCTCAAACCTTCGATTTATTAATCCATTTGAAATTCTCGATCGAATAGGAATTGTGGCCTATAGACTCGTTTCACCGCCAAGTATGACGCGTGTTCATAACGTTTTTCATGTATCGATGTTACGTAAATATGTGGACGACCCGAACCACGTCATTGAGTTAGAACCAGACGAGATAGCCGAAAACTTAACGTACGAAGAGGTACCTGTCAAGATCTTGGATAGGAAAGAACATGTCCTATGTACCGAGGTTATACCACAAGTTAAAGTTTTATGGAGAAACCATGCTATTAAGGAAATGACCTGGGAGTTAGAAACAGAAATGAAAGCGAGGTATCTTCATCTTTTCAAAACACCAGGTACGTACGTCAATTTCGAGGATGAAATTCATAAGGAGAGGAGGTTGTAAGACCCCAACTTTTTATAAATAAAATCAAATTTCCTCTAATTATTATTCTTAATTAATAAGGTGGTAATTTGATATAATGCTTTGGTTATGGGTGAAATGTGCAAAGTTTACAAAATAAGCAAGTGGTTATAAAATATTCTTTTGTCGGGAATCTCCGTACGACGGCGCAGTCATTTGTGGGCCCCATAACGAAAAATGGTTGGATAAAGAAAACGGCAAAGATTGAGTTTTATAAATAACTCACGTAAATTGTCTGAATTAAACATTGTTGGGTTACACCGTGGTTAAAATACGATAATATATCGTGGTTCAGACAAGCAGCAGTATTACCTGACATTACAAGATTGTTGAATTATTGATCCTTACGTAAAGAAGGCATTACTCAATAATTGTCACATGAATTCTCGCTCAATATTTTATTTTATTGATTCAATAATTCTTTGCGTTGATATTTTATATTATTGTTGTTCAATAATTGTCAACGCACAAGATCTCCATTATCGATCAATAATTCATATTATTTGAATAATATTATTAGATAACATTATTGGCAATGTCTAAAAAGTTCTGTCAAGAAGAGGTTTGGTCACCTAATTGCGCGCCAGTAAGGAGAAATCCTTATTAGAAAGCCCCCTCTGTCCTGGGAACTGTCTGGTTGTCAATAATGTGATTCTGTAATATTATTTGTGAATAATTAATTATTGATTTATATGATGAGGAAAATATTGATTTTTATGTGGATATAAATAAAGAAAATTTTTAATGTGACAATTGTTGAAAATTAATATTTTATCTTTTTCTGATAAAATAATTTATTTAAATATATTATTTTAATAATATATTAATGGTGATATTTTTACAATGAATGTGGGAGATATGAATAAATGAGGAGAAAGAGTATTTTTGTTGGATTAAATGTTTAACACATGTTTTTGTGTGTCGGTGGACACAATTCTTGTAGAAAATTTATTATGTATCGTAAAATCGGCCGTTTGTGGATTTTGGTCAATTTCTCATTTAGAATTTGGGAAAACTTCCTTCGCAAAGTTGTAGATAATGGAATTTACTATAGAAAGTCATGAGTTTTGAATTTTCCGATAACCGAGCTATTTTTTATGAATTGTTGAAGTTTGGAGAATAAAATGAATTTTATTAATTTATGGGTGGGACCCACTTTTTGGTTGGTGTGGAATACACATGGGTCTGCTATTTTTGTTCAAAGATGGTGATGGCTTTCAAAATTAGTTGGTGAAGGTTGGTGTGGAATAAGAAAAAAGAAAATGATATTTTATTATTTTAGTCTCCTTCATGCGTTCTAGCATTTTCCTATAAATAGAGGCTAAGTTAGAATTGAAAATCACACCGTAAACAAAGTTTCTCTCTTTCTCTCTATATTATCGAGCGTATTCTTGTGAGTATACTTTGAGTGTTGTTATACGGTCTATGAAGTTTCACAAGACTATCCGAAATTCAAATAAATGACGGTTATTTTGAGGTAAAGGATGTTGTTTCTTCTTAAATGATATTATATTCTTCAATATCATTATGCCGAAATATTGTTCGAACTTTTATCAATTTGGAACTTTTTATGTTTGAGTTACTTATTCATGAGTTACTATTCACGAGTTCTTATTCATGAGAGTTACTATTCACGAGTTCTTATTCACGTAAAGCGTGAAGATGTTTTTTTGTGAAATTTCTATCTTTTGTGTCTGAGTTACTTATTCACGTGATACTGCACTATTCACAAATACTGGTATTATTCAATTCAAAAATAAAATTTTCTCTTTTCTTCCAGATGTCTTTTATGGTTACTATCTTTGATTGTATCCATGTTTTGATCTTTATTTGTGAATTCTACTTCACACTTGGTTATTATGGAGTATTATTGAATTTGGATAAACCGAAATACGAATCCCTAATATTTGTCCTTACATCTTCTTGGATTCGTTCTCTAAAATTTTTTCATCATCCTCGGTCCTTAATGGTGATATTTGATGAATATCTTTGGCAGTAGTAGCAAAAGATGAATGATTAAATCGATGAATCTCTTTGGCCCAGTAGTGCAAAGATGAAGCAGTGTTGAGATGAACATGACCAATTGGTGTTATAAATGAATATCTTTGGCTCTGTAGTGCAAAGATGATTAAAGATTTATATTGATTGTTATTATGAGGATGAAATATTGATGATGGACTTTTAAATCTTAGAAGACGGTAGAATTCATTCTCTACATGACTCTTCTAATGGATTGTTGTTTCACGCATTTGTTGATCTAAAACTTGTTGTCTATTATATTTTATCAGATTTTTCCCTGTTGAAGACTAACGATAATTTGTTGTATATTATCTTAGTCATAATATTCTTTACTGGGCTAGTTGAGCTCACCCTTTCCTTGTTGTTCCATTTTTCTTCTCAGGAGGCGAGAATGTAGCGAGTACTAGTCGGGGTATGGAATGAAGGTTCTAGAGAGAGTTGTTTAGTAGTCCTCACCATTTTTGTTAAATAATGTATCAATAATTATGATGGGGATTTATTTGCGTGTGGATATTGTCTATACGGCAATATCTGTATTTAAACTCACAGTTTATATGTTGTAATAATAAAGTTGTAGTTATTTCTGTACCATGTATTTGGCGACTCAGAATGGGTTGGGTGGAATGGACCTATTTTGGGGGCGTCACACTACGGGTCAATAAGGACTTTTACCACATCATTTGTAACATTACAGGTCATGATTATACCGAATAATCCATTGTCATAATCATACCAAATCAACAGTTCATCTATGCATTACGGGCCAAAGATGACTTTCATCACAATATAAGCATGAGGATGATGACAATGATATAAGAATTCAATTAAATGAGACCAAGGATAAATTTTAAAGATTTATAATTTAATTTATCCATAATTCAATAATGTCCAAATTGTCAACATGATACTGCTTTGTGGAGTAAATTTCAAAAATAATATTGTATCAAAAATGATTTGGACGGAAGAAAATCAATTTTTGTCATGAATAGTACCTCAGGTGAATAGTATCTGAGTGAATAGTATCCCGTGAACAGTACTTCGGGAATAGTACCCCGACATAAAAAATTAAAAATTATCAAGAATGCTCAGAATAATATTTCTATGAAAAGATACTAGATGAAACACAAATTTCAAGGACATTCTATTAATTTCATGGAGTATAGAAGCAATACTTTAACAAAATGAGTGTAGAATTAGGAATCTGAAACGAAATAATATTACTTAAATGCTACAGAGTATGGAATAAAATATTATTTCTTACGAATATTGAACAAAAATAATATCTCTTACCTTAAAAAGAGAGTACTTCTGACTGGTAGGACGGGGATATTCTTGAAGAAAACTTATACTATTTTCTACGCTCAAAGCTTCCTAAAATTTGAAAGAAATACGCTCAATATTATTTAATAGAAGAATTATCTGATTCTGGTGTGATTTTTAATTCTAAACTAAGCATCCTATTCATAATAACTGCCAAATGAATGTGCACAAACATCTAAACGCTTCGCGTAAATTATCCCCTGTAATAGGATTGTTCATCTTAGTAATTAGAATACACGTCTGCACCAAAGTAAGTTTGGCTTGGATAAGCTTTAAGGATAATTTAGAGTTTAATAAACATCAACTAAGGATTAGTTGAATCAAAAATGTAATAACAATAAGCTATAGAATGAGTCATAAATGAATCAACATTGTATAATGAAGTTATGCTTAGAAATGAACTAAAAAGCATAAGCATTGAATAATATAACAAACCTTGCTTGAACAATATTAAGCTAAGGCTAGAATTTTGTTTAGTTAAGAATTAAGTTATTGAACATGCATAATTAATAGCAAGTTGAACAATAAAACTTGCTCATCATAAGAATATCAGAATTTAGAAACTTGCATATTAAGAAACAAGTTAAAGATAGGAAATCTTCTCAAAGTAAGAGTTAGGGTAAAGAGCTTGCATGACTATAATTAAGTTATATAAGTAGGATTAGGAATTACTTGCTCCATATAAAGGTACATATGATAGAACAAACTCAAATAGGGGTTAGAGTTCGGAAACTTGCCATGCGTGTAAACTAAACCGTAATAACTCGATTCTTAATATCTTATACACATGTCATCATGACATAATTAGTTACTAAATGTACTCAGTACACAATTAAGTATCTATTTTATGTACGACTTGATTTAATCATATAGTTAAGCCACACTTTTGATGCAATAACATAACTCTTTAGTTATTACATAATTCATTAATTACTTAATAAAATTTCATATTTGTTAATATAACAATACCATAACATAATAATTCACCTTTTTAATAGTCATACCAATACACTTTATCAACACTTACGAAATTATATAATCAAAATAAATTTTTCGCCAAAATCGCTAACTAGCATCAGATGGCTTCAGGCCACACTAGGAATGGCGATGTGGCATCTCATGTTGTGAGACAAAGGCCTATAATTGGCGTTAAATACGACTGGTGTCTTGAAAGACTAGAATTGTTTACTTGGTCAGGTTGCTGCAGCAAAATCTAATTCTGGCGAGGGCATGTTGTTCGCGAAGAATACAAAACAAAGTCAAATTGGCTTACAAGCTACTTTCTAACAACAATTTAGCACACATAAATTATATAAACCTTACAGAAACATAACTTAAGGTTTTCAGCAGGTTTTTAACTATATAAACAACATAACTTCAACATTATAACCTTTAAATTCATTGTTTCTACTATTTCTTCACCCTTTAGACATTCATAGTGAAATTCATCACTGTGAATTCACTTTTCAACCAAAACAGTTAATTTAAATTACTTTATTTTCATATCTTCCTATATTTTCACAATCAATAGTCAATTTATCAGTTAGTTTTTTATTTATAAATTTATAATTTGCGAAGGATTTTACTTGAGAAATGGACATTAATGAAGGATTACTTCCCTCACTAATTTTTTTTTTAGTTAATTAGTTTGTCATCAATGAAGGATTATTTCCCTCACTAATTTGAAGATACATTCTCAATTTATAATTAGCGAAGGATAATTTTCTCTTGTTAAATAAATTTGTTCTTCATAATATATTATTTGTGAGGGAATAAAGTTATTCACTAATTTCAAATAGTCCTTCTTAAAATATTATTTGTGAAGGAAACCAATCTTTCACTAAATAACAATATTCTATTACTAAATACAATTTGTGAATAAAAAAGTTATTCACAATATATCCTTCACAAAAGACATTTAGTTACTACTTAGTGAAGGATACCCAATTGCGAGGAGGTCTAATGCGAGCACTCGTGTGAAGGAAATATTTCTTCGCAATAAATCACTTGTGAGTGATATAGGGCCTCTTGTGAAGGATTTGTCATTCACTATAGGCCATTTTTGGTGTAGTATTCTCTTGGGTCTAATACGTTTATTTTTTGGCTTTTCCGTCTTCATTCAGTTAGGTCATGCGAACACTAATTTGCACATTTAATGAGGTCGTGAAATCCTAATTGTGCATTTAAAGAAGCTGAAGATTTGATTCATAAGAACTAAAGTGCATAGGGAGACTTGGTTGTGAATCTTTGGCCTCAAATGACCATAATTTACATCAATTTCAACAGATCACTATTAGCCCTTTCTGTTATAATATATATCTGTATGTTTATGAATTACTAATTGTCTTTTCATTTTTATATTTTCCATTGAACTATCTGGTGATAGATTAGAAAGAGTTTATTGAACTGAATAGATCTATGACTTGGGCCTACAAACAATAAGAATAAGAGCCTACCAAGCAAGTCTACACACTCTACTCACGCGGTGTTGTCACTTAGTCATTCGAATTTTCCCAATTCTCACGTGATAACTCCACTAGTTAGATTATTCAAGTCAAGTTGCTTGATAATCAATATCAAGATAGCTTCTTTATTTGTTAATTTTTATTTTAGCGTCACATTACCATGACACTCACAATCAAACACACTGTAACTTCTTTTATATGTCAGGGCCTGTGTTGATGGTTTATAGTTTTACAAGTTAGTCCTCTTTTCTAATCTTGTGAAAGTATAAATCCTTGTTATGCTGCTTTTCATGATGAAGAATGGGGATTTCTAGTACATGATGACAAGTATGTATCATCACTATATTTTTTGATATTTGTTTTGTAGTTTCTATTTCAAGGCTGAACTTGTGTCCATCTTATGGTTGTTGATCTCATGCACAATATCACATGACAAACCAAGTATTGGAATATTTTGTTACATTGACCACGAGTACCAACAAACCGGAATGTTGGGGACAAAATCGCACTATATTCATTGGGCGTAATGTTGTTGCGACTTATTACAAAGAAAGCTTCCAATTGGTATAACCCACCGTGTGTCGAGGGCAATTGAGAAAGGAACATTATTAGAAGTTTTTGATCCGAGAGTGCACGATTGGCCTGTCGAGGAGGCTACATCATTTCATGTAAATTGTGTTTACAATGTCGTGAATCGAGGAGGAAAGATATGCGGACCTTGATAAGGTCATATCGCCTTAACCGGAATCGAATCATTAAGAGAGCTTGGATATGATGATGAAACCAATTTTACATAGATAGAAGTGCCTATGGTGTGAGTCAACACACAACTACAAGTTTTGAAGGAAGCTCATATTCTAGCAGGTCAGTTCCCATTTTGAAACCTCTAAACTAGAATTCACTTGCATTCATCTATAACCTTCTAGCCATTTCATAGACTCTGTTTGCTTTTGAATAGGGTAAAAGGTACTACAGATATATTTTTTTTGAAACCAATGATGTCATTATTTTGACTAGACTCTCTAAATTGATAGCTTGGTATTAGTAATACTTAATTAATTGAATATCTAATATCTCTATTTCAAGTGGAAAGTTCTTTTTGTAGAGTCCAAATCACAGTTTTTGTAGCCCTTTTTTCCCAAAATTTATTATCCCTTTGTGCTTACTTTTGTCCAAATTTATACATAAATCAATATGGTACATATTGCTTCATTCGCTTGATCTAGAGACCTGAAATTAAGAAAATTTGTACAGATTGATCCAAGGCCAACCACATTTGGTTACTTGGTATGTAAATGTAAGGCTAGTATTATTAATGTAAAAAACTAAGAAAAATCAACGAAGTCGAGGAAATGATAATTAGATGAGATTACTTGTTCTAGACACACAGAGAGAGAGAGATCCTTGATCTGTTCCTGTTGATGTGGCTAGTTTCTTGATGGTCTAGTTAACTATCACCCTCAAACTCCGACGATTATAATATCGATTGGATTGCGTCTGTAGAGAGACATCGATGAATCATTTGCAGGTACATTTGACCCTTCTCCATCATCTTATGATTTGGACATGAGTAAATTTTGTGCTATTTGTCTAGCTGATTTAATTTAACTCAATATGTCTATAGCAAAATGCGTGGCATGTCACTAAGATGTAGGTCATAGTTGATGGATATCCTACTTGGTAAGTTAAACCTCATTTCCACGAATATACCTTATACTAGCATGGTACGTTTTATGTGAACATATATTGCCTTTCATAATTTGCATAACATCTATTTTAGTGGAACATTCATCGCAGTGCCTTATAATTCTAATATATGAGAATAATTTTGTTACCAACACCCTCCAGACTTTTTGAAAACAACTAATACTGCAATCTAAAATTTTAAGTAGTCTTGAGATACTTGAAAGATCATTTGAAGAGTTGAAAACCAAATGGAGAATTAGGTCGTGGTCCTTTACAGTAGGTTGCATACTTACATCATTGTAATTAGGAGGTATAGGAGTTACAATTTGAAAGAAAATATTAAAAGAGTACTAGTACTAAAACTATGCTGCAGAATCAAACCCTTCGTGGAAATGGAACTCAAAATTAATGGAATTACTAAATTGCAAAGTAAACAAATTCGTTAGAAAGTTTGTTCGTGACTTGCATCGCCCCTACTCCTGACTTCTTTCTTACTAATTATGGAAGCCTGGTTTTGTACACAGTTTAGTTTCCTTTAGATTTTAGCATCCTTAATTACACGTGAAACTAGAAGAAATTGAAGAAACATAATTGTGCTTATTGTTTAATTAATAGTTGGATACTTTTAAAATTACAAAGCTATCAAAAACTCGTTTGAATATTGTAATGACCATTTCTTCTTAATTATTAATTATATATATATAATCTAGTAATAGTACTTGCAGTATTTTTTGGAAAAGGTCTTCTGCTCTTGATGACATGCTTTTTCTTTATTTTTTTGTATTTTACAAATAAAAATTTAATTTATAAGCTTCTTTAAGAGATTATATATTTTAAATTTTGGATGTTTGCAGGCTCAAGCTCTTCTAAACTACTTTAGAAACCAATGACATGATAATGGTGGGAGGGGATGACTCTAAAGGTGATTATTGGATGTCATTTAATGTTTTGAGGTAAGATTACATTCTATTGTGTAAATTTGAAAAAGAGAAGGGGGTGATTTAGGAATGGTTGATTGGGCCCTCCAATTAATCACTTTATGGTGAGTTTAATTTTTGCAGCCTTTGTAATACAACTGGGTAGGTATATGAATCATTTTGTAAAAGAACCTTAGTTAATGTTATGCCCTTGTTTAAAGAATTCATCTTTTCCTCTTCTGCCTTCTCTATCTTTTCTTACTTTCTTTTTACTTTTGTATCTATGGGTGGGTCAGTTATTTTATTTGAAGAGTTATTTGAAGGGATATCATATTGGACTTTGTGTAGTTTGCCAGTATCATCTTTTCTTATTTCTCGTTTTATTGAAATTGAATTTTGGTGTTTCTCTTGCAGCATGAAGTTTATATGCCCAACCTTGATTTTCTTGAAGAAAATGATGATGAAGTGAATCTAACATGACACACTTTATTCCTTCTAGTTCATTGTAATTCTTTTAATTTTTTATGTTAGTCAATAAGTTTTGTAAGTACTGTGGTCTTTGGGAGACCAAGATACAATAACAAATTTTGTAGTTATTGTGACTCGAGTATTATGATCTATTTATATGTGAAGTTTTAATTTTATTAGCTCTTTATGCATTAGCTTATCAATTAGTTTGAAAAAAGTATGGCAATATTTAAATTTACTTAAAATATATATTTAATATTTCTTATAGAGATTAATGATAAAAATAAATATGAAAACAATGATTTAAAAATCAATTATAATTTTCAATGAATTTTGATTATTTAGCAATTATTTTTTATTTACGAATTTATAATTTGTGAAGAAGTTTTTCTCTCACTAATTTGAAGAAAGATTCTCAATTTATAATTAGTGAAGGAAAATATTCTCTCGTTAAATAAATTTGTTCTTCACAATATATTATTTGTGAGGGAATTATGTTATTCACTAATTTCAAATAGTCCTTCTTAAATTATTATTTGTGAAGGAAACCAATCTTTCACTAAATAACAATATTCCTTTACTAAATACAATTTGTGAGTAAAAAAGTTATATATTCACAATATATCCTTCACAAAAAACATTTAATTACTACTTAGCGAAGGATACCCAATTGCGATGAGATCTAATGCGAGCAATCATGTGAGTGATATAGGGCCTTTAGTGAAGGATTTGCCCTTCACTAGAGGCCATTTTTGGTGTAGTGTATATTATGAATTGAGTATCAATTTTGATTCTAAATTAAGTCATATCAAACATATATCAATATAAATTTACTGTAATATGATTTTCTACATATTAAAACATATTACATGAATCAATTTACTCTAAATCATCTATAAACCCAAGAAAACAATTTATATCAACCAAATAACATATAAAAACTACATAATAAACAAATAATCCTTCACACAAATTTTACAGAGAATTTTTCATGTATATAAAAACTAGCGACAACTTTAGGATTATACCTTTACTAGAAGATGATTACTACTCCTTCTTGTTCTTGCGACTTCTTCTCACCAATTTCTCTCTCAAACTCTAAAATTACAAAGAATTTCTTCTCTTCTCTTCTCTCTGTGTTTTTTCTTCTTTCTTTTCTTCTCTTTCTTTCTTTTAGTTTTACGTAATATAAAACTGATATAATATAACGTATAACATATAATACGTGTTAATATATAATATAAATATATAATATAATTGATGTCAATTATAACTTTTGAAAATCAAAAGACATAAGACTTGTTTGGCTGAAACCACTTTAAAATTAAAAACTTAAAACCCTTAAGCCTTGTTTAGTAAAACCCATTTAAATTAAAGACTTAACATTCATTAAGCCTTGTTTAGCAAAACTCTTTTAATTTATTTTTAATAACTCATTTATAATATAGTTTATTGTCCTATTTTATTTAATTAAATTCCTATATTTAAATTTAATTAAATTAAAGTTAATAACAATTTATTAAATCAATTTGCCATATAGTCCAATACAACAAATTTATAATTTCCATTATAATTTTATTCAATAAATTAATACATCACTTTAATTAATAAATTAAATTAAAAAATATTATAGCAATTCCTTTAATCTTTATCAATTCTCTAATTTAATTATTAAATTAAATTAGAATATTAACTCATAAAATTTAATTCATCCCTCTTTTATTTTAATTAATTCCAAAATACTAATTCGAATGGAGCAAGGAATGTGGGAAGAGCTTCGAAGAACTTAAGAGGAGACTCATTTCAGCACATGTTCTGACCATGCCATCCTGGAAAAGCGAACGTGGTAGCTGACGTGTTGAGTAGAAGATCGTATACGAGTACGAGTACGATATTGTCAAAGAATCATTTCGTATAACTTACAAATAATAGAGATGGAGATGAAAACTCTAGGTACCCACGTGATGATATACGAGTATAATCGACTTTAATCGATAAAGTTAAAGCTGTTCAAGCTACACACCTTTGAAATGATGAATTTGAAGAAGAAGGTCAAGAAGTTGTTATTTCAAAAACGAGAATCGGTGAGGTGAGGAAAACTCAAACCTTCGATTTATTAATCCATTTGAAATTCTCGATCGAATAGGAACTGTGGCCTATAGACTTCGTTTTATCGCAAAGTACGACGCGTGTTCATAACGTTTTTCACGTATCGATGTTACGTAAATATGTGGACGACCCGAACCACGTCATTGAGTTAGAACCGGACGAGATAGCCGAAGACTTAACGTACGAGGAGGTACCTATCAGGATCTTAGATAGGAAAGAACATGTCCTATGTACCGAGGTTATACCACAAGTTAAAGTTTTGTGGAGAAACCATGCTATTGAGGAAATGACCTGGGAGTTGGAAACGAAAATGAAAGCGAGATATTTTCATCTTTTCGAAACACCAGGTACGTACGTCAATTTCGAGGATGAAATTTCATAAGGAGGGAGGTTGTAAGACCTCAAATTTTTTAAATAAAAGGAATTTCTTTTATTTATTATTTTGAAATAGTAAGGGTGGATTTGATTAATGTGGTTAGTTATGGGTAAAATGCTAAATATTGATATAATATTCATTATTATCGGAGAATATTCGTTTGGTCGTGGAATATTAAATCGCTTGTCGGGGAATATTTAAATGCGACCCAGTAGCGACCATGTGTAGGCCCCATAACTGAAAGCGATTGGAGGAAGAAAAGCGACAAAAATAAGTTGTTTAAAAATAACAGGCGTAGTTGTTATCGTTTAATTGTTGGAATACCGGAATTGGTTAAAACATAGTAATACACGTTATTGCACAAGAAGATACTGCAGTATTGCACCAATTATTGATTCTTACGTAAGAAGGCACTACTCAATAATGGTTACGTGAAATTCTTTGCTTCGGTATTTTATTTTATTGATTCAATAATTGTTGCGTTGATATTTTATATTGCTATTGTTTCAATAATTGTCATTACACAAGATTTTTTCATTATCGAACCAATAATTCATATTATCCGAATAATATTATTAGATAACATTATTGGCAATGTCTAGAAAGTTCTGCATCTAAGGAGAGGTTTGGTCACCTAATTGCTTGCCAAGAAGGAGAAATTCTTATTGGAAAGCCCCTCTTTCTCTGAACCGCTGCTGGTTGTCAATATTGTGATTACGTAATATTATTTGTGAATAATTAATTATTGATTCATATGATGAGGAAAATATTTATTTTATGTGGATATAGATGGAGAAAAATTTTATAGTGACAATTGTTGAAAATTAATATTTTATCTTTTTCTCGATAAAATAATTCATTTAAATATATTATTTTAATAATATATTAATGATGATATTTTTATGATGAATGTGGGATATATGAGTATATGTGGAGGAGGAGTATTTTTGTTACCAAAAATGTTTAAAACATGTTAAACATGTCGGTGGACCCCATTTATTGACTGAAATTTGATTATAGCCTGTAAAATCGCCCATTTGTGGATTTCGGTCAATTTCTGTTTGGAATTTGAAAAAACTTTCTTCTATAAAGTTGTAGAGAATTGAATTTCCTATAAAAACTCACGAGATTTGAATTTTTTGGCAAAAGGGCTATTTATTGTGAATTATTGAAGTTCCGAAGCTCCGAAATAATTGATTTTTGGAAGTTTAAAATATTTTTATTTACAAAAACGTTTTTTTCATTTGGTTCCTCATTTAACACATGACAAGTTGCTGAAATTCAGATTCAAGGTGTGCGTAGGAATTATTATTATAAATAATAATATTATATTAAATTTTCGCTTTGGTATTCTAAGCAATTTCCTATAAATAGGTCTTTAGGTTAGAATTGAAAATCACACGTAAATCAAGTTTTTCTCTCTATATTATCGGTTTATTCTTGTGAGTATTTTGAGTATACTTTGAGTATTGCTATCACGGTGAAAGTTTAAGTCATAGCCTATATCCAGGTGTTTCAATTTGTAAGATCTTGTCTTTCGAGGTAAGTGGATGTTATTTTCTTCTCAAATGATATTATTTCTTCAATATCATTATCTTTGAAATATTGGTTGGAACTTTTATCAAATTTGGAACTTTTTCATGCTGGGGTTACTATTCATGAGTTCTTATTCATTTAGTACTATTCACGAAGCGTGAAGATGTTTTTTGTGAAATTTCTATCTTTTGGTGTCTGGGGTTACTTATTCACGATACTCAAGACTATTCATTCACGAATCGACATTATTCAATTTAAAAATGAAATTTCTTCTTTTTGTCCAAAATATCTATTATGGATATTAGCTTTGATTGTATCCATGTTTTGATCATTCTTGAATTTTACACCACTATGATTATTTTTGAGGTATTTTTGGACGTGGATAAAACAAAGTACGAATCCTTAATCCTTGTCATTTTGTTTCACTGGATTCGTTTCTTTAAAAATATTTTTCATCATCCTCAGTCTTAAATGATGATATTATGGAATATCTTTGGCCTGTAGTGCAAAGATGATTGATTTCTGATGAATATCTTTGGCCTGTAGTGCAAAGATGATTGATTTCTGATGAATATCTTTGGCCTGTAGTGCAAAGATGATTGATTTCTGATGAATATCTTTGGCCCGTAGTGCAAAGATGAACAGGTGTTTAGATGAACATGACCAACTGGTGAATGTCCTTGGCCTGTAGTGCAAGGATGAATTTTTGATCTCAGATATATATTGATTGATGTTACAGGGATAAAAATAGACGATGAACTTTAAAATTCATACATAGAAGATAGTAGTTTGCATTCTCTACTTAACTCTTCTAATGAATTATTATTTCCGCTGCGAATATTGATTTAAAACTTGTTGTCTATTGTATTCTATTATATTTTTCCCTGTTGAAGACTAACGATAATTTGTTGTATATTATCTTAGTCATAATATTCTTTACTGGGCTAGTTGAGCTCACCCTTTTCCTTGTTGATCCATTTTTCTTCTCAGGAGGCGAGAATGTAGCGAGTACTAGTCGGGGTATGGAATGAAGGTTCTAGAGAGGGTTGTTTAGTAGTCCTCACCATTTTTGTAAAATAATGTATCAATAATTATGATGGGGATTTATTTGCGTGTGGATATTGTCTAGATGGCAATATCTCGTATTTAAACTCACGAGTTTATATGTTGTAAAAATAAAGTTGTAGTTATTTCGTACCATGTATTTGGCGACTCGAGAATGGGTTGGATGGAATGGACCTATTTTGGGGGCGCCACGGTTGGTATCGAGCTTAGGATATGATCTCCCGGCGGAGATCGGGGAATAGAACTAGGAGGGAGAGCGAGTAAATCCTTCGCTAAAGGTGTCCTACCTAAGCTTATTTGTTAGTTGGTTAGTATATAGGGATATTATATGATATATTGATTTCCTTAATTAACCCTTGTTTTATGATTAAAGATTTGAGAATGTCGATCGAGAATATTATCAGTGGAAATGAGACCGTGGAGATGCATGTACTTACCAACGAGGAGAACGTGCAACAGGCTGGCAATGTACCTCCTGTAAACAACACCACTGAGCAGACGATAAACGACGGAATGTTTAGAAGCTTTTTGCAGTTCATGCAAAATCAGACGAGGGAGACTCGTGTTCAAAACATAGGAGGAAATGATAGCAATTCACGGGTTGTCACAGCCAAGCAGTTCAAAGAGTTGGGACCACCAGAATTTAAGGGAAAGCCTGATCCGATCATGGCGGAAACATGGGTCAAGCAAATCACCAAGATATTCGATGTCTTGGGATGCACGGAGGAACAGAAAGTTCCATTCGCTACTTTTATGTTCCGTAACGAGGCAAATTATTGGTGGGAATCTGTGAAGCGTACCCATCCAGCTGCACTCAGCATGTCATGGGAGACGTTTCAAAAACAGTTCAATGATAAGTACTTTCCTGAAAGTATTCGTCATATGAAAGAGGTAGAGTTTATTAGACTAGAATGTAATAACATGATTTGTCCCAAAGATGAGGCGAAGTTAGCGGAGTTATCGAGTTCAGACCTCATTTGGTGGAGAATGAGGAACGATGACGCGGATGTTTCGAGAGGTTTGAAACCCCAGATACGTCAAGATCTCATTTCTCATAAATTTTCTCTATTCGAGATGTTGTCAATGAGGCTCGATTGTTAGAAGCGAGATACTTGAGTACGTTCAACCGAGGGACCACAACTGTGGTCATATTCGGTGGCAATAGATCATCAAAACGATGATAACCAATGGGGAGGAAAGAATACGGACAAAAGCGGTAACCACTCGGGTGGTAATCGTGGCCATGATAATAGGAGAGGTGACTCAAGTGGACATTTCAAGAAGAGAAGGTTCAACAATAACCATGTGAAGACGTCGGCATTAGCAAAGAATCGGGTTCCAAGGAGGAGAACGACCACGGTCATATCTTATAAATGCGGAAAGAGGGACATATCGGTCAAAGCGCCCAGCAGTTCGGTATGCTATAATTGTGGAAAGGAAGGACATATAGCTCGAGAGTGTCTGAGAGCGAAACCAAGTCCAATGGGATGGTGACTCAAAAGGATGTCCGAGAAAAGTCAAAGTCAGCGGTGCCTAGAAGAGCGTTTGTCGTGGTGGCCGGTCAAAATGCGAGGAACCCGAACGAGTTTAGCACGGGTTAGTTAATTATAAATTCTTTGAAGTTTATACCTTACTAGATACCGGTTCTACCCATTCTTTTTATCTCTTCGCTTTGCATTTCAACGTTTGAATTTGACTACTGAAGAAATTAGACTTTGACCTATCTGTGGAGACTCAAGTTAAGAGAAACTTTTATTACATCCGTTGTTTAGAAATCTTGCTTGATTGAGTTGGCACTATCACATTACACCGTTAACCTTATTTCTATAGAGATATTTGTTTTTGATGTGATTTTAAAGTTAACTACTCATCATGCCAAAATTGATTGCTTTCGTAAGGTTGTTAGTTTTCATATTCCTAAGCAACCTGTTATTTGAATTCAAGCAATCAAACCATTGTAGTCAAACATTTTCATATCAAGCCATGAAGTCATTCGTTTATTACGGATGTCAAGTTTTCATAGTCCATGTTATGGATTTGAATAAAGACACGTCAGATTTGAATAATATTCCTGTTGTTATTGATTTTTCTGAAGAATTTCTTGGCCTACTCTCGAGGCGTGATATTGAATTTGTATCGACTTTAAATCCAGACAAAACCCATTTCTAAAATCTCATATCGAATGGCTCCTATTGAACTTCAGGAGTTAAAACCCAATCTGTAGAAGTTGATACCGAGCCTCTATCTGGTGACTTCCTTTGTGGAATGCAAAGAAGACTGCTTCTCCGTGAGAGGACACCATATTCGATGCGATAGTAAAGCGATAGGTGTCATTGTGACGTCTTATCCAAGATTGGGATATGAGTCACGATTGAGAGAGCAACCTAAATTCGGTAATCAAAATACGTAGCTTTCTAGGCTTAGTTGGTTATTATCGGAGATTCGTTGAAGGATATTCTCGAATCGCTATTCATTAACGCTTGGTGACTCGTAGAGATACAAAATTCGAATGGAGCAAGGAATGTGGGAAGAGCTTGAAGAACTTAAGAGGAGACTCATTTCAAAGACATGTTACGACCATGCCATCCCGGAAAAGCGAACGTGGTAGGCGGCGTGTTGAGTAGAAGATCGTATACGACAGCACGAGTACGATATTGTCAAAGAATCATTTCAGTATAACTTACAAATAATAGAGATGGAGATGAAAACTCTAGGTACCCACGTGATGATATCTGAGTATAATCGACTTTAATCGATAAAGTTAAAAGTTTATTCAAGCTACACACGGAGTCGATGAATTTGAAGAAAAGGTGCAAGAAGTTGTTATTTCAAAAACGAGAATCGGTGAGGTGAGGAAAACTCAAACCTTCGATTTATTAATCCATTTGAAATTCTCGATCGAATAGAAGCGTGGCCTATAGACTCGCTTTTACCGCCAAGTATGACGCGTGTTCATAACGTTTTTCACACGATCGATGTTACGTAAATATGTGGACTGACCGAACCACGTCATTGAGTTAGAACCCGGACGAGATAAAGAAGACTTAACGTCGACGAGGAGGTACCTATCGGGATCTTGGATAGGAAAGAACATGTCCTATATACCGAGGTTATACCACAAGTTAAAGTTTTGTGGAGAAACCATGCTATTGAGAAAATGACCTGGGAGTTGGAAACGAAAATGAAAGCGAGATATTTTCATCTTTTCAAACACACCAGTCGTCACGTCAATTTCGAGGACCTAAATTTCATAAGGAGGGAGGTTGTAAGACCCCGAAATTTTTTTAAATAAAAAGGAATTTCTTTTATTTATTATTTTGAAATAGTAAGAGTGGATTTGATTAATGTGGTTAGTTATGGGTAAAATGCTCAAATATTGATATAATATTCATTATTGTCGGAGAATATTCGTTTGGTCGTGGAATATTAAATCGCTTTGAGGAATATTAAATTACTGCCATGTGACCATGTGTGGGCCCCATAACGGAAAGCGATTGGATGAAGAAAACGACAAAAATAAGTTGTTTAAAAATAACGGCGTAGTTGTTACCGTTTACACTGTTGGAATACCCGGTGGTTAAAAACACGATGTCTGGCGTTATTGCACACAAGAAGATACCTGCAGTATTGCACCAATTATTGATTCTTACGTGAAGAAGGCACTACTCAATAATGGTTACGATAATTCTTGTCGGTATTTTATTTTATTGATTCAATAATTGTTGCGTTGATATTTTATATTCTTTGTTGTTTCAATAATTGTCATTACATAAAGATTTTTCATTATCGAACCAATAATTCATATTATCCGAATAATATTATTAGATAACATTATTGGCAATGTCTAGAAAGTTACATCTAAGGAGAGGTTTGGTCACCTAATCAAGGGCCAAGAAGTGAAAAATTCTTATTGGAAAGCCCCCTCTTTTCCAGGAACCGCACTGGTTGTCAATATTGTGATTACGTAATATTATTTATGAATAATTAATTATTGATTCATATGATGAGGAAAATATTGATTTTATGTGGATATAGATGGAGAAAAATTTTATAGTGACAATTGTTGAAAATTAATATTTTATCTTTTTCTGATAAAATAATTCATTTAAATATATTATTTTAATAATATATTAATGATGATATTTTTATGATGAATGTGGGATATATGAGTATATGTGGAGGAGGAGTATTTTTGTTACCAAAAATGTTTAAAACATGTTAAACATGTCGGTGGACCCCAAATTTGATTATAGCCTGTAAAATCGCCCATTTGTGGATTTTGGTCAATTTCTGTTTGGAATTTGAAAAAACTTTCTTCTATAAAGTTGTAGAGAATTGAATTTCCTATAAAAACTCGCGAGATTTGAATTTTCTGGCAAAAGGGCTATTTATTGTGAATTATTGAAGTTCCGAAGCTCCGAAATAATTGATTTTTGGAAGTTTAAAATATTTTTATTTACAAAAACGTTTTTTTCATTTGGTTCCCTCATTTAACACATGACAAGTTGCTGAAATTCAGATTCAAGGTGTGCGTAGGAATTATTATTATAAATAATAATATTATATTAAATTTTACGCTTTGGTATTCTAAGCAATTTCTATAAATAGTCTTGGGTTAGAATTGAAAATCACACCAGGCTCAAGTTTTCTCTCTATATTATCGAGCGTATTCTTGTGAGTATTTTGAGTATACTTTGAGTATTGCTATACGGTGAAAGTTTAAGTCATAGCCTATATCCAGGTGTTTCAACTAGAAAATTTGTCTTTTCGAGGTAAGGGATGTTATTTTCTTCTCAAATGATATTATTTCTTCAATATCATTATGCTGAAATATTGGTTGGAACTTTTTATCAAATTTGGAACTTTTTCATGTCGGGGTTACTATTCATGAGTTACTATTCACGAGTACTATTCACGAAGCGTGAAGATGTTTTTTGTGAAATTTCTATCTTTTGGTGTCGGGTTTTTATTCACGATACTCAAGACTATTCACGATATCTGACACTATTCACGAATACGGCACTATTCACCGAAAAATGAAATTTCTTCTTTTTGTCCAAAATATCTATTATGGATATTAGCTTTGATTGTATCCATGTTTTGATCATTCTTGAATTTTCCACCACTATGATTATTTTTGAGGTATTTTTGGACGTGGATAAAACAAAGTACAAATCCTTAATCCTTAATCCTTGTCATTTTGTTTCCCTTGGATTCGTTTCTTTAAAAATATTTTTCATCATCCTCGTCTTAAATGATGATATTATGGAATATCTTTGGCCCAGTAGTGCAAAGATGATTGATTTTGATGAATATCTTTGGCCCAGTAGTGCTGCAAAGATGATTGATTTTGATGAATATCTTTGGCACTGTAGTGCAAAAAGATGATTGATTTCTGATGAATATCTTTGGCCCGTAGTGCAAAGATGAACAGGTGTTTAGATGAACATGACCAACTGGTGAATGTCCTTGGCCTGTAGTGCAAGGATGAATTTTTGATCTCAGATATATATTGATTGATGTTACAGGGATAAAAATAGACGATGAACTTTAAAATTCATACATAGAAGATAGTAGTTTGCATTCTCTACTTAACTCTTCTAATGAATTATTATTTCCGCTGCGAATATTGATTTAAAACTTGTTATCTATTGTATTCTATTATATTTTTCCCTGTTGAAGACTAACGATAATTTGTTGTATATTATCTTAGTCATAATATTCTTTACTGGGCTAGTTGAGCTCACCCTTTTCCTTGTTGATCCATTTTTCTTCTCAGGAGGCGAGAATGTAGCGAGTACTAGTCGGGGTATGGAATGAAGGTTCTAGAGAGGGTTGTTTAGTAGTCCTCACCATTTTTGTAAAATAATGTATCAATAATTATTATGGGGATTTATTTGCGTGTGGATATTATCTAGATGGCAATATCTGTATTTAAACTCACAGTTTATATGTTGTAAAAATAAAGTTGTAGTTATTTCTGTACCATGTATTTGGCGACTCAGAATGGGTTGGATGGAATGTACCTATTTTGGGGGCGTCACAACTAACCAAAATTCAGACCTTGTAAATTTCATACCCAAATCAATATATAATACCCAAATTTCAGAAATAAAATTTCATATCCAAATCAATAGCAAAATTAAATTCATTGAACATATATACATAACTTGAAATTAAGGAGAGAACCGCGTATGGAAATGAATGGAATGGAGTCAGAGTTGACGACGGGTGGCCAGAGCTGGACGACGACGATGACGGTGGCGACCGCCGGGACTAAGACGGCAGTCTTGACGACGGTCGGCGACAAGAGGAGCAATGTCGACTGAGATAGTGAGAGATGAGAGAGAGAGACAATGAGTAAATAGTATGAGAAAGAGAGAAGTATGAGAGAGAGAGAGAGGGGTCGAGGCAGTTGAGAAGGAAATGAAATCTAATTTAGGTTTTATAAGTTATTTCTGACGGAATTTTTGTCAGAAATAATTCTCTCGAAATTATGTTATGTCCGACGGAAAGTCCCTTGGAAATAAATGACATTTCATCGAAATTATGACTAGTGCAGGCGGGAAGCTTGGCGCCAAGGGGGCGTTCTATGTTCGACGGAATTCTGTCGGGAATATATTAATTTCGACGAACGTATCCTCGACGGATTATTCCATCGTAAATTATAAGATAAGTATGACGAATTACATTCCGTCGATTATAAATCCGTCGGAATTAGGTTTTTTTGTTGTAGTGTCATATATTATAAAATATATTTTTTCCAGTGGGGTCAATTGACCCCATAACCCTCTAAGTGGCTTCACCCTTGAATACAAGGCTACACCTTTATTATAAGGTACACCATATTTTTTCGGGATAAATACATTTTTGATACCTGTACTGGGACCCGACTTACAAGTTGGTACCCAAAGTGAAAAAACTTACAAAATGGTTATTGTACTCGAAAATTATTCAGATCTGGTGCTTATACTTTACAATTTTGAAATAATCGTTAAAATTGACTAACGTAGTAGACGAAAAAATTTCGATATGGCTTCCTCAACCGAGCGTGGATAATAATATGTATATGGCCTTAGACACATCAAGTATTGAGGAATAATACTTCTCGCGTGACATAAGGGTTGGGAGAAAGATTAAACGCGAGAGACAATAATAGAGAGAGAGAAGAGCTTCAAAGTCGATCTCATCTAGAGATTCGGATATTCAAGCCTTACAATCGATTCTACTGATTTATATATCCCCAAATTTGTTCGACAACAAAAGTTAGCACTCAAACCTTTATTTTTGATTTCGTGTGTTCCATTTTAAGTAAGCACCCAAACCCTTATTTCGAAAGTGTTAAAAGATTTGTTAGTGCCCTAGATTTTGAACTTAATCTTTGTTTATGCTTACTTTATGTGGTTAATGCCCACCTTGTTGGATGTTTGTGGTCGTTTTTTCCAAAATTTGTTCTCTTGGTGTTGAATTAATGATATGTGTTGAATCTACAAATAAGAACACCTCTTGTGCTCTTGTGCTCTGTATCACTGTTCATTGCTTAGTCTATGTTATTTTTTGTTTTTTTTACAGTGACAAATATGATTTCATTAATTGTGCACTATGGTGAAGAGTTTGTCACTGAGCCCACAGAACACTATGTAGGAGGGTTGAAAAAGGTTGTCCCTAGTGATCCTGATTTCTTGTGCACTACACGTATAAATGAACAAATGGCTCATATGTTAAGGTACCATACTACTGCTACGGTTTTCTTTAAATATGGTGAAGGGTTTAGATTAATTCATGATGATGATTCGATTAGAGATTTAATTAAAGCTTCTGCAAAAGATATGACTGTAGAAGTTTTTGTGGATCATAAACTTGACGAGGATCACCGATTATCTTGAAGAACCTTGATCTACTTAGTAAGCTCGAAGAAAATGAAAATGAGGAGAACAATGGGGTGAATCCTGAGGGGAACAATGCTGTGGATGGTGACTTCACTAGTGATGAAAGTTTTGAGGACTCTGATGCTGACTTGACTGGTGATGATGAACAATTAAGCAGTGATGAAGAGTACCAAAATGCAAGATCAAAATTTAAGGAGTATACTAAACAAATGAAAGAGGTTGGAGATCTTGATGATACTGGTGGTATTGAGTTGCAAGAGGTGGGAGAAAAGGAGGCTGAAAATGAGACTAGTGTACAGACAAATACACAGGAAGATGAGACTTATCTACACTCAGGTACACAGGAAAATGTTTAGAAACAACAGACTGCAATTTCTGATGATGATGGAAGAGATACATATGATACTGATAAGGAGTGGTCACCTAGTGAATATGAAGATTCAGATCAGTTGAGGTCTATGGATGAAGAGAGTGAAGATGTTGAAGAAGTAGATCAACCAGATAGGCTAAGTAGGAAAAAGAATGTGGAAAGAGTAATGATAACATTTGACCCCCTGACCAAGAGGAAAGATATTGACTTCTGTGTTGGAATGATGTTTAGTGGACCTCGTGAATTCAGAGAGGCTATTAGAGGTTATTGTTTGGGAAAAGGAAAAGATGTAAGGTACCTTAGAAATCTTTGGAAAAGTTTTCACCAAGTGTAAAAACCCAAAATGTCATTGGAAGTTGTTTGTAAGCAGAATGGATGGCTCCTCTGAGACACTGCAGGTTAAGACATACCAGAAAAAACATACTTGTAGCAGGGCTTTCAAAAACAGGAAGGGATCAGTCAAATTCATGGCTGAGTTTTATGGCAACAGAATTAGAAAAAATCCTCAGTGGAAGTTAAAAGACATGCAAGATGAGATCAAGAGGAAGTTTCAGTTGGACATTACTTTTTGCAAATGTTCTAGGATTAGAAGCAGGGCTTTAAGCAATGTATGGGATTTACTAGTGGAACACTATGAAAAAATTTGGGATTATGCCACTGAATTGATCAAGTCCAACAAGAACAATACAATTGATGTTCTTCCACACAGAAGCAATCCTACGGATCAGCCTTATTTGCAGAGGTTCTATGTATGTCTTCATGCTTTGAAAAGGGGTTGGCTTGAGGGATGTAGACCCATAATTGGCCTAGATGGATGTTTCCTTAAGACTGTTGTTGGGGGACAACTGATCTCAGCCGTGGGTAGAGATGGGAACAATCAAATGTATCTTATTGCATGGGCTATTGTGGAGGCTGAAAACACCGATAGTTGGAGATGGTTTCTAAAATTATTGGTTGAAGACCTGGAGGGAGGTGATGGGTCTGGGTGGACAGTGGTCAGTGATCAACAAAAAGGGTTGAAAGTTGCTATCGATGAACTTCTTCCTTTTGTTGAACATAGGAATTGTTCAAGACACATATACGCAAATTTTAGAAAAAAGTTCTCATCCTTAGCATTAAGGAAGGCTTTTTGGGCAGCATCAATGTCAACATATGAAGCCGAGTTCAAGAGAAACATGAAAGAGGTGAATAGACTTAACAAGGATGCACATGATAAACTTCAAGAACTAAATCCTAAGGTATGGAGCAAGGCTTTTTTTAAGACTGTATGCAAATCAGATGTTGTGACGCCCCCAAAATAGGTCCATTCCACCCAACCCATTCTGAGTCGCCAAATACATGGTACAGAAATAACTACAACTTTATTAATACATTTTGTCGTGCAAAATACGACAACATATATCTTGTGAGTTTAAATACAATTATTGTCTTCAGACAATATACATACCCAAATAAATCCCCATCATAATTATTGATACATCATTTTACAAAAATGGTGAGGACTACTAAACAACTCTCCCTAGAACTTTCATTCCATACCCCGACTGCGTACTCGATTCTATTCTCGCCTCCACGAGAAGAAAAATGGAACAAAAAGGAAAAGGGTGAGCTCGACTAGCCCAGTAAAGAATATTATGACTAAGATAATATACAACAAAATTATCGTTAGTCTTCAACAGGGAAAAATATAATAGAATACAATAGACAACAAGTTTTAAATCAATATTCGCAGCGAAAATAATAATTCATTAGAAGAGTTAAGTAGAGAATGCAAACTACTATCTTCTATGTATGAATTTTAAAGTTCATCATCAATATTTTTATCCCTGTAACATCAATCAATATATATCTGGAATCATATATTCATCCTTGCACTACAGGCCAAGGACATTCACACCGATTGGTCGTATGTTCATCTTTGCACTACGGTCCAAAGATATTCATCAGAAATCATTCATCTTTGCACTACGGGCCAAAGATATTCATCAGAAATCATTCATCTTTGCACTACAGGCCAAAGATATTCATCATAACTCATTCATCTTTGCACTACAGGCCAAAGATATTCATCATAAATCATTCATCTTTGCACTACAGGCCAAAGATATTCAATAATATCATCATTTAAGATCGAGGATGATGAAAAAATATTTTTAAAGAAAGCGAATCGGTGAAACAAAATGACAAGGATTAAGGATTAAGGATTAAGTATTTCGTTTTATCCACGTCCAAAAATACCTCAAAATAATCATAGTGGTGTAAAATTCAAGAATGATCAAAACATGGATATAATCAAAGCTAGTATCCATAATAGATATTTTGGACAAAAGAAGAAATTTCATTTTTAAATTGAATAATGTCGTATTCACGAATATATTCAGATATCGTGAATAGTGTCTTAGTACACGTGAATAGTAACTCAAACCAAAAGATAGAAATTTCACAAAAAACATCTTCACGCTTCGTGAATAGTACTTTAAATGAATAGTAACTCGTGAATAGTAACTCATGAATAAGAACTCATGAATAGTAACCCGACATGAAAAAGTTCCAAATTTGATAAAAGTTCCAACCAATATTTCAAAGATAATGATATTGAAGAAATAATATCATTTGAGAAGAAAATAACATCCCTTACCTCGAAAAGACTACTTCTAGTTGAAACAGGATATAAAGGCTATGACTTGAACTTGCACCATAATACTCAAAGTATACTCAAAATACTCACAAGAATACGCTCGATAATATAGAGAGAAAACTTGATTACGGTGTGATTTTCAATTCTAACCTAAGACCTATTTATAGGAAATTGCTTAGAACACCAAAGCGAGAAAATTTAATATAATATTATTATTTATAATAATAATTCCTACGCACACCTTGAATCTGAATTTCAGCAACTTGTCATGTGTTAAATGAGGGAACCAAATGAAAAAACGTTTTTGTAAATAAAAATATTTTAAACTTCCAAAAATCAATTATTTGAGCTTCTAACTTCAATAATTCATAATAAATAGCCCTTTTGCGGAAAATTCAAATCTCATGAGTTTTTATAGGAAATTCAATTCTCTACAACTTTATAGAAGAAATTTTTTAAATTCCAAACAGAAATTGACCAGAAATCCACAAATGGGCGATTTTCTGTTTATAATCAAATTTCGAATAATAAATGGGGTCCACCGACATGTTTAACATGTTTTAAACATTTTTGTAACAAAAATACTCCTCCTCCACATATACTCATATATCCCACATTCATCATAAAAATATCATCATTAATATATTATTAAAATAATATATTTAAATGAATTATTTTATCGAGAAAAAGATAAAATATTAATTTTCAACAATTGTCACTATAAAAATTTTCTCCATCTATATCCACATAAAATCAATATTTTCCTCATCATATGAATCAATAATTAATTATTCACAAATAATATTACGAGAATCACAATATTGACAACCAGGCAGGTTCAGAAAGAGGGCTTTCAATAAGAATTTCTCACTGGCAAGCCGCAATTAGGTGACCAAACCTCTCCTTAGATGTAGAACTTTCTAGACATTGCCAATAATGTTATCTAATAATATTATTAGGATAATATGAATTATTGGTTCGATAATGAAAAATCTTGTGTAATGACAATTATTGAAACAACAAAGAATATAAAATATCAACGCAGCAATTATTGAATCAATAAAATAAAAATCTTGAGCGATAATTATCGTAACCATTATTGAGTAGTGCCTTCTTACGTAAGAATCAATAATTGGTGCAATACCGTGGTGCTCTTCTTGTGCAATAACGCAGACATCTTGTGTTTTAACCACGGGTATTCCAACGATTGTAAACGGTCAGAATAACTACGTAGATTATTTTTAAACAACTTATTTTTGTCGTTTTCTTCCTCCAATCGCTTTTTCGTTATGGGGCCCCCACACATGGTCGCTACTGCGTATCGCACGAATATTCCCCGACAAGACGAATATTCCACGACCAAACGAATATTCTCCAAATAATAATGAATATTATATCACCACTTGCTTATTTAAAATATTTTGATTTTACCCATAACTAACCACATTAATCAAATCCACCCTTACTATTTCAAAATAATAAATAAAGAAAATTCCTTTTTATTTAAAAAATTTCGGGGTTTTACAGATGTGGTGGAGAATAACATATCAGAATGCTTTAACGCTTGGATTGTGAAAGCAAGATGGATGAATTGTATTGATATGTTAGAAGAAATAAGGAGCCAAGTTATGATTAGACTCCACACTAAAAGGGATGCAATGAAGAAGTCAGGTGATAGTATATGTCCTAGGATCAGAAAAAAGCTTGATAAAGCTATTGATGAGTCTGGGAATTGTTCAGCTACATGGGGTGGGGGGAATCAGTTTCAGGTTAAGATGAGAGGAGACACATATGTTGTTAACATTGACCAGAAGACATGTACTTGCAGAAAGTGGGATTTGACAGGGATTCCATGTGCTCATGCAATTTCAGCAATATATTTCAGGGAGGAAGAGCCTGAAACTTATCTTGCTCATTGGTACAAGAAGGAAACATACCTAAAAGCCTACACACACATGTTAGAGGTTATAAGCAGTTTTTGGGGTGAAACAAGTTTTCAGAAGATGTTACCTCCTCCAATATGCAATAAAGTCAAGGGAAGACCTAAGAACATGAGAAGGAAAGAAGGATGGGAGAATCCAAAAAATCCTACAAGGATAACAAGGAAGGGAAGGAAAATGCATTTTTCAAAATGTAGACAAACAGGGCACAATAAGGGTAACTGTCCTGCCATCAGTGGCCAAACAGATGAACTTCAGTCAAGCAATATAAGTATTATAGCATGTTACATTATTTTTACTTCCACAGTTTTGTTTACCTGAGTTAAATATTATTGTTTCTCTTTGTCAGGCAAGTAGGCGGCAGTTCAAGAGGAAAAGTTGCACTGCATCAGTTTTTCCAAAAAATAATTGTAACAATGACATGGTGCAGTCTGGTAATTCAAACAAGGTATTGTTATATCAATCAATTTCAGTTATCTTGACACTTCTCAATCAATTCACTAAACTCTAAGTGACATTTCTCTTTCTTTACTTCTCAACCAAAGTTGCAAGTTAAGAGGATAAAGACCTGCGCTAAAGTACCAGCAGGATATGGTGTTTATGTTAGTCCTGAGGGAGCTGTTATAGATAATATGAATGGACACAACTCTGGCTTAGTTTTTGTGAGTTAAAGCTTTTTTAAATTGCAAGTATTTCATTTACTTTTATTTGTCATTTTTCATATGTAACCATACTTGTGCTTGGTTATGTCAAATGCAGATGCCAACTCCAGGCGAAGTCATATATCAAGATGGATCAAGCAGAAATAACACACCTCCTGCTACAAGAATGTATAGAACCAAACTTACATAAAGCAACAATCCACCAACTTCAAGCACAATGGAAACAGTTAATCAGTCAAGTCAGTTGGAGAACATGAGAGATTAAGTTGGAAGCCAGTAGGAACATGAGATATCAATGTTTAATTATTAAGAACTTTGTTTAATATTTAAGAACTTTGTTTAATATTTAAGATTTTTGGGCAACATCAAGTTTGGACAGTGTGTTTGGTTATACTTGTGCTTGGTTATGTCAAATGCAGATGCCAATTGATATTGTTAATGGTAGTCAAGGGAAGACCTTTGTTATTTTCATTGGATATTGTTAATGGGAGCTGTAATAGACCTTTTTTATCTTGGATATTGTTAATGGTAGTCAAGGGAAGACCTTTGTTATTTTCATTGGATATTGTTAATGGGAGCTGTAATAGACCTTTTTTATCTTGGATTTTGTTAATGGTAGTTATTTTCATTGAAATGGTTGGATTGTCCCCACAAGTGTTTATACCATTCATTCATAATTAATCAATGCAGGCAGCCTTGTTCACTACTGAAACAATCCTAGCATACTTGCCACCAGCCTCTGTTAAAGCCTCCTTAATTTGCAAAAAACAGAGCATTGAAATAGCAACAAACTAGAAAGATAAGAAACAGAGCATGCAATTCATTTATTAATTAAAACAGAACATCATTCATTCATTGAAACATCAACATTATTCATTCATTGAAATAACAACATCCTGCATTCATTAAAACACCAAACAACACCAAACATCAAAATCCATTGAAACACCACCAGAAATAAACCTTCAACCTAACTAATACATTAAAACATAGCATCATTCATTCAAATTCTAACCCCAACAACACCAGCTAACTAACATCCATGAGAAAATTAAAAGAAACCATAAACATTTTTCCTTTTGTTGAGCTTTGACAGTAATCTTCTTTAGCTTTTTAACCTCCTTCTCCAATGTCTTCACTGAATCAAGTTCTGCCAACTCTTTCCAATCCTTGGTCTTCTCACTATTTTCATTCTTCAATTTAACCAACATCTCTCTGCTCATCTTCAACTTTAATGTCAAATCTTCAATAACATCTTTGGCTCGTTCAGGAAATGGTGGATCGTACCATTTAAAGAAACCGCATGATAAGCTCTCACATCTATTACACAAAGAACACACACCGACCATTTTCGATGCAATCATATGAAAAGAAATAAAAAAAAACATCTTTCCAAAATCTTACCCGATAATTAATACACCCAATGAATCGCCTTCCTCGATGTTTTGTTCCATCTTTCTTTGCCTCCCACATTTGCACCATTGCTTCCACAGTGACACCGACTTGGGAAGTCGGTGTAATCCATTCATTTTTGTTGCATGAACTACAATCTTCTTCCCCGATTTCATTTACAATTCCACTCCAAGACGAAGTTCATCCTTTCAATTAAACCTTTGAAACCCGAAGAAGAAGAAGAAGGAAGAATGAGAGAAGAAGAATGAGAGAAGAAGGAAGAATGAGAGAGAAGAACCTAATTTTTTCCCCCAAATATCGAGAGCTCTTTGTTTTTGTTGTTCGATCTCTTCGATTTTTGGTGAGCGAGAGAAGAAGGAAGAATGAGAAGAACCCTAAAAAAAAATTCCCCCAAATATCAAGCTTGGATCTCTTCGGTTTTTGCTGATCATCTTTTATAAATGGGAAACAGTCATCGCCATGTCATCCTTTGCATCTGACCTGTCAAATTTTCAAACGGAACATGGATGAAACCCTATTGTTTAACGGATTGCAACAATTTTCGAGTACAATAACCATTTTGTAAGTTTTTTCACTTTGGGTACCCACTTGTAAGTCAGGTCCCAGTACAGGTACTAAAAATGTATTTATCCCATATTTTTTCAGCACTAGAGTATTAAGCTTCCATTGTTAAAACTTTATTCATCCTGTACTTATTCTCACACCGGAGCTATACCCCGACGACACAAGTCGTCAAGCTTTATATGTGATTTCGTTTCTGTACAAGATTGGACGAGAATTTGCTGATTGAGGCGCGTGAATGAATATTCGCATTAACAATACTTAATTTATAATTTGCGCATTCTTGTCAAAAGTAAGTGAAATTTCTTAGAAGTCTCAAATTTAACCCTCCTCTTTCTCAAAAAGTACTCACTTTTTACTTCTTCTTTTTTTAAGGTGCCCAAAACATTCAATTAATTAATTTACCTCTGACATTTCTCTTAAAAGGATGATTAAACTCTAATTGGAAGATTGAAAAGCTTAATTGGAAAATTCAATATATATGCAGTTTATAGTCTAGCTTAATATTCAACCAAGTAATGTAAAATTGAATTATTAAGCCCCGACAAAAACCAACTTAAACATGTGATTAACAAGTTGTAGTCAAATAATGCTATGTTTAGCACCAATATTCAGAAAGGGAAATATTTGTCATGCTCCCATTGTAACGTGAATATTTATAAGATTAAAGTGGAGACTTTTTTTATATTGCACAAACTAAGAATGATATAATAAATTCACTTTAAGTACTTATCACAAATTAAGTAGCACTAAATCTACAATTAAAAGATTTGTATTATATATTTATTTACTTTTTGACATAGGGTAGTCATATATATATATATATATATATATATTTGTCAAATATATAAGTTGTAGATCTCTCAAACACTTCCAAGTACTTGTTATATCATAAATTAAGGTGTTGTCTTTTCCTTCAGCCAAATTGCATATATAGGTCTTGAAAGAGGTATTAAATATTCAAAGAGCCAGAGAGCGTTTCCATATGAATTTTTTCTTCAAAAAGGAGACTTATGGCATTCATGTGATTTGGTTGCTTAAAATAAGCTATGAACAGCTTTCGGTGTGGTTTTTTTTACTCTCTCTTACCGTTGAAAGTAGTAGTAGTAGTATTTATTTGTTTGGATATATGGACTTTTTACATAACAAACATTAATGTGATTGATGGGCAAAAAGGTATGCTTCAAAAACTTAGAAAGGGGTTAGTATGAAGTTTATTTTTGGGTAAGTTGGTCAATTGATCAATAGAGTGCTGACACGTAGACGAGATTTTATATGTCAGCATTCTATTGACCAATTGACCAACTTACCAACAAATAAACTTTATGCTAACCGGATCCAAAAATAACTTATTCTTTCATTTCGAATCAATTAACTTATTCCAGCAAAAAATGTAAATTTTCGACAGCTAAATTTTTTTATTTATAAAAATTCAAAGATATCATGTTCCAAGTATTGGCTGATGAACATTCTGTGAAGCGGTAAGAATTCTATTAGTTGTAAAGCTAATTAAGAGTTTATTGATTAATAATTTTTTTGCTTTTCTTTTTTGGCTAAATAAGGAAGTATTTTACCTTTTACCTTTTAAATTGAAATTTAACCAAAAATCTTTATAAAATGCTTTTAAACATATTTAATAGTCAATATCCGACTTTATCCCTAGTATTTATTTTTTAATGTATATAATTAGATCTGCAAACAATCCGAACGGAACCGAACACGAACTCAAGCACTTGTACTCGAACTCAAACAGGTTTGAGTAACTCTATCAAACCAAAAATTATGTACGAGTTCGATTCGACTGGTGTTCACGAACTGTTCGCAAACATGATCGAGTTCGCGAACATGATCGAGTTGTTCGCGAACATAATCAGACAAATCAAGTTCGCGAACATTTACTAATGCACTGAACTGAGAAAATTGAGAACTCATAAGCAAATTAAAAACAGTTAAATAAATACCAAAAATATCTTCTCTAACTTTAAGTAATTCAATCAAAAATTAGACCAAATATTCTCATCATCATTTATCCCAAAAATAATTACTGAAAAGTTTGAAGTTAGAACTTAGAACTTAAAAGTTAACAACTAATATTAGTTTTGTTATTTTGTATTAGTTTTGTTATTTTAAATTATTTAGGAATAAGATATAAATATATAATATATATCATATTATCATATATATATATAATATTATATTAGTAGTAGTGGACTAGTGGTCAATATTATAATTTGTTATAATTAGTCTACAATAAATGAATAATATTTTATCTATTTCATAAAAAGAGTCTTATTTAAGATTTTTATAATGAAATTATAAAATTCTAAGATTTAAAATAATGTGAATTTAGTTGATTTAGATTAATTTAATATCTAATAGATTTATAGACTAATATTGTTAAACTTTAAATGTATTAGTACCAAATATTAAATCCGTTCTGAAATATAAGTAATAAGGTCAATTGATCAAGAAGTATGACTTTTCAAAGTTTATAGGAAATATTTTTAATTCAAAAGGGATGTGATAATTAACTTTTGAATACAATAAATGTGACTCCCCCACAATAGGTATACATCACTCATTTTGAGTCGCCAAATACATGGTACATAATTTAAATACAAACTTCATTTATACAATACGACAAAAGCGTAGCTTAGAGTTTTTACATGAATATTGTCTCATAGACAATATCCAAACTCAAATGGAGTTCTCGTTACTTTTATTATCACACTATTTCATAGAATAGTGAGGACTACTATAGCCACCTATCCTGGACCATCATTCCATTCCCCGACTCGTCCCGGCTACGTTCTCATTTCTTAAAGAGAACAATGAAAGCAAAAGGGTGAGCTCAACTAGCCAGTAAGAAATATTATGACTAAGATAATGCATAATAAATTATCGTTAGCCTTCAACAGTGTTAAACTGATAAAATACAATAAACAACAAGTTTAACTGCAGCGGAACAAGCAATTCATTAGAAGAGTCAAGTAGAGCATGATATCTACTATCTTTTATGATTTAAAAAGTTTATCATCAATTTTATTGCTGAGACTCAGCTTAATAAATAATCCATATCACTAAATTATCCATGCACTACGGGCCAAGGATATTCGTGTTGTCATCAATGGTCATGATCATGCCAGCAACTGCATGTCCATCAATGCACTACGGGCCAATGAGGACTTTTATCACATCATTTGTAACATTAATTACATGTCATGATTATACCGAATAATCCCTGGTCATAATCATACCAATCAACAGTCCATCTATGCACTACGGGCCAAAGATGACTTTCATCACAATATAAGAATGAGGATGATGACAATGATATAAGAATTCAATTAAATGAGAGTAAGGATAAATTTTGAAGATTTATAATTTAATTTATCTAGAATTCAATAATGTCCAAATTGTCAACATAATACTGCTTTGTGGAGATAAATTCAAGAATAATATTGTATCAAAAATGATTTGAACAGAAAAAAAATCAATTTTTATCATTAATAGTACCCCGACTGAATAGTACCCCGTGAATATAGTACTTCAGGAATAGTACCCCGTGAATAGTACCCCGACATGAAAAGATTAAAAATTATCAAGAATATTTAGAATAATATTTCCGTGAAAAGATATTAGATCGATGAAGCACAAATTTCAAGGATATTCTACTAATTTTACGGAGTATAGAAGCAATAATTTAACAAAATGAGTGTAGAATTCGGAATCTGAAACGAAATAATATTACTTACATATTACATAGTATGGAAGAAAATATTATTTCTTACGAATATTGAACAAAAATAATATCCATTACCTTAAAAGGAGAGTATTTCTGACCGGTAAAGCAGGGATATTCTTGAAGAAAACTTATATTATTTTCTACGCTCAAAACTTCCTTAAACTCTAAAGATAATACGCTCAATATTATAGAAGAAGAATTCTCTGATTCTGGTATGATTTTCAATTCTAAACTAAACACCATATTTATAGGAGAATGGAAGGATACTATTTAAAAAATAATCACGGACGCACAGTGGAAAAAAAAAAAGCACGAACGTTCGGCGTTTGAAACTTTAAAAAAATTTGATTTTACTATGCAAATACTATAATATATTCTATTTTTTATGAAAAAACAAAACTTATTATAATATATATATATATATATATATATATATATATAACAAAATTGAGATAACTTTTCCCGACTATTTTAAAAAATGGGTAAGTGGTGTAAGACCCCGAATTTTATGAAATAAAATTATTCAATTTTTCTTATAATTATTATTCAATAAATGGTTAAATTGATAAAAAATTAAAGTTATGGGTGAAATATGCAAATTTTACAAAATACGCAAGTGACTATAAAATATTCATTGTTGTCGAAGAATATTCGTTTGGTCGTGAAATATTCTTTTTGTCGGGAATATCAAATGCAATGAGCAAGCAGATTATTTGTGGGCCCCATAACGGAATAAGCGTCGGATGAAGAAAAGCGACAAGTTTGAGTTTTTTTTACCGTTAACACTTTGTTGGAATACACGGTGGTTAAAATACGATGTCTGGCGTTGTTCTTGCGATACGGCATTATTGCGATATTTTTGAATTATTGATTCTTACGTAAGAAGGCACTACTCAATAATTGTTACAGTAATTACTTGATGTGGATATAAATGATGAATTTATTTATCTTGTTATAAATAAAAGAATTAATGTTAAGGTGTTTTATCAGTATTTTGTCAGATTGGAGGTATTAAAAGATCAAATCGGTGTTCTTAAGCTCTATTGCGCGAGTTATAATTTTAATCCGACCGTTGGATCATTGTGATTTTTGGATATGTTATACATATATGAGTTAAGTATATGTTCACAAATTTTGAACCGTTAAAAATTAACGCATGATTTGTTATGAATTTTAAAAGGTGTTGAAACGATGTTTAAAATCATCCGTTTGTGAATTTCGAATATTTTCGGTCTGGAATTTGGAAAACCTTTTTTCTGCAAAGTTGTAGATAATTCGATTTCGTGTGGAATGGACATAAAATTCGTATTTTTCTGATAAACGGGCTATTTTCTATGAATTATTGAAGTTTCAGAAAATAAAATAATTTTTATTAAAATTGGGTGGGACCCACTTTTGGTTGTTGAGAAAACATGTGCTGATTTTGGGTGGGCCCCACTGTGGTGGCTGAGATTTTGGTCAAGCTTGACTGCGTAGGAGAGAAGAAAATAATATAATATTATTTTATTAATTTAGTCTCCTTTGGCGTTCTAGCATTTTCCTATAAATAGATGCTTATGTTAGAATTGAAAATCACACGAAACAAGTTTTCTTTCTCTCTATATTATCAAGCATATTTTTGAGAGTATTTAGATACTTTGAGAGTTCTTTATTTAGTAGAAGTTTCCTTGAGTTTTTCTTAGATATTCAATGAAATCATCGCTTCTTTTGAGGTAATAAGAGTGTATGGATTGAGTTGAGGAAGTGTGGGGAAATAGAAGCGGTGGTCATCATCTAGTAGTTATATTTGGTGAATCAACTAGGGTGAGGCGAACCCAACGTTGGAAGGGTGTTTTGCCCTTTATTATTAGACAAGATGCCTAATGACATACAATTTCGTGTCATCATAAAGCGGGGTTGTCTTCATCCACTTCTTGAGTATATTCTGAGCACTACCTATATAATCTTGGTGTTTGTTTGAAGTATAATTCTCATTTAGAGACAGTGGAGATAATGATATGTCAAGAGAAGACTCATCATTGGAAAGAATATGATAGTAATCTTCTCGTTTTTCTTTGGGGTCTATTAGGTCAACTAAGGATAATTCTGTGGCCATATGATATCTATCATAACCTAAACGCATGGCCTCCCATGTACGAAGGTTTCCTTGAGCACTTCCCAAAGATTCTAATTTTTAAAACAGTTTTTGACTATACCTTTATGTAAGGTGTCATTATGACGTGCTATCTAAGGTTGGGACATGAGTCACAGTTGGTATATATTTGTATCAAACTCATAACATATGTGTTGTTGTATTTTGCACGACAATTGTTGTAATAAAGTTGTAGTTGTTTTCTGTACCATGTATTTGGCGACTCTGGATAGGTTGGATGGATTGGACCTGTTTTGGGATTGTCACAAGTGGGGGTCAAAATAATACGTCAAACTTACAACAAACACTTCATAAAAATCCCCTCTATTTATCTCAATTCACTAGGCTTCACAAAACACATTTTTAATAACATTCATCATTAATATTATAACTTACAATATTAACAACCAGATCATTTCCAAGAAAGATGGGGCTTTTCTATAAGGATTTCTCCTTATTAGCGCGCAATTAGGTGACCAAACTCCTTTCCTTGATTGAACTTTCTAGACACCAGCAATAATGTAAATAATAATATGAATAAATTTATCGTCTCAATTATTGATTTAATAATATAAAATATTATGACAATAATTGAATCAATAATGTGAGATATTATGCAGCAATTATTATGCCAATAATTGAATAAAACTAAGTAACTTCTCACGTAAGCATCAATAATCAAAAATATTATACAATACCGTGTGCTACTATGCAACCACACGTATTACTGTACGTTTATCACCGGGTATTTCAACAGTTAACGGTAAAACTTTTGTCGTTATTTTCATAAAAAGTTATTTGTGTCATTTTCTAACTCCGACAGTAATTTCGTTGTGGGGTCCACCAATGATTGTGCCGTCGTACAAATATTCCCTGTTAAAACGAATATTTCCCGACCAAACGAATATTTTATGACAACTTGCTTACTTTGCAAAATTTGTAAATATTACCCACAACTATAACATTATATCAAATCCACACCTTATTATTCAAAATAACATTTAGAGAAAATTAATTCTTTATTCATAAAAGTTGGGGTCTTACAATAAATCTTGAGAATTACTTTATAAAAAGTTTATAATTTTCATAATTATATTGTTTAAAGTACTAAATAAATTAACTACGATTCTAAGATAAAAGGGTCAAAGCTATTTATAGACTTTGTTTCATTTTTTTTTTAAAAAGTGCTTATTCTAATTTAAATTAATAACTTATTTTAATTTCATGTAAACGGTACTGTGAGTCTGTGACATATTGTTTAATTGTACTTTTCTCAACAACTTTTTAGTTTTTACACTAAATATGATTACTTAATTGTGTAAATGATAAATCAAAATTAGTCAATCACTCTCTCTAGCTAGCTGTCTCACATATACATCGCAAGTCTGTAAGACTGTAACACTAAAAACATTCAAAAATTGGTAAAGTTAAGTTTACACTTTTAATTATATAATTGATTGTTGATGTTAATATACAATAGTAATTGATTAATTGTACAATGACTCACTCTATTAGTGAAATTTCGATACTTTGATGATTTGATTTCTCTATTCTCTATCTTGATTTGACAAATTTAATAACTCGCGAAGGATTTAGTTCGTTTGCAACTCTATATATAATAGCTCTACTAGTTAGTTTTCAATCTATGACATTATTTCACTAGGATATATATATATATATATATATATATATATATATATATATATATATATATATATATATATATATATATATTATGTAATTATTTGATTATAAGTTACGTGAATAAATATTAATAATAACTTATTTTGAGAGATATGTAATAAGTAAGATTCTATTATTATTTCTACCAATCTCATGTATTATTTCATTAAAATGGATGTTTCACATATTTTCCAAAACAGAGAGTATTAGTGGCATAGTGGGAGACTTTGTTTACGGATTAACTTCACATTTTCCAAAAGTAATGTCTAACCAGCATCCTTTAGTTATGTTCTATTGTCTGATTCCACATGATTTTGAATCTAAACTGTTTGATTATATTAATGAAACAATGGAAAATGATACATATCTTGTGACTTTAAGTACGTATCGACTTTTATTATGATCAGTTACGTAAATAATTATTATTAATAATATTTTAATGATATACCATCTTATATAGTAGGTCAAATATGTACTTCTACGTACTTAATCGATATACATTACAATCGTAAATCAATATAAATTTTCGCTATACATAACGAGACTCTAGCCAATGCAATTATGAAAAATCATGTGCTAAATATAGCACATGATATAGACATAATTAGATTTTCTCATTTCCCATAGGAAAGACGAGTAGAGAATTTATAGACATAAATTGAGAAAGATAAAATAATAAGAAGTGGATTTTCAAGGTTTAAGTTTGGGTTGGTAGTTAATAATCTGCCAAAATATTGAGGCCACCAAATTGATCTGCCTAAAACCACCATCATGTCACCTCCCTAAGTCCAGTTATTACCGGACTTAATTAGTCTTCAGAAAAAAACAGTGGAGCCAGCCAAAATTTTTAATAAATCCAAAACTACAAGGATTAAAAATACATGATTTTTCTAAAATTTTAAAGTGATAGATACAAACAAACAAATCTTACTCTTTAAAAGAATAGATAAATAGGATTAAAGAATTTCATGGTTTAAAAGAACAAATAAATAGGGATGCGGAGTATTGAATTAGTGTTCACGTTATTTTTTATAGAGTAAAATATATTGACACCCCGTGTAGATAATCATAATAATACTTACTATCTTTTTAGTTTTTTCAAATAACAGTCGGTACCCCACTAGTTTATAATATGTAACATTCATTACCCCTAGTGTGGTTGACCAACTAATATTTAAAAATATTTTTAATATAATGTCTAATACACCCTTCAAGTTATAATGTTTAATTTCTCCACTAAATATAAATTTGTATATCATAATTTTTACTTTACTTGATCTAATTAATTAAATTATGAAATTGTGCAATAAATAACATAAAAGTCAAAAAATAATAAATATTCATTTTATCGGGAAAATAAAATCATACAATTTTTACTAATTAAATTTATCAAATATTAAAATTTACGTGATATATATTCAAATATAATTTTTGTAATTAAAAGTATAATGTTAATACCCATAAAAATTACAAATTAACGCAATAAAATAATAATAATTTTTTTCAAATATTAAAATTTACGTAAAACAAACTTATTATTACAATTTAAAGCGAATCTTATTACTCATATAAAAAAAGTATTAAAAATTATATTAATTATTTTCTCATATATTAAACTAAACATAAGTCACATTTAAACATAATTATTTACGATAAAAATGATAAATTTTGTTACCCCTCGAGACGGATGGGCGAGAGCGAAAGAGTATAACATATCACCCTCAGATGATGATGATGAAGCGAAAAAACGATTCAGATATTAGAAGATATCTTTAAGAGCACGTGTGATGAACTTTAAAAAGAAATTGGGATGATCACCTACCGCTCGTGAGAGTTCGGCCACAACAACGATTACACGCTTTAGTATTGGCATGTCGCCTTATGAAGCGTTATCTGACGAAAGTGTAGAACTCCATTATCTTTGGGATGAAGTTGGCGAGACAATTACTAGGCCCGTAATTAGTACAATGAACGGAGAAATAGTCAAAGTGATCAGAACAAGGTGGTAAAGCGACTTATGATGAGCGGAAGAAATACGCCGATCCACATCGTAAAAATGTTGAGTTTGAATCGGGTAGTTATGTGTTCTTGAAGGTCTCTCCCTGGAAGGGGAAAATCAAGTTTGGAAAGAAAGGAAAATTAAGCCCAAAATTTATTGGTCCCTTTGAAGTACTGCGAAGGATCGGAGAAATTGCGTATGAGATAGCCTTACCTCCAGCACTCGAGAATGTCCACAACGTCTTTCATGTTTCTGTATTACGACCCTACAAACTCAATTACAAGCATGTAATTGAATACGAACCCCTACATTTTGAAAAAGACTTATCTTACAAAGAAATTTCTATTCAAATTGTCGAATAAAGAAAGAACAAGTTCTCGAAATAAAGTAATACCTTACATTAAGGTAATTTGGAGGAACCCATTATTTGAAGAAGCTACGTGGGAACTCGAAAGAATATGATGAAGAATTACCCTCATTTATTTACTTAAATTATGTGTAAGCGATTCTGGAGACAGAATCTTTGTAAGACCCCGAATTTTTAATAAATAAAATGGAATTTTCTTTATTTATTATTTTGAAATAGTAAGAGTTGATTTGATTAATGTGGTTAGTTATGGGTAAAATGCGCAAATTTTACAAAATAAGCAAATGGTTATAAAATATTCATTGTTGTCGGGAAATATTCGTTTGGTCGTGGAATATTAAATCTTTGACCGGGAATATTAAATACGACAAAGCCTTGATCTTTGTGAGCCCCATAATGAACGATTAGATGAAGAAAGCGACAAATATAAGTTGTTTATAAAATGGCGTAGTTATTATTCGAATTAATCTTGTTAAAATACTCGGTGGTGGTTAAAACACAAGAAGCACTGCGGTATTGCACCAATTATTGATTCTTACGTAAGAAGACACTACTCAATAATTATTACGATAATTCTTATTCAATATTTTATTTTATTGATTCAATAATTCTTTGCATTGATATTTTATATTACTATTGTTTCAATAAATTGTCATTTACGATTATTTTTTATTATCAGACAATAATTCATATTATCTGAATAATATTATTGGATAACATTATTGGCAATGTCTAGAAAGTTTGTCTAAGGAGAGGATTGGTCACCTAATTGCGCTACGAAGAAGGAGAAATTCTTATTGGAAAGCCCCCTCTTTCCAGGAAGGCGCACTGTTGTCAATATTGTGATTTTATAATATTATTTGTGAATAATTAATTATTGATTCATATGATGAGAAAAATATTGATTTTATGTGGATATAGATGGAGAAAATTTTTAATGTGACAATTGTTGAAAATTGAAATTTTATCTTTTTCTGATAAAATAATTCATTTAAATATATTATTATATTTTAATAATATAATAATGATGATATTTTTACGATGAATGTGGGATATATGAGTATATGTGGAGGAGGAATATTTTTGTTACCAAAAATATTTAAAACATGTTTTTCATGTCGGTGGACCCCATTTCTTGACTGAAATTTGATTATAGTCTGTAAAATCGCCCGTTTGTGGATTTCGGTCAATTTCTGTTTGGAATTTGGAAAAACTTCATTCTGTAAAGTTGTAGAGAATTGAATTTCCTATAAAAACACGCGAGATTTGAATTTTCTAACAAAAGGGCTATTTATTGTGAATTATTGAAGTTCCGAAGCTCCGAAATAATTGATTTTTGGAAGTTTAAAATAATTTAAATATGAAAAACGTTTTTTTGGGGTCTAGCATGTGATTTAAATGTGTTGAATGCAGATTTTAGATTCAAGAAAGTGCGTTAGAGAATTTTAATATATATATTATTATTTTAATAAATTTTACGCTTTGGTGTTCTAAGCAATTTTCTATAAATAGTACTTAGGTTAGAATTGAAAATCACACTTTAAATCAAGTTTTTCTCTCTATATTATCGAGCGTATTCTTGTGAGTATTTTGAGTATACTTTGAGTATTGTTATACGGTGAAAGTTCAAGTTATAGCTTTATATCCGATTATTAGGTTAAAATCTTGTCTTTCGAGGTAAGGGATATTATTTTTTCGTAATGATATTATTTCTTCAATATCATTATCTTTGTCAAATATTGATCTGAAGTTTTATCAAATTGAACTTTTAGTGATTTGGAGTTCTTATTCACGTGATAACGACCTTATTCACGATATACTGATCTTATTCACGAATCTGACAGACTATTCATCGAAAAATGAAAATTTTTCTTTTCAGTTCAAAATATCTATTGTGGATACTAGCTTTGATTGTATCCATGTTTTGATCATTCTTGAATTTTACACCACTATAATTATTTTTGAGGTATTTTTGGACATGGATAAAACAAAGTACGAATCCTTAATCCTTAATCCTTGTCATTTTGTTTTCTTTGGATTCGTTTCTTTTAAAAAAAATATTTTCATCATTCTCGGTTTTAAATGATGATATTATTGAATATCTTTGGCACGTAGTGCAAAAGATGAATGATTTTCGATGAATATCTTTGGCTTGTAGTGCAAAGATGAATGATTTTCGATGAATATCTTTGGCCCGTAGAGCAAAGATGAGCAGTGTTTAGATGAACATGACCCGGTCGATGAATATCCTTGGCTTGTAGTGCAAGGATGAATATATCATTCAGATATATATTGATTGATGTTCTGGGGATAAAAATATTGATGATGAATTTGTTAAATTCATAGATATTAGTAGATTTCATCCTCTACGTAACTCTTACATGAATTAATATTTTTCATTGCGAGTATTGATTTTAAAACTTGTTGTCTATTGTATTCTATTAGATTTTTCCTGTAGAAGACTAACGATAATTTGTTCTCGTATTATCTTAGTCATAATATTCTTTCTTTGGGCTAGTTGAGCTCACCCTTTTCCTTTTTGTTCCATTTTTCTTCTCAGGAGGCGAGAATGTAGCGAGTACTAGTCGGGGTATAGAATGAAGGTTCTAGAGAGAGTTGTTTAGTGGTCCTCACCAATTTTGTAAAATAATGTATCAATAATTATGATGGAGATTTATTTGCGTGTGGATATTGTCTAGATGGCAATATATGTATTTAAACTCACAATTTATATGTTGTAATAATAAAGTTATAGTTATTTCTGTATCATGTATTTGGCGACTCAGAATGGGTTGGATGGAATGGACCTATTTTGGGGGCGTCACAATCTTTGTAAGGGGGGAGAATGTAACGGATCGAATTTATTGAGTTGTGATTCTGGGGACAGAATCCTTTTAAGAGGAGAAAGATGTGACAAACGAGATTTTATAATTTAATTTAATATTTATTGAATTAAATAAATATTTTCGATGATTTAATTATTAGATTTAATAATTAATTGATGCAATTGTGATAAATTAATTTAATTATATGTGTTATAGTTATTAAATTAATGTGGAGAATTTTATTACTTAGATTATGTATTTATGTGAGCTTATTGAATTAAATAAAATATTTAATAAGCATAATGTTATTTTAATTAATTTAATAATTAATTTGATATTAAATAATTTGACCTATTTAATAAATGAGAAATTTAATTTTATGACTATGAGAATTAATGAGAAATTATCATAGTTTATTTAAATTAAAATAAATAAGATATTTGATTTTATTGTGTAATTTGGGTGTGACATGTTTTAAACTATAGTATACGAGAATCATTAAATTAAATTATTTTGGAGTCTATTATTGCCAGCCAAACGAGGCCCTAAGGGAAGTTAGTAGTAGTAGTAGTAGTTAACCCATGGGTTAACTGACCACCACTCTGCGCTCAGTTCTTTTATAAAATTAATACGTCTTCTTTTATTTTGATTAAATCTTTTATTTTCTAAGTCTGGCAAAATAAATCACAGAGAGAGATTGAGAAATTGTTGAGGGAATTTGTGAGTTGTGTGATTGAGAAATTAATTGATAAGGGTTTCATCTCTACTCATCTACGCTTTGGGTAATCTCTTCAACCCAGTTTGTTTTATTCACGTCATTTAAAAGTTTTCATGAAAATGACTTTCAAGTTCGGTTAAAATCTCTGTAATTAAAAATTGTATTGATTATGTGGATATATATGTGATAATATGTTAGCATAACATGTTTTTACTATATATTGTAGATTTTCATATCATCAGTTTCATAAAATATGCCGTATATTGTTGCTTCAAAATTACAGAGTATGAAATATGGCCATATGGCTTTACATACCAAATTTAACACGATAATCATAAGTTGTATTATAAATTTACACATATATGTGTTAATATGATTAACGTAGTATGTTTTTACTATGTTGTATGAACCATAACATCAGTTTCATAAAATATATGTTGTATATTGTTGCTGCAAAATTACAGAGTATAGAAATATGGCCATATGGCCCTTACTCGCAAATTTAATACGTCAAACATATATTGTGTCGTAAATTTTATACCTGTTAAAACGCAGAGACCAAACTTCAAATGAACGGATTCGGTGTTATAACGAATCTGTAGTGTTGATTTTCATGTTCTGTATTCACAACTTTCAAAAACACCAAGAAAAGTAAATTACATGTGTTGATTCTGCAAATTATGTGTTTTAACATGTTAAAATCATGCTAGAAGGGTTAAGTAGTGATCATATATATATTACAATATTTGGGCATGTCTAATTTCGTGTAAAAATAAACTAATTGGAAGTTATGGCCATATTCTGTGTTCTTCACAGAACGTATAATTTTACTTGTGAGAGATTTTTGGCCTAATTTGACCTTGTTATGTTCATGAATCGCAGAATCGAGTGCAGGTAACCCAGCTTCTCGCAAGCGCCACCAAACTAAATTATTTTACTTACGGCAAACAAAATAAAATAAAAATAAAAATAATAAAAATAAAATAAAATAAATATTCGATAAAAATTATTATTAAAATATTTATAAAATAAATTAAATATTTTAATTGAGATATTTTGGAATAAAATAAATATTCAATGGAAATTATTATTAAAATATTTATCAAATAAAATAAATATTTTAGTTAAAATATTTATGGAATAAAATAAATATTCGATGAAAATTATTATTAAAATATTTATAAAATAAAGTAAATATTTTAATTGAGATATTTATGGAATAAAATAAATATTCGATGAAAATTATTAATATTAAAATATTTATCAAATAAAATAAATATTTTAGTTGAAATATTTATGGAATAAAATAAATTCTAGATGGAAATTATTATGAAATAATTTATTCGAGTATAATAATAGTAAGAGAATGAAAATATTCTAATTTAATTAAGTAATTAAATTAGAAGGGTAATGATTTGTTAAATAAAGTGAAGTTTATATTAAATAATTAAGTGAAAATCTAACTAATGAATGTCGTGAATACATATGGTATGTGTGTAGGATTTGTGGTGAACGGAAGTAGTAATCGTTTAGCCTACGCACGAGGCAAGTTTCCTAACCCTACTTGTTATCATTATTCAAGTTTATAAATCCAGTTTAGTTTGTTATATTAAAGATTATCTATCTTTTCAATACAATACTTGTTCTATTGTATACCTCTTGAGATTGTTATTCAATTTAAATATCATTTATTGTTGAACCTTATTAGACTAGTGAACCCTTATTTGATTCGACTAGTCCATAGTTGATGAACGTTCTAAATTTCAGAACTTATTGATTTATTCAAACCAAACTTCCTTTGGTGCGGACTTTAATGTCAAACTGAGATGAACAACCCTGTATAGGGATTACTTATGCGTTAACGTTAAGATATTGTGCATAGCATGGTACTAAGGGTTGATCCCCCTAAGTACGAGTAGAACAGTTCATAGTCTTATGACTGTTAAAGGTTTCAAGTATAACCCTTGATAACCTAGGACATGGTTCAAGGTCTTATGACCCTCAGAAATCTTTTGATTCTTGTTATTCATTCTTGATTCAAAAGTTGATTTTTTATTTCAGAAGTCTTTGATTCATTCGCATGTTATTATATTGTTATTTCATTATTATACTTGTGAGCAATCGTGCTCACTCTTGCGTAATAATAACATTGTAGTTAAGAACGAAAGATCCGACGAGCCTTCTACTAGCAAAGGCAAGGACAAGATTAACAAGTGCTGAAGACTTGTTATTTTATGTGATGATGTATTTCTGTTTTAGACTTATGTTAATGATGTGTAAGATGATCAATTGTTTATGTTTCCGCAGTTAAGATTTAAGGTTAGTATGACCTGGGATTTATGTATTGTTATGATGTAACTCCTTAAGGAGAGGATTTATTTCTATCTATTAATGTTTCTTTTGTTATGGGTAGATAGAATTATAATGTTTGAATAGTGAACACCAAATCATGTGGAAATTTAAGTACCCGAATTTGGGGGTGTCACAGGTTGGTATCAAAGCCGTAGGTTATGAACCTTAGGTGGGGGAACAACCTTAGGTAGTAGCCTTATAGGAAGAACATAGTGGTGGTAAACTCTTATCGAGTTCTAAGAAATGAATTTCTTAATTCATTAAAGATAATAAAAGACTTTATGTGTTTATGTGCTAAATTATGTGCTCATTAGTACGACTTAGTAACTAAAACTTGAAATTGTGTTGTCAGGATGTCGGATGTCGGATGTTGGAGGAACTAGTCGAGCTGGGGAGGAGGAACCCCGAGTACCTACTGATGATTGGGTAATATACCCATGAATTGGATATATTTGGTTTTAATTTATTGAATTCTCTAAGCATTTAGATTTGTTTTACTGTGTTTAGTTGTGTTATTGCAGGTTTGTAAGCTATAGAAAATTTTGGGAGCATTTGGGTTAAAAAGGGGCATGACTGGCATTTTCTATACCTCAGTCAGTACGCTCAATTCAAGACATTCCTCGGTGGTCAATGGGAGCCTGGGCCTCATTATAGTTGATCGGGCATGCGCTTTGACCTTCCGTTTGACTTGGCTTGGCACATGGAATTCAAAGTTGACTTGGAATTGGATTGGGGAACAATATGGGAAGTATATAAGGTTTATGTTGCTGAATTAAAAGGGCATCATACACAATGGAGGATTTGAGCAAGGAGTCAAGAAGAGCTTTGAAGATTTTCACATAGAGTTTTCTTCTTCTTCATTCTTTCAATTTGTGTAATTCTTTAAGGATGATTTGCAAAAGATTGTTGGGTTTTTATTTCCGTTATGAACTAATTCTTTAATTAAGATTTCAATTGAACCTTTTATGGCTATAAATTAGTTATTCAATTTATTCCAATTATTTATGTTGAAGTGAATTGTTTATCTTGCCTTGCATGTATTGATTAATTATTTGGCCAATAATTACCTTGTTAATCTAGAAGGAATTGAAAGAGGAATTCTAGGGTTAGAACTGGGCTTGATAACGTGTGACTTAGTTATTTACACAGTGAATAATTAGGTTTGTGAATTGAATGGAAATATCTGTTCACCGCATGTAACACATAAGGAGTTGGAATTGAAAGAGTTTAGTTCACTTGTTTTGCATAGGAATATAACAAGATTAATCTGGATTAAATAGAAGTCAATTGATTACTTGGAAAAGGATTTTTGACATTTGAGAATTCCTGTTAACAATTTAGTAGACATAATAATTGGGATAATTGGATAATTGAGTTATAGTTCATAATTGGGGATATTGAAGTCTTAATCCTTATTTATCTGAAGTCATTCATTCAAATCTTAGTTTATTTATTTGCCTATTTTAGAGTAATATCTTTAATTGTTTAATTTAGTTTCAATATTTAAGAAAATCATAATTTATAGTTGTTTAAATAAAATTGGGTTGATATAGTGTTAGTAGTTGGAATTTATTAATTAGAATTCTCTGTGGGATCGACACTCTATTTTATCACTTTATTACTTGTTGACCGTGTATACTTGCACGTATTCATTGATTGTGAAATCGACCAACACCTACTGAGGAGGAGCCCCAAGACATTCATGTTGTCAGGGAGCAGTTGATACAGAGAGAGCCATCTCCATTGATCACTGTTGTTGGTCAGGAGCATGAGCCTGAGATTGATCCAGAGGAGGATCCTGAAGAGGAAGAGGAAGAAGAGGAGTTCCCATCGAACTCCATCGATGCTGAGATGTACGATGAGTTATATGATCGTAACGTAGAGTTACGTGACTTTATCGAGATCTCGATCGATGGCGGCGATTATTGATTTCCATCGAAAGCGAAGGAGAGGGAGGTTGTGACTCTTCACACACGTCTAGGGAACGTGGAGTGGGATTTGGTTCACGATATGGGTCAAACCAAGGAGAAGTCTGAAGAAATAGAAAAGTTGAAGAAGGAACTGAAAGAGAGCTCACAAACACTGACCATAACAGAGGAGGGGTGGGTAAAAGAATCACGTCGTGCTGATCTTGCAGAAGAGGATTGTCGTGCGAAGAAGGCTAAGCTTGGGGAGACGTACTCTACACTTCAAAATACAATGGATGAGGCCCAGGATCGAGTTATGAGGTACCCAATCCAGTTCGAAAGACTACCATCGTATATGCTAGATCACCGAACGATGTCCCGCATCATGGAAGAGGAACGTAGCATGGCTATTCAGCGCCTTAACATGCAGTGATATGATTTGTTTAATTATGTGAAAAACTTATCTCGTGTTAGATGTAAATTCCGATCGATGTGTTTATAAACAAAGGAATATTTTAATGTTTTAAATCCTGTAGATTCTTTATCTCGGGATAGTTGATGTAAATAGCAGTGATGCTATCGTTTAATGTTAAAACTTTCGATTTGAAAAAATATATCAGGGTTTATTGAGATAATGTGTTAAGTGATTATGTTTAAATGTTTTAGTTAAGCCTTAAATATTTAAAGAATTGAATAAAGACCTAATAAGTGTATATTCTTATCAGAAACATGCCACCGAGAAGACGACCAAATCGTCGACCAGCACAGGAAGGGTCAACGAATAACAACAACAACAACGCCAATGCTGACCCCGTTCAACAGTTGGTGAACTTACTAGCTGGAGCAAAGAATAATCCACCTCAAGCTCCACCGAACACGACGTTTAAGGATTTCAAGGCGGTGGGACCGCCAGAGTTTAAAGGCTCCATGAACCCGATCGAGGCTCAAATGTGACGCCCCCAAAATATGTATACATCACCTATTCTGAGTCGCCAAATACATGGTACAGAATACAAATACAATCATTAATATACAACAAGAGAGCTGTGAGTTTTAATATAAATACTATCTTCTAGACAATATCCACTCTCAGAATAAGTCCTCATTACATTTATTGTCACACTATTTAACAGAATAATGAGGACTACTAATACTGTCATCTAGTCCATCACTCCGTTCCCCGACTCGTCCCAGCTATATTCTCATTTTCTGGAGAGAACAGTGAAAGAAAGGGTGAGCTCAACTAGCCCAGTAAGAAATATTATGACTAAGATAATGCAGAATAAATTATCATTAGCCTTCAACAATGATGTTAAAGCGATAAAATATAACAAACATCAAGTTTAAGCTGCAATGGACCAAGCAATCCATTAGAAGAGTCAAGTAGAGAATAAAATCTACTATCTTCTATGATTTAAAAAGTTTTTCATGACTTTTATCATTTGAGACTCAAACAATAAATAATCCACATCATCGAATCACCCCTACACTACAGCCAAAGATATTCTTTAGTATCACGACCATAAATTATTCATGCACTACAGCCAAGGACATCCGTGTATTCATTAATGGTCATGATCATGCCAACAATTGTCCATCAATGCACTACGGGCCAATGAGGACTTTTACCACATCATTTATAATATTACGGTCATGATTACAAGAATAATCCTTGGTCATAATCATACCAAGTCCATCTATGCACCAGACAGCCGAGATGACTTTCAACATAATATAAACATGAGGATGATGATAATGATATAAGAATTCAATAAAACAAGTTCAAGAATTAATTTATCTAGGAACTAATAACGCCCAAATTGTCAACATGATCTCGCTTTGTAGAGTAAAATTCAAGAATGCTCGGAAGAATATTTCCATGAAAAGATCTTTGGATGAAGCGCAAATATCAAGGATATTCCACTAATTTCATGGAGTATAAAAGTCAAAACTTTAACCATTCGAGTATAATAACGAATGGAATAGCAAAAGAAATCACCATGCATGCGCAGATTGCATGTAATAGACCGGTTATTCAATAGAATAATAAGTAACGGAACTAGGTCGGTGAAATTAATTGCCAAGCGAGGATGTTCTAACGAATAATCTGAATGAGAACCGGTCGACGAAAAAGCGCTGACGACAGGATAGTCCAACCAGAATAATAATAAAGAGCGGAATCGAAGTCAAAGGCAGAACCTTGTATGACGAGGATATTCCAACGAGAATAATAATAAAGACGGAATAATGAAAGAATGTCACCAAGTATAGGGTAGTCGCGATATCTTTGGTTATTCCAATGAGAATAATAAAGAATGGAATAATGAAGTTATCTTCATGAATACAAAAGAAATAATACCCACTACCGTAAAAAAAGCTGAATAATAGAGTAGGAAGTAGAAGAGAAAACTTTTCTTATTTCTCTCTATAATTTCTCTCTAGAGTTTCGAGTGAATTAAGTAAGAAATAATGAAAGAATGAGCTTATTTATAGAAAAATGGATCTGCATAGTAACTAACTCATGAACGGTCAGATTGATTTACTTTTAATCTGACGGTCCATATTTAAAGCAAAATCTTTTAAATAAAATATAATATATTCTATTTATAATCTAATAAAAGCGAATAACTTTATAAAAGATTTTACTATGCAGACACTTATCGCAGCACTTATGCAAAAACACTATGCATAAAAAAAATATAATATACTCTAATTATTGTCTAATAAAATGAGATAACTTTATAAAAGTATTACGCTTTTTATATAAAAAGATTTTACTATTAGCCTAATAAAATGAATAACTTTATAAAATTATTCTATTTTATATAAAAGTTTTTCTGTTTTATTACATTAATAATACCAATAAAACAAAACCGAGTGACTTATCACATAAACATCAATAATCAATACCGCGCTACTTATGCAACCACACGACGTATTCGTATTTTTTTACTACCGAGTAGTTCAACAAAGATTAATGGTAAAACTTCCATAGTTATTTTCATAAAAATATTTTTGTCATTTTCTCATTAAACAATAATAATAAAAAGGCGGAACCAAGTCAAAGCGTAAAACGCATGCAGATGAGGATATTCTAACGAGAATAATAATAAAGATCGAACCAGTGTCCGGCGTGAAACGCATGCATGACGGGATATTCCAACGTAATAATAAAGAATGAAATAATGTAAGAATTTCACCAAGTATAGGGTATCCCATGATACAAAGTTATTCCAACGTAATAATAAAGAATGGAATAATGAAGTTCTCTTCATGGATAAGAAAGAAAGAATACCCCTTATGAGTACAACAAATAATCTTTGTTGAACTACTCGGTAGTAAAAAGTATTTTTATGTGAATGAGAAAATGACAAAAATATTTTTATGAAAATAATAATGAAAGTTTTACCGTTAATCTTTGTTGAACTACTCGGTAGTAAAAATACGATGAATGGCGTGGTTGCATAGTAGCACACAGTATTGATTATTAATGCTTACGTGATAAGTCACTCCGGTTTTATTTTATTGGTATTATTAATGTAATAAAATGTAAATTTTTTTATATAAAATGTAATACTTTTATAAAGTTATTCTATAAATAGAATATATTATATTCTATTGCATAGTGTCGCATAGTGTCTGTGATAGTGTTTTGCATAGTAAAATCTTTTATAAAGTTATTCAATAATTAGAATATATTATATTTTATTATGCATAGTATTTGCATAAGGCTGCGATAGTATTTGCATAATAAAATCTTTTATAAAGTTATTTATTTTATTAGATTATAAATAGAATATATTATATTTTATTTAAAAGATTTTGCTTTTAAATATGGACCGTCAGATTAAAGTAAATCAATCTGACCGTTTCATGAGTTAGTTACTACAAATTACCATTTTCTATAAATAAGCTCACCATTCATTATTTCTCAGAAACTCTAGAGAGATAAACTATAGAGAGAAAGAAAAAATGTTCGCTACTTCACTACTTTATATCCAAAGACTCTTCTTTCTAAGGTAGGGAATATTATTTGTTGTACTCATAAGGGTATTATTTCTTTCTTATTCATGAAGAGAACTTCGTTATTCCATTCTTTATTATTCGTTGGAATAACTCGTATATGCTGGATACCCTATACTTGGTGAAATTCTTCCGTTATTTCATTCTTTATTATTCTCGTTGGAATATCCTCTTCTGGCATTTTACGCCTGCACGGGTTAAAATCTTTATTATTATTCTGTTGGAATATCATGTCTGTATGCTGCTACGCCCGACCGGTTCGTTCCGTTATTATTATTCTGTTGAATAACATGTCTACTAAGTACCGCATGCATGGTGATTTCGTTGTTATTCCATTCTTTATTACTCGTTGGAACATCCGCTTGCATTTAATTTCACCGACCGGTTCCGTTATTATTATTACATTGGAATAACCTTTCATGCATAAGTACCACATGCATGGTGATTTCTTTTATTATTCCATTCTTTATTATACTCATTGATGAAAGTTTTGACTTCTATACTCCATGAAATTAGTGGAATATTCTTGATATTTGCGCTTCATCTAGTATCTTTTCATGAAAATAGTCTTCTGGGCATTCTTGAATTTTACTCTACAAAGCAGTATCATGTCGACAATTTGGACGTTATTAGTTCCTGGATAAATTAATTCTTGAACTTGTTTTTATTGAATTCTTATATCATTGTCATCATCCTCATGCTTATATTTTTTGAAAGTCATCTGTGGCCTATAGTGTATAGATGGACTTGGTATGATTATGACCAGGGATTATTCGGTGTAATCATAACCATAATGTTACAAATGATGTGAAAAAAGTCCTCATTGGCCCGTAGTGCATTGATGGACAGTTTTTGGTATGATTATGGCTATGGATTCTCTTCGGCCAAGGGTGCAAAGATGAATTTTTTTATGGCATGATCAGGACCATTGATGAAAACATGATTATCTTTATCCGTAGTGCATAGATAATTTGTGGTCGTGATACTAAAGAATATCCTTGGCCGTAGTGCAGGGGTGATTCGATTATGTGGATTATTTATTGTCGAGTCCCAAATGATAAAAGTGATGAGAAACCTTTAAATCATGAAAGATAGTAGATTTTATTCTCTACTTGACTCTTTTAATGGATTCGCTTGTTCCGCTGCGCTTAAACTTGATGTTTGTTATATTGTATCGGTTTAACATTCATTTAAGGCTAATGATAATTTATTTCGCATTATCTTAGTCATAATATTTCATCTTGGGCTAGTTGAGCTCACCCTTTCTTTCACCGCTTTTTTCTGTGAAATAAGAATATATTTGGGACGAGTCGGGGAACGGAATGATGGTCCTAGATGGTGCATTAGTAGTCCTCACTATTATGTGATATAGTGTGATAATAATTGTAATGAGGACTCCTTTTAAGTTTGTATACTCTCTAGTAGACAATATTTGTATTCAAACTCACAGTTTATATTTTGTCGTATTGTACACGACAATTGTATTATTAAGTTGTATTTGAATTCTGTACCATGTATCTGGCGACTCAAGATGGGTGATGTATACCTAATTTTTGGGGGCGTCACAGTTATTTTCAATAAAATATTTTTGTCGTTTTCTCAATCCAACATTAATTCCGTTGTGGGGTCCACCAATGATTGTGCCGTTGTACGAATATTCCCTGTTAAAACGAATATTTCTCGACCAATCGAATATTATATAACAACTTGCGTACTTTGCAAAATTTATAAATATTACCCACAACTATAACATTATATCAAATTTACTCCATAATATTCAAAAATGATATTTATAGAAAATTCATCTTTATTTATAAAAGTTGGGGTCTTACATCAAACATAGGTTATAGAAATGGAAAAAGTTTTTGACGTCGCCAGAGTCAGAGAGGACCAGAAAACAGCCTACGCGACATTCATACTGAAATCCGAAGCCAAATATTGGTGGCAAGCAAATATCCGGGGAGGTAAAGGTGTGATTACCTGGGAGAGGTTCAAGGAGATGTTTTTCGAGATGTATTTTCCGACCAGCTCGCAGAACCAAATGGAGGTCCAGTTTCTGGAGTTGAAATAGGGAAATATGTCCGTAACAGATTATGCGGCAAAATTCAATGAGTTGGCTAGGTTCGCCACGTATCAAGTACATACGGATGAGAGAAAAGCAAGAAGGTTTGAACAAGGACTGAAGCCCTGGGTATATAGCAAAGTATCAATGTTTCAGCTAAACACTTTTGCTGGAGTACTGGAAAAGGCCATCCTCACTGAAGGTGGGAGTGATGCGGTGACCAAGTATAATTAGGATCAGTAGAAGAAAAAGAAGAAGAAGAGTAAAAATGAGGGAAATAACAAAACCAGTGGCAACAACACGGGAGGAAGTATCAATCAGAAAAAGAGGTGGACTGACAACTCGTCAACTGAAAATCAGCAAGGAGGTCAGAAGAAGAGGATCGAGCGTGCTCGACCTACGGGAAAACTCATCCGGGGTTTGTATGAAGGAAAGCGAGTGTGTGCTACAATTGTGGTCGGAGGGCCACATAACACCTAACTGTCCCTAACCTGAAAGAAGGGAGCCTGCTTCACTTGCGGCTCAAAGGATCATCTGGCAAGGGACTGTCCCAAGAAGGGATCTGGAGGGGCAGGATTAGGAGGGAACAGGGGAAACATTAGTGGAAGTGCTTTAACTATCACGGGACCAACCGCAACCAACCGACCTACCGCCAGGACATTCAACATGACAGTGCAGGATGTTGTGCAGTCTCGTGATGTGGTGTCAGGTATCATTCCGATCAATAAAGTTAATGCTTATGTATTATTTGATTCAGGTGCTACTTGTTCATTTATATCCGATGACTTTGCTAAGAACTTAGAATTGCCTAAGGATGAGTTAGAACATCCCATGAACATAGAAATTGCGAATAGAGAAATAATCCTTATTAAGTACGTACATAAGAACTGTAGAGTGGATATTAAGGGTAATATCAAGAACGTAGATCTTATCCCTATTCGACTTGGAGAATCTGACGTTATTTTGGGCATGGACTGGTTATTCAATCACGGAGCCGTAATTGATTGCCAGAAGAAGCGTATTAACCTCATGACTCCGTCCAAAGGTGGTGTTTTATGGTAGAAATCGCTGCAGACAAGCGAGTTGTCTGACGATGATGCAGGCCAGGAAGTTGTTAAGACAAGGCTGTGTAGGATATCTAGCTTCCATAGTCGACAGTCGTAAAGAGAATCTAAAAGTAGTGGAGATACCAGTAGTGAATGACTTCGCAGACGTATTTCCAGACGATTTGCTAGGACTTCCGCCAGATAGAGAGGTTGAATTTGTGATCGATTTGGCACCAGGAACGGCTCCAATATCGAAGGCACCGTACCAAATGGCACCGGTAGAAATGAAAAAATTAATGGTACAACTACAAGAATTACTAGACAAGAAGTACATTCAACCGAGCGTATCACCATGGGGAGCACCAGTGTTATTTGTGAAGAAGAAGGACGGGATGATGCGACTCTGCATTGACTACAGAGAACTGAATAAGGTCACGAATATCCATTACCGAGGATCGACGACCTGTTTGATCAATTGAAGGGAACGAGATACTTTTCCAAGATAGACTTGAGTAGTGGTTATCATCAACTGAAGGTGAGGCCACAGGATGTACCGAAGACAGTGTTCAGAACACGATATGGTCACTACGAATTTTTGATAATGTCATTTGGTCTAACGAATGTTGCTGCAACATTTATGGGCCTAATGAATGGAGTGTTCAAGCCGTTTTTGGACAAATTCGTAGTGGTATTTATAGATGACATTTTGGTATATTCGAAAACCAAGGAAGAACATGAAGAGCATTTGAAGTTAACGTTGGAAGCTTTAAGAAGGGAGAAGTTGTATGCCAAGTTTTTGAAATGTGAATTTTGGATCGAGCGGGTACAATTTCTTGGACATGTGATTGATAAAGACGGAATTTCGGTAGATCCATCCAAAGTCGAAGCCGTGATAAACTTGGATCAGCCGAGAACGCCGTCAAAAGTACGAAGTATTCTTGGATTGGCAGGATATTATAGAAGATTCATTCATGACTTTTCCAAGATCGCAACTCCGTTAACGAATTTGACTCGAAAAGCTGTGAAATTTGTTTGGACTGAGAAGTGTGAGGAAAGCTTTCAAGAATTGAAGAAGAGGTTGAGTACAACACCTGTGTTGTCTCTTCCGGATGATACAGGAAATTTTGTTTTTATAGTGATGCATCGCATAAGGGACTTGGATGTGTGCTTATGGAAAACGGCAGAGTCATTGCGTATGCGTCACGACAATTGAAGGATTACGAGAAGGGATATCCGACCCATGACTTGGAGTTAGCTGCAGTGGTTTTTGCTTTAAAAATCTGGTGGCACTATCTCTATTGGGAGAAGGGTGAAATATATACAGACCACAAGAGTCTGAATTATATTTTTACACAGAAGGACTTGAATATGCGCCAAAGAAGATGGTTGGAGTTAATTAAGGACTATGATTTTGAGATTTTATACCATCCGGGTAAGGCAAATGTGGTTGCCGACGCCTTAAGTAGAAAGGATCGGGAGAAATTGATGTTGTTGACTGCTCAGGAGGAGCTAATTACAGAAATGGAGAAACTGGAATTGGAAGTGAAGTATCCTATGGAAATTGATGAGAAGCTATTTCAGATACAATCTGGTACAACCCTACTAGATAAAGTTAAGGAGGCTCAACTTCAATACGAAGAATGTAAAAAGGTAAAAAAGAAGATATCCGAAGGAACCGAACCAAGATTTAAGATGGATAAGGAAGGAATACTGAGATTTTCGTAGAGGTGGTGTCTCCATGGGCAGAACTAAGGGAAGGGGGCGGGGGCGGGGGGGCGAGGGGGGGGGGGGCATTTAACCCCCACCAAAATTCTGCACATGCTATATATTAATACATATATTACTAGTCAATAACATACATATATATATATGTGTATGTTTGTGGGTAAGAAAACCGTACCTTACTAGGGTTAGGGTTTCGTGTTGATTGAGGAGGAGAGAAATCCACAAAGAATACGGTCTTGATTGAGTGGTTGAAGAGGGGAGAAGAACAGGTAAACGATTGCTTGAGTAACACGTGGAAGAACTCTTAAGATTCAAGAGTCTTCTTCAATGTCTTCAGTTCAAAGAGAATTCCAAAAGTCCCCTTCTATTGAAATGAATGAGGTATTTATAGAGTTTCCTGGAAAATGGTTACGTGCATGGCACATGTCTAGGTCTTGTGCATGGCATGTGATTTCAATAGAAATTCCAGAAATACCCTTAGTTACTTAAGTAATGCCTAAATCATCCTGTCCTTCTAGCCACCAATCCAATCCCTCAATCAATTCCCAAAATGAGTCGCCTCCACGAGCCTTCTGCCTCGGGACACATGGAGGCTTCTGTTAGGTTTGCAATTTTCTTGAACGCAATCAAATTGCACAAAATAAGCAAAAACATGTAAAAATCAGAGTTAAAATTTTACAAACCATATACCCGGATCATCCTTTATGCATAATTATTAATTAAACGAAAAGATATGAAAAACAAGAATCATACCCTTGAAGATTCGAGCTTCCTCAGGTACAAGTTCACCTCCAATCCTTTTCGCGTTCAACTTGAATCCACCGGGTTTTGTTCCTTCCTTTGATCAACGTTAGCCACCCAAGTGTTTGGCCTCTAGAGGTGATCCACCAAGGAAGAAGAAAGATTCAAGAAAATAGGTGTTTGACAAAACCCTAGTTTTCTATCTCAATAGAAAAGAGCATACTCTCCCAACTATTGGAATTGCGTATGTTGTGAAAAAGTCAACAACCACCCTCACCCATAATAAGACTCCTCTTATTTATAGATGTGGGCAACTCTCCTTAACAATTAAAGAATTGGGTTTTATTTTAATTAATTAAATTCCTTTAATTAATTATGCTCCCAATCTTATTAGGAATAATTAATTAAAATCTTTTTAATTAATTAGCCTCCTAATCTTATTAGGAATATATGAAAGTACATTTATTAATTAATTTCCAAACTCTTTTAGGAATTAAATAATAATAATAATAGTAATAATAATAATAAACTCCTCTTATTAATTTATATTTAATATTTCCAAAATATTAAATAATAAATATTAAGCTATTTAATTTATTCTATCACCATAGACTAAATTAAATATACTTAACTTATTATTACGATTATGCCATTAACTTCTTAAATAATTATTCTTCCTTTTATGGTGTGACCCTTTAGGTTCTCCATATTAAACCGGTTGTGAATAAATCAATTCGAACAATTCTAATCCTATTTAAATAAATAAATTAAATAATTAATTTATTTAAATAAATAATATTTATTCTACAATAGGGATAAGTCTCTCTAGCGATCAATGACTTTCCAGATAATATAGATTTCAACATTAATCATAAAAGAACCTTTGAGTAAATAGTTACCGTACAATTCAATCCTTCCACCATACAATATCCCAATTAAATATAAGACATGGAATTACTGTCAAGTCTTATTTTATTTAATTATATGTATTTCGACTCTTAAATGCATAATACCAAATAATGCAAATTAGAAACTCCTTTCTAATTTCATTATGCATTGGCCAAGGACTACTGGGTTGTCAGTTATCAAATCACATAGGACATTTCTCTTCTTTTACTAGAAGCGGTTGATTCTTTATTGATCATACATTATCTCCATGTATAACTTATTATACCCAAGCATACCCTTTGATATACCCCAAGGGTCTTAAGGAATAAGTCAAAGTATAACTCATCATACACAAGATACTATGATGATCTCAAGTCCAAGGATCATTTGTACTACTATCACTATAGGAATTCCTATTGACAGGCAAGTAAAACTCCATTAGGTATTCCTTAGCGAGCTATGTTCAGTGAACTTATTCTCTAATAATCACCTACATACTTGCTTTAGTGTCTCCACACAAATGATCATGAGATCAATCATCCTCATCCAATGAGCAAGTAACATATGTACCAATCTATCCGGATTCACTAATCCCCAATTTAGTAATCCAACGATTGAGAACTATTTTAGTTTTAAGCTTTCTAAGAATTTAGATCTCATTAGAATGATCATCATCATTATTCTAAAAGCATTGCTTAAAACTATGGGTTTATCACATATTGTAAAACAGCATCATGTAGATAATTAAAAGCCTTTAATAAATTAATACTTTTTATTAATAAATGAATAAGATTGTTACAAAGTATATGCTTTATCATCAAACATGATTGGCTTGTGTGCATACTACTTTCAGCTTCTCCTAGTTCATTTAATTCTTCTTAGATCACACTTGAACCCTAATTTGTACTCGGACTCACATTTGCCATCTGCACGTGAGTCACGCCTTCGGAGTGACGATCGTGCAAAATATTTCGAGTATTTGAATCATACTTCAAATTTTAGAACAATCCGCGGAGCTCGATCTTGCAAGCCTCGAAAAATAAAAAAATCTTATGAGAGGGAAACCCTAAGGGAACTCTCCCAAGATATCTTGAAAATCATTTATCAGATTTGTTTCCAAATCTTGCTCAATCAAATTAAATTTTTAAGGAAATTCAACCGGCAGTTCGTTCCGATTAATTAAACAACAAACCCAGAAAGGTAGCAAGGTACCATGGTTGGACCATCTTGGGTGGGTGAACCCTAGTAGAGACCGAATCCAAGGGTGGTTGAACCTTAGGAGGCCAAATCTCAACGTGTTCGAATCTCGAGGTGACCGAACCCTAGAGGGTTTTTCGTCATTTGATAATTTTGTTTATTCTTCTTTTCAGGTGTCCTTAATCTCTCATTTTTCGGGCTATATCTTCCTATTCGAGTTTAGACTTTTTCGCACCGGACATTGTCAAAAGGAGATTATTTTCAAGGCAACCTCGTTTTTTCGATATTCATAATTTCTCTTTTACCATGGTAAGTACTATATTTTGAATGCTTTCCACTTCATTTTCTTATTTCATAGAATTCTCATATCAAATCCCCCTTATTATAGGCTAACTCTAATGAACATTTTGCGGACCCGAAAACTACTAAGGAAGTCCCATTCATTAGCGAGTGGAGAAGAGCTATCTTCTTTGGGTCTTTTGACATTTTCTGGGAACGAACGAAGAATTTTGATCGTGCAACTTTTCCTCCACCTGACAAAGGGGGCGAATTTTTATATGATGCAGCTGGCGAAAGTGCGAATAACTTTCCCTGCTCTGCTCACATTCTCTGCATGTGCATCGAAAAATAGGAGTATCCTTTCAGTCACGTTCGCTTCCTATCCGACTCATCTAGTCGCCTTCAGGGATGGCAACCTTGGACGGACGAGATCCTTAGGAATTCTGATTATGTGAAGTTGCTTGACAAAGCTGGGATTCTGCGTTGTGTTCAACTATGTAGGGATCTTCGTATCCAACAAGACTATAACCCCCTTACCTTATTGATTTCACGGTGGTGCTCTTCTACATGTACATTTGTCACTGCTTGGGGGGATTTTACCCCTACTCTAGAGGATGTCTATGCCATTTACCAGTAATTCTTTCTTCTGTTTTGTACATTCATCCTCATTTAACTTGGGTTATGTATTTATTTTCAATTATATCTTGTAGCCATCATGCTGCTGCTTCAGCTTCTTACGGGTCATCCAGTATGTCCCCTAAGGATACCGAATGTGTTACGTACTTGACAGAAGCCTTTAAGCGGGCTTCTAATTATACCACGAGGTTCCAAGGAAATATAATCCTTTCAGACTTTCAGACCCCCAACCATTCGGAGACTTCCTGGCTATCTTGGTTCCGTTATTTCTTTTGGGATTACAAGCCTGGCCATTGGAATAGTTCTATTTATAGAGAGTCCGTTATTGTTCTTCATGAGGAACCTTGTCCTTTTCCTTTAGCTGCTTATCTAGCTATGTGGTTGTCCCAATTTATCTTCCCTGGGTTACATATGGACGGTCCCTCGACCCGTATGTTTAGATTAGCGGCTTTATTGTCTCAGGGTCTGGAGGTTCCTCTTGTTGCTCTCTTTTTGGGGACCTTATATCGTCGCTTGGATGAAACTGTCCTCGCCGTGAGAGATTCCGTGACGCCCCCAAAATAGGTATACATCACCCATCTTGGGTCGCCAAATACATGGTACTGAATACAAATACAAACTTAATTATATAACAAGAGCTGAGAGTTTTTATACGAATATTGTCTCATAGACAATATTCAAATTCAAATTCAATCTTCATTACATTTATTATCACACTAAATAGTGAGGATTACTAAAACAACCATCTCGGACCATCACTCCGTTCCCCGACTAGTTCTGGCTACGTTCTCATTTCCTAAAGAGAACAATGAAAGCAAAAGGGTGAGCTCAACTAGCCCAGTAAGAAATATTATGACTAAGATAATGCAGAATAAATTATCGTTAGCCTTCAATAGTGTTAAACTGATAAAATATAATAAACATCAAGTTTAACTGCAGCGAAATGAGCAATATATTAGAAGAGTCAAATAGAGCATGATATCTACTATCTTCTAAGATTTAAATAGTTTATCATCAATTTTATCGCTGGGACTCAACTTAATAAATAAACCACATCATTGAATCATCCCTGCACTACGGGCCAATGATATTCATTAGTATCACGTCCACGAATTATCCTTGCACTACGGGCCAAGGATATTCATGTAATCATCAATGGTCGTGATTATACCGAATAATCTCTGGTCATAATCATACCAATAATTGTCCATCAATGCAATACAGGCCAATGAAGAATTTTACCACATCATTTGTAACATTACGGGTCATCATTATACCAAATAATCTCTGGTCATAATCATACCAACAACTGTCCATCAATGCAATACAGGCCAATGAGGATTTTTAGCACATCATTTGTAACATTACGGGTCATTATTATACCGAATGATCCCTGGTCATAATCATACCAATCAACCTTCCATTTATACATGTAAGTCAAAGATGACTTTCATCATAATATAAGCATGAGGATGATGACAATGATATAAGAATTCAATTAAAATAAAGCACATGATAAATTTTAAAGATTTATAATTTAATTTATCCAGAATTCAATAATGTCCAAATTGTCAACCTGATACTGCTTTGTGGAGTAAAATTCAAGAAAAATATCCATGTACGAAAAATAATTTGAACAGAAAAGAAATAAATTTTTCGGTGAATAGTAACCCGGCATGAAAAGTGTCCCGAATACCCGAGTGAATAGTAATCGGGTGAATAATAACCCGTGAATAGTAACTTGTGAATAGTACCCCGCATGAAAAGTGCCCTGAATACCCGAGTGAATAATATTTTAGTGAATAGTAACCCATGAATAGTACCCCGGTGAAAATATTGATATTTAATAAGTAAAGTTCAGATCAATATTCCAATGCAACGATACTGGATGAAGCGCAAAACTCAAGGATATTCCACTAATGTCAAGGATTATAGAAGCAATACTTACCATAGTAAGTTTAGATTTAAGAATATAAAAAGAAATAACATACCAAAGCTGCCGAATGAATTTTTACCATCATACGATGACGTAATCCAGCGTGAGCGAGTTATTCCAACATATTAAAGGATGAATACAAAAAATAGAATTCATTATGAATACGAAAGAAATAATACCCCTTACGAATACAAAAGAAATAACATCCCTTACGAGTACAACAAATAATATTCCTTACCTTAGTAGAAGACTGGATACTGCAATAGTGAAGTATCTTCTTTTTACTTTTATAGTTTCTCTCTCTATAGTTTCTCTCTTTATAGCTTTGTGAATTGGTAAGAAATAATGAAGGAATGAGCTTCTATTTATAGGAAAAAGTACTGAATAGTAACTAATTCATGAACGGTCCAGATTGATTTACTATTATAACGGATGGTCCAGATTGATTTACTTTTAAAACCACCACCGACGGTCGAGATTGATTTACTTTTAAAACCACCACCGACGGTCCAGATTGATTTACTATTAAAACCACCACCGACGGTCCAAATTGATTTACTATTAAAACACCACCAATGGTCCAGATTGATTTAACTTATTACACTTTAGTACCCCTAAAGTTTTCTTAGTTTGCATTATTCCCCTCTAACTTTTGTAATTCACTTATCTTCAATAAACACATTCTTAATAATCCAACAATTATTCATCATTAATATTATAACTCACAATATTTAACAACTAGATCATTCCCAAGAAATTAAAGTGGGGGCTTTTCGATAAGGATTTTAAGCTTCTATTTATAGAAGATTTAAGCTTAGCCTTTGCAATGTGAAAATGCAAGTGGCTTGACGACTGGTGATGTGAAAAGAAAAGTGGTTTGACGCCTGTAGTGTGAAACAACAAGTGGTTTGACCCCTGTAATGTGAAACGACAATTGGTTCGACGCCTGTAATATGAAACGACAATTGATTCGACGCCTGTAATATGAAACGACAAGTGGTTTGACATCTGGTAAAGGCATTTACTATTGATGAAAGTGACTCTTAGATGATGACATATGGGCCCCCATAAAATAAACCAAACTTACCACATACGTCTCATAACAGACTTCTTATTTATAACAAGGATTGGATAAATATTACCACAAATCATTTTATCTTCAATCAACACATATTTAATCTTTCAACAATTATTCATCATTAATATTATAACTCACAATATTTAACAACCAGATCCTTCTCAGGAAAGAGGGGGCTTTTCGATAAGGATTTCACCCTATTGGCGCCCAATTAGGTGACCAAATCTCTCCTCGACAGAACTTTCTAGACATTTTCAATATTGCAAATAATAATATGAATAACTTTGTTGTCTTAATTATTGATTTAATAATATAAAATATTATGCATATGATATTGTGACAATAATTGAATCAAATAACATGAGATACTATGCAACAATTATTGTAGCAATAATTGAGTAAACTGAGTGGCTTCTTACGTAAGCATCAATAATCAATACCATGTACTACTATGCAACCACGCGTATTATTGTACTTTTACCACCGGGTAGTTCAACAGTTAACAGTAAAACTTTCACCGTTATTTTTATAAAAAGATATATCTGTCATTTTCTAACTACGAAAATACTTTCGTTGTGGGATCCACCAATGATTGTACCATCGTACGAATATTCCATGTTAAAACTAATATTCCCCAACCAATCGAATATTCCCTGACACAACGAATATTTTATATCAACTTGTTTACTTTGCAAAATTTTTAAATATCACCCTTAACTTTAACCTTTTATCAATTTAACCATTTATTAAATAGAATAATAATTATAAAAAAATTAGATACTTTCATTTCATATAATTTGGGGTCTTACAACTTCCCTGTAATCACTTTAAGCCTGGGGTGGTGGTGTGTTGTGCTCTTCTTCTTCCTCCGAATCACTTGGTGGGAAGCGTGGTATTGGATGTAGGTTGAGACGCCATTGAATTCCGGATGCTTTAACCCACTATTCTCTCCCCAAATTTCACTCACACAACTTATCGAACACTTGGTATGCATAGTCGTTTCTTCCCCAAACTTGATGAATGTTTGGCAATTATGGTGATTGAAGATGAAGAGCTTTGAAAATAGGTTACTAACCCTTAAGCACAAGATGAATTCCCTCAAAAAGAACCCTAATTCGTGGCTTCCTGATTTCAAATTAAGTGTATGTAATGAACTTGGGTTGTGAGGCTATGTATATATATAGGTTGTGTGGTGGAGAGGAATAGGAGTAATTGATGGAGGTAATGGGTTTGTGTGTAGTAATGGGGTGACATGATGGAGTTATACTGGCTAAATCGTGGGTAAGGATGTTTATAATGGGTAGAAGTTGAAGTTGTAATGGAGGAGGAAAGAGAAGTAGTGAGGAAGTAGTGTGTAATTGGGAAGAAGAAGGCGACGGGCGTGTGTAAGCTAGAATCTGTCTGTTGGTTCAGGACCCACCAAGAAGAGGTATTAGCATATGTAAGCAGCCCTACGGCATGCACTCAATTGGCGAATATTGTGCTCGTCTTTGCTTCATGCTTTTCCATTTAATGAATCTTTAAACATCCTGCAAGCCATGAAGCATATACATGAGTATAATGTGGATCAATTTGAGCATGATTAAGAGATTTTCAAGAATCATAGAATGAAATAAATACCTAATGAAATTAGTATTTCCTAACTATTATTCTAAGCTATAATATAACTAGTATGAATAACAATAAAAATTAAAAAAAAAATAAACTAAAAAGAAATGATTGGGTTGCCTCCCAATTAGCGCTTTATTTTAAGTCATTCAGCTTGACTACTCCCTGTTTCATCCCGGATCGGTTGGGCTATCCGCGACATGAATTTTATTTATCGTATAACACTAACACTGTTGTAATACGTGTCTGTTCACTTGAATGTTGGGTGATGAATTTGAAATTCTATCCTCAATTAACGCCTTAAGACCACTATCCCATTCTGTCTTTCCCTTTAACAACTTTTCGAAAGGTTCCGTGACTTCTGCTAATGCTGGCATAAATCTCCTCATGCATGTAGGAAATTTTCCCTAGAAAGCTCTTCAATTATTTCTGCGTTTTTGGTGGGGGCATATTTGTAATAGCCTTTGCCTTGTTTGGGTCTACCTCCAAACCTCTATTGTGCACCAAGAAGCCCAAAAATTTCTAGCTGTCATCCCAAAGGCACACTTTTTCGGATTTATCTTTAACTTATACCTGCGACAACGTTCAAACACCTTTCTTAAATCCTCTACGTGGGCTGTCTCCTTTTTAGATTTCACCACTATGTCATCCACGTAGTCCTCCACAATGTCATGAATTATGTCATAAAAAATGGCGTGCATTGCCATTTGGTAAGTTGCTCACACGTTCTTTAACCCGAATGGCATTACTACATAGTAGAAATTCCCAAATGGGGTACGGAAGGCTGTCATCTCTGCATCCTCTACTGACATCTTTATTTGATTGTAGCTTACGAACCCATCCATGAATGACATCATCTCGTTATTAGCCGTTGCATCAACCATATCGTCTATATTGGGTAGTTATCTGATTATAGCCTACGAACCCATCCATGAATGACATCATCTCGTGATTAGCCGTTACATCAACCAAAGTGTCTATATTGGGTAACGCATACATGTCCTTTGGGCACACCTTGTTCAAGTCTCTGAAATCCACACATATTTGTAATTGCCCATTAGATTTCTTTACTGGTACGATGATAGATATACATACTGGATGTTGAATTGGCTTGATGAATCCTACATCTAATAAACTTCTTTATCTCTTACTTTATTTGTGTTTCAACTTTTGGTGCATAGGTGCGAGGTGTTTGCTTCACCGGTTTAGCTCCCGGGATTAAGTTCAGAATATGCTCTACCAACTCCTTGTCAATCCTGGTCATCTCATTATAGTTCCAAGCAAACACATCCCCATAGTCTCATAGTAGCTTCACCAGCTCTTCCTTTTGGTTGTCGTTCAGCTCCTTGTTAATGTAAGTCAGCTTTGGCGTTCCTTCTCATGTTGCCAGATCAACTTCTTCCAATTTATTTTGTTGAGGCTTTGGCTGGTCCTCAAAACATTCTGGAGCTGGTTCCACCTTCTGCTGCATAATTTCTTCCTTTTCGTTGATACTTGAGTGGGGGGGCCCTCCTGAGCCCTCAAGTTGGGTGTACCTTTGAGCTCCTCCCCCTTGCACTATCACAGGCGAAACACTATCTTTCCATCGGGTTTGATTACTCTTTCCCACTTTGTCAGCTTCCGATTGGGCTGTCCGTTTGGCATTGATTATGTTTTTGGGCATCCTAGGAGTCTGCTGCCCGCTTCCTTGGCTCTTTTTCTTCTTTCTCTACATCTACTAATACATGTTTCTTATTTTTGAAACATTCACTTTGTTCTAAGGTCTGCTTCTTTTCCTTTTTCACATGCACAAACTTGTCCTCTTGTAGCTCCTCCCATCTTGCTAGCTTCAGAGAATCAGGCTTGGCAATATGGTTTTCTCCTTCTTCAGTGACATCATCGAAGAAAGTTGCTTCAGTGATAAGTGCCTCCTCCGGCCCAAAAGGGTTCCTTGTTGCTGGTACCTTAACTTCCTTGCATTTCCAAATTGCCTTCATGCACTAGTGAAAAACTGATGGTACCACCCCATAATCATTCTGCCAAGCTCTTCCTAGCAACACATTATATGTTGCGTCAACCTCTACTATATGGAACATCACAGGTCCTCAGATCTTCCCCACTTGTATATCCACCTTGATGTATCTGAGGGTTCTCGTGCTTTAATTAGCGAACCCCATGATGTTTGTCTTTTCCTTCACGATCTTCTTATCTAGCATACCTAACTGTTTAAAGACGGTGTAGGGCATGATATTTACAGATGCTCCATTATCGATGAACGCTCTCCGTACTTCTATGCCATTAATTATTGTCGTCACATATAGTGGTCTATTATGTGGATATCTCACCTCTCCATTAGCCTTAGGGAAAGTGATTTTGTTCTCTTCCTCCTCCACTGTCTTCACAAACCCTTTGTTGATTTCCATGCAAGTCTCTTGTGCTTCGGCAGCTTTGATGATTGCCTTAGTCGCTTTTATCCTTGCTTCCTTGGTCAATCTGATCTGATCGAAAAATTTCCTGAACTTAGCTCTGTTCATCAACGCGGTCACCTGCAGACCTGGATCAGAATCATCCTTCATCATTTATTTGTTCTCCATCATCTCCACTTCTCTTCCCTCTGGTGATTCACTATGAGTAATAGTGTTTCACGTTTCTTTCCCCTTGTGGTTAGGAAGTAGCTTGTCCAGCATGTTGTTTTCTCCTTCCAGTTAGATTTTTCCTGCTGCCAATTTCTCATGGTAGATCCTTCATAGACTATAACAATCTATAGTGGAATGTCCAGTGTACTGGTGATATACACAGAAGTTTGGTCTCCTCTTCATCTCTTCTGTTACAACAAACATGGGCCTTAGAGGTTTTATGTAAGACCCCGAATTTTATGAAATAAAAGTATTCAATTTTTCTTATAATTACTATTCAGTAAATGGTTAAATTGATAAAAGTTAAAGTTAAGGGTGATATATGAATTTTTTTTTCAAAATATGCAAGTGGTTATAAAATACTCATTTCTATCGGGAAATATTCGTTTGGTCGTGGAATATTATTTACGTAGGAGAATATTAAATGCGATGGTATGACCTTTGTGGGCCCCATAATGAGAATAACTGCATGGGATGAAAAAACGACAAAAGGAGTTTTTTATAAATAGCGGCGTTAGTTGTTACAATTAACACTTGTTGGAATACCCGATGGTTAAAATACTGATGTCTGGCGTTGTTGACAAGATAGCACTGCAGTATTGCACCAATTATTGATTCTTACGTGAAGAAGGCACTACTCAATAATTGTTACGATAATTCTTATTCGATATTTTATTGATTCAATAATTATTGCGTTGATATTTTATATTATTGTTGTTTTAATAATTGTCTTACTACACAGTATTTTCCATTATCGAAGAAATAACTCATCTTATCTGAATAATATTATTAGATAACATTATTACCAATGTCTAGAAAGTTCTGTCTAAGGAGAGGTTTGGTCACCTAATTGCGCGCCAATAAGGAGAAATCCTTATTGGAAAGCCCCCTCTTTCCTGGGAACTGCCTGGTTGTCATTATTGTGATTCTATAATATTATTTATGAATAATTAATTATTGATTTATATGATAAGGAAAATATTCATTTTATGTGGATATAGATGGAGAAAATTTTTAAAGTGACAATTGTTAAAAAATCGATATTTTATCTTTTCTGATAAAATACTATTTTATTATATTATTATAATATTATAATGATATTTTTACAATGAATGTGGGATATATGAGTATATGAGGAGGAGGAATATTTTTGTTGCAACAGTTGTTTAAAACATGTTAAACATGTCTGTGGGCCCATTTCTTGACTGAAATTTGATTATAGTATGTAAAAATCGTCAGTTTATGGATTTGATTCAATTTACATTTGGAATTTGGAAAAACTTTCTTACGTAAGTTGTAGAGAATTGAATTTCCTATAGAAAGTTGTGAGATTGAATTTTACGATAAAAGGGCTATTTATTATGAATTATTGAAGTTCTAAAGTTCGAAATAATTGATTTTGGAAGTTTTAATTAACAAAAAGCGTTTTTGACATTTTGTGGGCACCATTTGCACATGTTGATGGGTGAAATCGATCGGATGACTTAGGTTAATGAAGGAATTTATAAAATATATATTAATATTATATTAAATTTTCTGCTTTGGTGTTCTAAGCATTTTCCTATAAATAGGGTGCTTAGGTTAGAATTGAAAATCACACCAGAAACTACAGATTTCTCTCTCTTTTTCTCTCTATAATATCGAGCGTATTTTGTGAGTATTTTTATACTTTGAGTGTTGCTATACGGTGCAAGTTCTTTTAGCACTATATCCGATTATTTCGATGTAAGAAATCTTATTCTTTACGAGGTAAGGAGATTATTTTCTTCATAAATGATATTATTTCTTCAATATCATTATCTTGCCGAAATATTGGTTTGAACTTTTTATCAAATTTAGAACTTTTTCATGTATTGGGGTTACTATTCATGAGTTATTATTATTCACGAGTACTATTCACGAAGCATGATGATGTTTTTTTTGTGAAATTTTTATCTTTTGGTGTCGAGTTACTATTCACGATATCTGAGACTTTATTCACGTATATGGCACTATTCATAAATACGACATTATTCACAAAAAAATTAAGTTTTCTTCTCTGTGTCCAAGATTGTCTGTTATGATTCCTATCTTTGATTGGATCTATGTTTTGGTTTTTATTCTTGAATTTTACTCCACTCTGGTTATTTATGAAGTATTTTTGAACTTGAGTTGTTTAAAGTACGAATCCTTAATATTTGTTCTTTTGTTTCACTGGATTCGTTTTCTTTAAAATATTTTGCATCATCCTCAGTGATATAACTGAATATCTTTGGCCTGTAGTACAAAGATGAATGATTTCTGATAAATATCTTTGGCTCGTAATCAAAAGATGGCCTGTTGTTGAATATCTTTGGCATGTAGTGCAAAGATGACTTGTTGATGAATATATTTGGCCTGTAGTGCAAAGATGACTTGTTGATGAATATCTTTGGCCTGTAGTGCAAAGATGACTTGTTGATGAATATCTTTGGCCCGTAGTGCAAAGATGAATTTATTAGTAGGATTATGAACATGAACTGTGATTTGGTATAACCATGATCTTTGATGTTTGGTGAAGAAAATTAACTTTTGTCTGGATGAGGAAAGGAATTTAGAACTACAATTACGATTATGAGTTATACACGTGATTGTGGGATGAGAATTGTTGATTAATGTTACGAGGATAAAACATTGTTGATGGACTTTTAGCATGGAGAAGATAATAGATTTTATGGTCTATTTGACTCTTAATGGATTGCTCGTTCATTTGCAACTATGGTTGAAAAGTTTTATCATCTACCATATGTTCTAAATCTCGATTTTTATTATTGTTGAAGGCTATTGATAATTTATTTATCATTAGTCATGATATTCTTTCTTGAGCTAGTTGTCTTACCCTTTTGCTTCATAATTCCTTTCGTAATGTCTGAGTGTATTTGGGTCGAAGCGGGGATAACAGGGAATAGAAGCGGTGGTCATCATTTAGTAGTTATATTTGGTGAATCAACTAGGGTAAGGCGAACCCAACATTGGAAGGGTGTTTTGCCACTATCATACAAGATGTCTAATGACATACCACCTCGTGTCATCATAAGACAGGGTTGTGCTCATCCACTTGCTGAGTATATATACGAGCACTAACTATATAATCTTGGAGTTTAGTTGAAGTATAATTCTCAATTAGAGACGGTGGAGATAATGATATGTCAAGAGAAGACACACCATTGGGAAGAATATGATAGTAATCTTCTCATTTTTTTTGGGGTCTATTGGGTCAACCAAGGATAATTTTGTGGACATATGATATCTATCATAACCTAGACGCATGGCCTCCCATGTACGAAGGTTTCCTTGAGCACTTCCCAAAGATTTTAATTTCTAAAACAGTTCTAGATTGTACCTTTATGTAAGGTATCACTTTGAGGTGTTGTCCATAGTTGGGACATGAGTTATAGTTGGTATTAAAACTCACAACATATGTGTTGTTGTATTTTGCACGACAATTGTTGTAATAAAGTTGTAGTTATTTTCTGTACCATGTATTTGACAACTCAGAATGGGTTAGATGGAATGAACCTATTTTGGGGGCGTCACATTTTACAACTCCATGTTCTACCCATTGCTCGTACAAATCCCTGAATGCCTTCTAACAACACGTAATAGCCCATGGGATTGGCAATCTCGAAAACTTGTCTCCTAGTTTTCAATGGTTCCTTTCATTCTTTCCACTCTTTTCCCTTTTGACCCCTTGTGGCTTTTGCTGAGAATATACCAAAGCCACAGTAGCAGTTCTTTTGCCCTTCCACGTAACAGTCGCATGGCTTGTGGGCAAAGTCATAATTCTTCCCAAGTCTTGTGCAAATGTTGAGAGTGTTGCAAAGAAATCACATGCTTTAGTAACCAAGTGGGGCTTAAAGGTATCTAGGGCACCATTATTGCATATGCTCAATAGATTCTTCTCCTCAATCGGCTCCACACATTTTTTCACCTGAGCCCTGAATCTGTCTACATAATCTGATAGCTCCTCATTTGGCTTTTGTTTGAATCTCATTAACTCCACGATGGTCACTTGTTTTTGTATATAGAAAAATTCTTAAAATATTGTAACTTCAAATCGTCCCAATCTTGGACTGACCCTTTCTCTAGATTGTAGTACCAACTGAAGGCACTATCTGTCAACATTTTACTGAACTCACAGAGAAAGAGGTTATGGTTGATTACTTCATCATAACCCAACCACGGAGACATCGACTGTACAAACCTGGCTATATGTTCTCTCGCATTTCCTTTCTCCCCGTTGTATTTTGAAAATTATGGCGGGTGCTCAATATACCCTGCTGGGTAAGGTTGTGTCCGTATATATGTTGGGTATGGTGGAGTGAAGTCCAATTCTGATGGTCTGGTTGTCTGTCTTCGGAGTTGATTGATTACGTCAAGCAAATCATCATTTGTCACATACTGACTTGTTGTATGGACTTTCTGAGGGGTTGTAATGTATTTTTGAGATGACAGTGTATATGGTAAGGAGATCGGATAGTTTACACTGGCATCATGCAAAGCTTGCAATGCTTGTACTTGTTGGCTTGTTCATTGGGCGTGGCTCGGTATAGTCGGTATCTGCACTTGTGAAAATGCTGAGAGTGTGGTGAGAATGATGGTTGGTTGAGGCTGGCTTGTTTCCACTATGGGTTGTGGTACATCACCACTGTTTTGGGGCTCTAAATGGATTATTGGAATCGTCTAACTCTCCATTGCTGGAGGCACATTCTGATTTTCTTTGTTGACATCCACTCCTACTCATTCTACCTGCGAACTTCCTGGAAACATAGCTTTGAAGGTTAGAATATGCATTAACTGCTGAAGAAAATTTCTCATCTCTTCCTGTTGCTTCCGCATTTCTGACATCATGGTCATCATCATCCATTGTCCTTCCATTGCCTCCTTTAAAGCCTTGAGCATCTTCTTTTGCTGACATTAGATTGGTTGGTTATTTCTCTCCACTTGCTTCCTCATCTTGTCTTCATGTGCCCATCTGCCTGACATTGGTTTGTTGTTGATCAGCCATATGTCGTGATGTTGAACTTCCTTCAGAGGCGTCTTCTACGAGGGGTTAATCAAGATCCAGATTCGTGCCTTGAAAATGTTGATTTGTTTGCCTCAGAACCAGATCCGATGAAGTAATGCTAGGTGTCGGTGAAACTCTTCCTATAGTTCTCCCACTTCAAGTCGTGGGAATACCCTTCACGAATTCTACACCTCCCCAGCAGAGTCGCCAAATAAATATGGGTAAAGAAACCGTACCTTAATAGGGTTATATAGGGTTTCGTGTTGACTGAGGAGGAGAGAAATCTACAAAGAGTACGATCTTGATTGAGTGGTTGAAGAGGGGAGAAGAATAGGTAAGCGATTGCTTGAGTAACACGTGGCAGAACTCTTAAGATTCAAGAGCCTTCTTCAAAGTCTTCAAGTCAGAGAGAATTCCAAAAGTCCCCTTCTATTGAAATGAAGGGGGTATTTATAAAGTTTCCTGGAAAATGGTCACGTGTCTGGCACATGTCTGGGTCTTGTGCATGGCATGTGCTTTCAGTAGAAATTCCAAAAATACCTTTAGTTACTTAAGTAATGCCTAAATCATCATGTCCTTCTAGCCACCAATTCAATCTCTCAATTAATTCCCAAAATGAGTCGCCTCCACGAGCCTTCTGTCTCGAGACACGTGGATGTTTTTCCCGGTTCATTTAATTCTTCTTAGATCACACGTGAACCCTAATTTGTACTCGAACTCACAATATATATATATATATATATATATATATATATATATATACACACACACACACACACACACACGTATATATGTATAATAATAATAGTTTATAATAGCAGTCCAAAATTTTTTACATGCGCTCCATAAATTTAAATATAGAATAAATTTTATTTTACAATGAAATTTAAATGAAAGAACTTAAAACACAATCAAATCTAGGTCGCTACTTGAGGTTGAAGAATGATCACAAAAACTAAGTTCTTTATTTTCCAAATTATTTTCTATAAACATTTATATTTTTAAACATCATGAATTTACTTTAGAGACTCTCCCCTTTGTTGATTTCTTTCCGGATTAATTTTCTTTGTTCTATTTAGAAAATTGATATTCTAATATAAAAATAATAATATTTCTACATGAATCACTCTCACGTATTTCTACATGAAATAAAAAAAAATATTTCTACATAAGTTTTGATATTGACCAAAATTTTGAGACGTTTTTAAACTATATAGAGTCGCATGATACAGTTGTCTCCTCTCAGTTGTACAGCAGAAAGAAGCACTCCAAACGTTAATAAATAATTTTTTTTACTGATGTATTTTGACCTCACTTTAAAAATATTTTGATTCCGCCACTGGGTGTCTCCGGCTACTGAAATGTCTGTGCTTCTAGCTCCAGCACTTCTCCAATACTTGCTTCCATTGTTGGGATAACCAGAATACAAAAGCTTCAAAAATGAACTTTGTATAGAGTGAAAAAGGTAAGAAAGAGAAAGAGTAGATGAGAAGGAGCTTTTGTTTAATGGAGCGGGCAGAGGGAAGGGGGAGGGAAGAAGAGTAAGCTTTTTTACCAGAGAAAAAAAAAGAGAAATAGAGAAAAGATGAGAGTGAAAGAGTTGGGGGGTATGAGTGTCTTTTAGCGGTTGTTTGTTTTTGCAGCATAATAGAATAGTCATGTTATGCCTCTTCATCAAAATATGCCCACGTGTCAGCCACATCAAAGTGGTTTTAACATCTGTTTGTCTAGGTGGCATGTCTGTTAAGGGTAGGGGCACAATTGACCTGAAATTTGTAACGTTATAGGATTTTTTGAAAGAAAAAAAAAATATAAGATGCACGTTGGATATCGAGATAAACGTCAGAGGTATTTTTAAACATTTTCTCTATATAAATAAAATTTTATTTTATTTTTCCATTTAAGACTTAAGAATGAGTTAATGGACTACTTTATTCCAAAAGTTTTGTTACAAGGGACCCGCCAATGAAAGGTTATGATTGATGGGAATGAGCATATATCATTTGTATGGTATATAGTTAATAGTTTGTAACAATGTAGTATAATATATAGTACTAAGCTATTCCATATCCTCCATGTTACATTCTTTTCAGACTGTCCAACCAATTTATGGGTCCATGTCAAAAATTCCCTCTCTCTGAGGATGAAGAAGAGGTTATATAACTAGCTGCTTTGTTAATTTTGAATTTTTTTTTAAGGAGAGAATTAAGTCATCACTAGCTACATAGCTAGGTGTCTTCTCTACTCATTTCTCTCTCTCTCTCTCTCTCTCTCTATATATATATATATATATATATATATATATATATATATATTGGTATGAATAGCACTAGCTATGGGAGCATAAATAAGTGGCGACAACATATATTTCAACAGCATAATATAGTACTGATTCCCCAAGCTGAAATCACCATTAGTTAATTAGTTAGATCAAAGATTGGAAGTGAAGATAGTTGATTACCTTATATATCTTCACTTTCTTGATGTTATATTAATTTTACCACAAAAGTACTAAGCTAGTATATAATAAAAGTTATTTTGGATATTGGAATGTGAATAAATTTTATGCTTTTAACATTTAGGATTACAAATTCAGGATTAATTTGAAGTTAAGATTTATTTTGTAAAATAATAATTTTTCGTGAATTCGTTCGACTTTAGAGTGGTTTGGCAGTTCAAAGTCAAACTTTGTTTGATTTTGAACAAACAATAAGCTAGCTATCTAGTTGAATTAATTAGGACAGTAATTTTCTTTACCACCCACCCGCAGCATTATATTAGGAGAATTGTCTTTCTTTTTTAAACAAATTTGATCAACAAATCAATGATAAAACAATCAACATGGTCTCCATGTCTCCATGTTCTTTTCTCTCTCTACGAAAAAACATCATGGTAATTTTCTTAGGAAATACTCCCTCCAACATTTTTATATAATTTTAAAATAATTAAGTTGTGTACTATACTATTATATATATTTATATATATGTCGACTATTCAAATAAAATTATTTAGGTTTTGTACTTGGCAATATTATAATGTTGTAACAATCTTTCTCTAATTTTAATGACTAAACTTTATTATTAAGGAAAAAAATTATGTCATGTGTATGTACTCTTAATTATATGTACAAATCTTCAATACAAAGTAGTACACCTTTTTTAGGACCAAGGGAGTAGGTATAAAAAGTCCAGGCTAGGGGAAAATGGATCAAATATTAAAAAGATTATGGCAATTAACTACATGAAAAAACATGTCACATTTAACAATAAGCAACTGAAAAGTATGCTAAAATTTATTTATCTTGATTAATTCACATGAATCTGTTTTTAAGATGCAATCATGCTCACAAGTATAACATGCAATTCTGCTCACAAGCATCGATCTTCTCATATCAGAGATTCAATCCATTAACCATCTTCTTCACTTCATAGTAATTTGCGGGCAGAGTATTATTCCTAGGTAAGAACTCGTTGAAAATATCAAGCACATCATTGAATCATCTCTCACTGCAGTCATTCTCATTCTTGAAATGTAAAAACTTCAGAATCTGCTAAAGAAAACACAGTGTCTTGTCATTTCCGAGGATCTGATAGGACACCGGATTGAGATAAGAACTTATAGAAGGCAAATTGATGAATCATTTGGCTTTTTTGAAACCTTTGTTTGACGCATGCTCATTTTCATCCCAGTCAATATTGGTAGGGCCATACGCATCAACCAACATCTGCACGACATCATAGTTATTTGATTGCGAATTCCTGTGAACCAATTGGTCTACAGTACTGTCTGTTCGTTTTCAAAACTCAGTTGATTCTCCGTGATGAATCCATACCAAATACTTATCCACAAACCCACGTGAATATAAGTTAAATTTAACTTCATCGGCAGTCTTCCATATCATGTTCTTACACTTGAAACACGGGCTTCTCATCTTTATGTTCGGATCATCAACATGTTCTATTGTTTTGTTCATAAAATTAGACAACCTATCACGGTACGCATCAACTAATCCCCTCCCATCAATCGGTATCCTACGGTACATCTAACTCCGGTCGGATGACATCTTTAATTGAAAAAAAACCCAATTAGATTAAGAATAATCATGAATGTGGTCCGTGCATGAATTTAGTTTACCTAATATATATCTCCACTCTACAGGGGTTAGGCTTCTATCCCATTCTTGGATGTGTCTCCTCACTAGTGTCAATCTTGAGTACGTTTCTTCTATTTTAAAAAAATTTCAACAGCACCTCCCCATGGTCTCCAAGTACACGAAATAGACCAAGAAAATTTAATTAGTCTAAGTATGCACTCGGAGAACATGTAGAGACACCAATTGAAAAATTCTCAAAAATTTATAAAAACGCACCTTGTGAATTGGCACCGACCTAAGTGAGAGACATAACATCTAGTAACAGTCCCAAATTGGGGACTATTCGACATCCACTTATAATGAGTGAATGTCAAACGGATTTCTAGGCACCTATTAATACTACATGCACAAGTATATATGCAGTTTGTTGTAATTATGAAAAACTAAACAAATGTTACTTAGTTTATTTTTCCAATAATAAACTCAGTAAATGCTACTCAATTTATAATATTTATTATATCTATGATTATATTATAATATTCCAACTTTATCAGATGTATGTACTTTGGAACTAAGTAAATCTACTTAGTGTATTATATTATGTTATAATACTTTATTTTATTTTATTTTATTTTGTATTATATTAAATTTTATTTTATTTTGTTATTATGTTTTATTGTATTGTATTGTATTTTATTTTGTATTATATTATATTATATAATTTTATAATTTAATTTATTAAATTTAATTAATTTTATTTCATTTATTATTATGTTTTATTGTATTTTATTTTTATTTTATATTTTATTATATTATATTATATAACTTTTTATTAAATTTATTTTATTATATATTATTATTATGTTATTTTATTATTATTGAAATTATATTATATTATATAATTTTTTTATTAAATGTAATTTATTTATTTTATTTTATTAAATTTCATTCTATTTTCAATTTATTTTATTTTATATATAATAATATATTTAGTTTATTAAATTAAATTAAATTAGTTTTATTATATTAAATTTAATTTATTGTATTCTAATATTATATTAATTTTATTATTTTATAATATATTATCGATATTATATTATATTATGTAAAGTTAGTTTATGTTATTATATTATTTGATTTTATTTAGAAGTGACAAAACTAAGTAAATGATACTTAGTTTAATTTAATATTGGAAAACTAATTTAATAATAATACATAAATACATGCAGGAACAATAGATTTTGAAATTGTAATTCTGACAGAATTCCGTCGAAAAATCTGTCAGAAATAGCAAATATATATGCATTCCAAATTTACTGAACATGATATAACCCAAATTGATAATAAACATGCATAATCAATACCCAATCCTCAAAATCAGTATACTACTCATATACAATTAGCAGCAGGTAATTAATATAGCATCTATGTTGTAATTGAAACTCAAAATCAAAGTCAAATACTGCAGTGAACCTCAACAATATTGATAGAAACACAAAATTTAAATATTAAACTGCTAATTGATGGAAACTAGTAATTGATCGGTACCACAATCTAGCATGGATTAATTACCCACTGCATAAATAATATATCAAAAACATCAAACCAAATCCTAAACTTATACTAACAACACAATGATAAAAAATTACCCACAACATCAACAATTACCTAACATTATACTGAACAATTACCCACAACATCAACAATCTAACATGGAATCAATATATATATATAGTAAAATTTAACCTTAATTACTTTGGAGAACGCCGGCGGGGAGGGTGAGGATCTTGACGACGGAAAATTTGACAGATGCAATGCGTAGCTTGGGAGGGCGGTAAAGAAGAGGAAGACGTCAATCTGAGGAGGAGGACGGCGGAGGAAGGGTGAGGAGAGTGAATGTAACAGAGAGAGAGGTTGGTTGGTTTGGAGAGAGAAATAAAATTTGGGAACAAATGTCTGTGGCGGCACAGATTGAAAGCAATAGGGGTTTAACCTTTATTTTCGACGGAATTCAGTCGACATTAATTCTCTCAAAAATAGTTATTATCAACGGAAATTCCGTCAAACATAATCGGCATTCCGTCAAGATTGTGTTTGGCGCAAGCGGGAAATTTGGCGCCAGTGAAAGGCTGCTATCTCCAACATAATTCTGTCAAAAATATGTTAGTTACGAAAGAAGTAATTGTGATTGAATATTCAATCGGATATAACATAAAGTCGACGGAATGTAGTGCGTCGAAAATAATTCCGTCGAGATTATAAGCTTTTCTTGTAGTGAGAACTAGGAGTAGCCACTACTATTTCTATACATTTATAAGTTCCTCTTAGTTTCGAAGACTGGAATTTATTTAGAACTTGCCTATGCCTATAAAGTTATCCCCAAAAGAAGTATAAATTTACTAAAATAATTGTAAGGCAAAATTTATATGAGGACCCTGTCCTTCATGATACGTAATACCAAAGTTTAATTTGTTGCGACTAGCTAGACGTATTTAATAATTGTCACTGAAATTGTAATTACTTGTATATTATCCTTTGTCAAAATATATCGCAACACTCTTTGTGCAAATATGATCATTATGTAGCTAGGTACAGTAAAATCCTTATTTAGGAATACTCTATATAAGAATAACTTCTATAATATTATAAAAAAAAATTGGTCCCAATTTGGGCCAGTTATAAATAGGAATAACCTCTAAATTGTAATATATTATATATTTTTTAAGTCCCGTGTTAAGAAACTATACCTCTATATAGTAATAATTTCATATATATATATATATATATATGAGAGAGAGAGAGAGAGAGAGAGAGAGACAATATTAATTTTAAAAGACTACATTTCCTATAAAGGACTATATTTTTCTATAAAAGACTACATTTCATATAAAAGACCACATTTTCTTATAAAAGACTACTTTGTATAAATATTTTTTGAATAATAATTATTAGGGAGTTCTTATTGATATTTTTGTTAAAGTAGATATTTTTGGGTGTTCAGAAAATATTTTGTACCAATACCTCTATTTAGTAATAACCTCTCAATTAGAATACAAATAGTTTGGTCCCAAGTCTATTCTTAAATAGAGGTTTTACTGTATATATATACATGAGCAATGCAATATACGAAACTAGAGTTGAGAAAAGAGGCAAAAACCAATTACTAGTTTAAATCAACATCTAAATCGACATTGGTGTCAAAAAATTATATAGATAAGAAACTGTTTTCAAAAACTGAACCGCAAGCAGCGTTAAGCAAATATACTACTCCCTCCATTCCTAAATAAGTGACGTTTTAAAAGAATAAATTTGTTTCAATTTATTTGTCGTTTACAAGTTACACTTTCTAGGAGAATATATTATTTACTTTCCTATATAACCCACACCTTCTCTCATTGTTCCAAGAAATTTTCACCCTTAGTATTAATAGTTTTCAACTTCCCATAAAAGGGTAGTGATGGAATTTTACATAGATTTTAATTATTAAATGATAGTATTAAATGACTTTCTTAATCCATGTGCAAAAACCTTAAACAACACTTATTTATGAACGGAAGGAGTACTACAATAGTATATTTTTGTATTTAATGCCCCATCCAAACACCGTATGTGGACTACCCGTGTCATTTAGTACAACACTAAAAATGGTGGCACATTATATTGTAGTACTACCTCCGTTTCATAATAATATATAGTCGTTTTAATTTCATACACATGAATTAAGAAAATTATTTAATAATTAAATTTTGTATGAAATTTCATCGCTACCCCTTTATGGGAAGTTAAAAACTACTAATATAAGAGTTTTTTTGGAACAATGGGAGAAGTTAGGGATGATATAAGAAAGTAAATAATTTATTCTCTTAGAAAGTTATAAACGACAAATAAATTGGAACAAATTTTTTCTTCTAAAGTCAATTATTATGGAATGGAGGTAGTATATTTTAAATTCCCTAGGTGAAAAATAATATATGGAGAAAATATACTAGTACGTACTTGTAAATTTAGAAACCCTAGAACATAGTAGTTTGTTAATCTCCGGTACAGAAAGAGGCATTAAACGAGCCAGAGAAGTAATTACTCGGCAAAATATGTAGAAGAAGGATCTCCAAATATAAAATGAATATGTAGCCATTGATTCAGAGGGTTTTGAAACCCTAAAACTGTGGTGGGGTTGGAGTCGATGAGGGTTTAATTGGGTTGAGGGGTCATGTGACATAATAAAAACCCAAGATGCCAGACAAAGTTGTTGAAAGATTAGAAGGGAATATTTGGGAGTATGAAAGGGAATTAGAAGGTTTTACTCTTATATTTATTTATATTAGTAATTTGTACATGGGGATTATTTGGGTTTACGCATGTTAACCATATGCTATTCCCTATTTCCTAGTGCTACCAAACAAACACACCGTTGTGGCTCTCTCTGTCTCCTCCTTAAGTCAATGGGTCTACTATATCTCTATTACTACTATTTTATTTACTCCCCCATAGTCCCAAGATTTGAGATAATGCTACTTTTTAATTCATTACATAATTAATTTGCTCTAATTATATATTAAGTGACATTCAGTTCTTAACGAGATTACTAATATGATAGGTAATTTGGGATTAAGATCTCCTCCATTATATATTTTACTTAATACACATTTAATTAATAACATAAATATTGAATTAATTAAATAACATTACAAATCAAAAGAAATATTTGTCTCTAAATATGTATTGGACAAAATTGAGTGAAATGTGTAATGACATAGAAATGGAGGAGTATTTACTTAATAGTAGGATACGAACACACATACATACACAAGTTGATTATAGTATATGGAGTCGTATACGTACAGTATATGTAAGTGTCCGATATCTCATGAGAAATACATATAACTAATTTAGTTAGTACAATATTAATTACCGTTTATAAATGGTACTTAAAATGTGCCTCTGAGCACTGTAGCGTAAAAATAGAATTTAATCAATGTACTTTATTAAATACGTACTACTACTGTGTGTGTATCAGAATGCGAGGAGAGTGGGGGGAAAGGAATCAATCACACAAGAAAAATCTCTTTCTCTCTCCAAAAAAATTAACCAGACGTTTGCCTATTTTTTTTAATTCATTTATTTAGCATTTTTCTACTTTGATTAATATTTTACATTATTTTTTAATTATCATTCAATACAGTACATGAGATAATAGCTACTAGTATTTTTGTATATAAAATTAGTCGTACAATATTATTATTTCCCTCGTCTGTGTTTTTGTTTTGAGGTTCGAGAAGAGGAGAGAGAAAGAGGAAGGTTGTACGTTTTAATTTCTCCCCTCTAGTGTCATTTTCCGAGATATACTCTCGAGGAAGACTACTACTACTTCTACTACCACACCACACCCAAATCCCCGGCCCCTCCTCTTTCTTTTCCTTTCAACCCCTTTCTGGAATTCAATTCCTCTTTAATAATTATTCACTTTCCTTCCATTTCCATTTCATAGACACTTCATCATCATATCTACTTTCTTTTGGAGGGGAAGATATATATAGAATCCACAGAAAAGTATTAATATAAGAACATGCACTCCTTTCACTTCTCGATCCAATTCCTTCAACCTTAATTTTCCACCCGGCCATCAGAAGTGCCGAGACTCCAAGTAATTTGAGTTCTTCCTTTCTTTTCTCTCTTTTGCTTCTTTTAATTTGTTTGGGTTAATTAATTAATTTGTCTAATTGGAGAGAAAGGCAAAGTGTGAGATCAGTACTTCATTCATAATTTCTTTGCGTATCAGTTTTGTTTAACTAGCGAAAAATAAAAAGAAAATGCCCTTGAAAGGGATTTTCCTAGAACCCAATACTACAAACTCACAAGCAGCTGCTCCTGATCTTTCACTCCACATCAGTCTTCCCAATACTACTTCCTTCTCCTCCTCTTCAACAATATCAAATAGTAAAATAAACCCGACGACGACCACCGCCTCTTTCACTGAGCTCTCCCTTACACATCCGGCAAATACCCACAACCAAAGAAATGGAGGAGCTCAAGAACCACAAATAAACCCTTTTCAACATCGTCTTCATCATCATCATCATCAAAACCAATCCAACAATAGCCATTTAAATCACATAAACCATGGGGCTTCATTACTCGATGTATTGCCATCATCGGACGGCGCCTTAAGGCCGATAAAGGGCATTCCGGTCTATCACAACCGCACATTTCCCTTCTTACCTTTGGATCATAATCATAGAGGGAAAGATCCAAAGATGTGCTTCTATCCAATGTCCTCTTATCCTTCTAATTCTTCCTCTCACTCGCCTTATTTTGGTGCTAATTTGGATCGTATGTCATCATCCATCCTAAATAACGCTGGGCCGAATGGATCCTCCTCGGCGGCTTATCGCGTATCCGGAGCTGCCACGAGGTTTAACGGACTCTCATCCTATCATCATCACCACCACAACAACATCAACCAGTTTGGAGTAGGGGCTTCTGAGGCTTCTCATCATCACGCCATGTCGAGATCAAGATTTCTTCCTAAGCTCCCGGCAAAACGGAGCATGAGGGCACCCAGGATGCGATGGACCAGCACCCTCCATGCCCGTTTTGTTCACGCCGTTGAGCTACTTGGTGGCCATGAAAGTAAATAGATATTTTTTTCATCTTTTTATTATCATTAGCTTAATTACATGTTTTAATTAGTTTAAGGGTTTTTTGTTTTATAAATTTATACTACTATTATGTATAAGTATAATTGAATGGTTGTGAAATTATGTAGGGGCAACACCAAAGTCAGTTCTTGAGCTCATGGATGTCAAAGATCTTACACTTGCCCATGTCAAGAGCCATTTACAGGTAGGTACACCATACAAAATGATGAGAAGAAAACTTATCCATCTCAATTCGAACTCCCTCTTTCAATCTCTTTCTTCCTCTCTCTAAATTAATTAAAGGAAATAATATTTTCAATGTAAATCGTATAATTTTTAATATACATGATACAACTGTGGTCGGAAAAAATGAAAATATCAACTCCCTTATAAATTAATTTATGGGACCAGTCTCGGTCTATCCCTCCGGCACAGTAGCCGATGAAATTAGGGCAGTGAATTAATGAATTAAAGAAGAATAGTAGTAGTAAGATATGCTACTCCAGTAAGAAGAAGCCAGATCTTCTGAGACCTACCGGTCAGTCACCAGTGAGTTTGAGAGAAAAAAGAATGATATTCCTCTCTCTACTTACTACTAGTAGTAACAGACAAAAGTAGGAAAGTCATCAGTTCTCAATAATAGTGTAACAAGTAATACAGCTAGCTAGCTTATCAATCATATATCTACCTCGTGATTAATGATAATAATATCGATCAAGGCCAAAACTTCACACACACACACACACACACATATATATATATATATATATATATATATATATATATGGGAATCCATCTAAGACAATCGATTATCGTGAATCTTTATTATAACAACCCACTTTTAGATCATTGATCAACTTATTGGAAGGCTTAGATTGAATGTCATAAATAATCAGAAAATGCCCAGCCGGCACAAGCTTTACCGGCTTTTATTTTAATATATTGTACTGTATGGTCAACTGTTGTCATTTTAATAATTTTAAAATAATTTTTTAATATTAAAATACTCGGTAAGCACAACTTATCTTGGTAGGGTTTTTTTTAAGCATTTCTCTATTATATGGGATGACTCGGCACATTAAAATTGTATTAAAAAAATAAAAAATAATCGAACCGGTACAAACTGTACCGGCTGAGAGATGAGAATAGTGAACTTTATTAAAATCCTTGAGAAAACTTATAGTATGATAAAAAGTGCCGTGGTCTCAAAATAATATATTTTTAACTAATTAATTAAATAATAAAATTGACATATATAATCAACTAGTCAAATTAATAAAAAAAAATATTGTTTTGACATGTTTTTTTAATTGTTAATTAGTTAAAAATATATTGTTTTGACATATATTTTTTTATTGTTAATTAGTTAAAAATATATTGTTTTGACATATATTTTTTTTATTGTTAATTAGTTAAAAATATATTGTTTTGACATATATTTTTTTATTGTTAATTAGTTAAAAATATATTATTTTGACATATTTTTTTTATTGTTAATTAGTTAAAAATATATTGTTTTGACATATTTTTTTTATTAATTTGACTAGTTGATAAGAAATATATTGTCTGAACTTGACATATTTTTTTGACATCCCGAATAAAAATATTAAAGTTTTCTTAAGAATTTTAATAAAGTTCACTATTCTCATATCTCTCAGCCGGTACAGTTTGTACCGGTCGGATTATTTTTTATTTTTTTAATACAACTTTAATGTGTTGAGTCATCCCATATAATAGAGAAATGTTTAAAAAAAATAACTGGCCGGTACAAGTTGTGCCGGCTAGAGTATTTTAATATTAAAAAATTGTTTTAAAATTATTAAAATGACAACAGTTGACCATACAGTGCAATATATTAATATAAAAGCCGATAAAACTTGTGTCGGCTGGGCATTTTCTGACTATATATGACATTCAATCTAAGCCTTCCAATAAGTTGATCAATGGTCCAAAAGTGGGTTGTTATAAAGATTCATAAGAACCTGATACTATAGATGGATTCCCTATATATATATATATATATATATATATATATATATATATATATATATATAGGAGGATAATAGTAGTAGTATAATAGGAGTATACGTAATTAATACTACTAGTAGATGAATTGTGTTTTTCATTTCCCAAAAATATTTTTCCTTTTTCCATTCTGTTTATAATTAATCCATCTCTAAGATATATGGAGTATTTCATTATGATCGTTTAAATAATTGCAGATGTATCGAACTGTTAAAACAACTGACAAGCCTGCAGCTTCTTCAGGTACGTACTACTACTACTAATTTGTAGTATTTGCTAATTTGCTTTAATTCATCAGCTTTTTCTTTAATAATACACCTTTACTTACTTTTAATTTTCTCCTTACCCTCTCATGCCACATTTCCATCTCATTATAAACCCTTGCAATATATTTTATGGGTTTTTCATGAATGAAGGCCAATCCGACGGCTCTGGAGAAGAAGACCTCTCCACTTTGGGCAGCTCTGGCGAGCACCATGCGGCCAGTTTGCGCCGGTTTATAGATCCGAGGCGGCCATCTGATGGATCTAACTTGCACCATGATTCGGACTATCCATCTACTACTCTTTGGAGTAACTCTTCAAGGTAACATATATAATTGTATATGATCTTTATACAAATACTCCATCTATTCTGAAATATAAAATTATTACCCTTTTCGAAGTCGATGCAAAATATTTTTAAATTTATAATTGATACAGATTTTTTAATTTTATTAATATAATAATAAATATGTAAACTATTTAAAAAGTATTAAAAATTATAAAATTATTGTATCACAATTTTCAATAATTTTTTTTTATTATAAGTTTGAAAACGTCTCATGTTTAATTTTAAATATTAATAAAATTTTATAATTTGAAACGAAAAGAATGCGTTTTTAGTGTAACTGTACACGCACACTTAATTAATTGATGAAAGTATTTTTAATTAATTTTTAAATATTAATAATAATTTTATAATTGTGAACATATGAGTATCATATAATGGAACAGAATTTCAGTGTAACTGCACACACACGTAGACTTTGGAATATATTTACAATGATTTGCTAATTATTAAATCTGTAGATTATTTTGTTTCCTTTAACTTTTGCATGGTACGTTCCAACTTAGAAATGCAAACCCACGTCCACCGTTTTTGAAGAATAAAAGGGTTCTTGTGGCAGCTTTTGCTTTGTCCTTAGAATTAATTTCTTCTTTCTTATGTGTGTGTGTGTTTTTTTATATATCTTTTTTGTTTGAAAGATTTCACCTGATATTAGATATGCAGCAGCTTTGATTAGGATATTATAACATAAAGCAACCAACAAAAATAATCAAACACTAAATAAATCGGATAAAAGAATAGCAAATATTACTTTATCTTTTCTCTTTGGAACTACTACGTACTATCAATAATTTCATATTATTGCTACAGTTAATGACATTTTATATTATTAACTAAATAATCAGTTGGTCTATTAGTCTAGTTCTTATTCTCTACACGAGGACATATATGACCAAAAAAGGACCAGTACCTTGACTTAAGTGCTCTCCATTCCTAAAAGTCTGATTTAACTATACTATACTATATAAGTATATAAAAATATATATATATATATATAGGGACCCAAGAAGTTGATCTGCGGTGGTTCATGACATGATCTAACGAGTGAGATCCAATAAAAACTTGAGTCTAACCGCTAGTAGGTCGGTACAACTTTCACTAGCGGTCAGACTAATGACTATTATGTTTCATTTTAAATTTTCAAACTAGTTATTAGTTAAAAATTCAATCAATACAATTGTTTAAACTAGATTTATCTATTATGATAGATGACCGATGTATAAATGATCTGACAAATTTTGAAAGAATCAGCTAAAATATTAACTATTACACAATAAGGATAGAACCAAAAAAAAAAATTTAGTATACCCTAATATTAACTATTAATTGTTCTGACCGCTTGTCCTACCTGCGGGCAAACCCATCTCCTTTTTATTTCTCTGTATTCTAATCACACAAGTCTTACTAGCTGTTAATTTAAAAAGTTACACCGACCGAAGTTCTTAATAGTGACCAGACAATCTTATTCAAACTCACCCCCTTACATTATACAATCAACGACCATGTATCATATCAACTTGTTAGAATAGTCCCCATATCTAACACTTGTTATGAAATAGGTCTCATATATATATATATATATATATATATATATATATGCAAGGATCAAGAACATAAGTCTTAAATAACATAATTCTTTAAAACGACGTCGTTTTGGAGTGGTTTAAAAGAGAGTGGTCTCACTTGTTTTTCTTTTATTTACAAAAATGTCATTTCGCCATTACCCAAAAAACGACGTGCGTTTAAAAAGAATTATATTATTTGTTAATTATGTTATTTAAAACTTATCTCTCGATCCTCGCTTATATATATATATATATATATATATATATATATATATATATATATATATTTGTGATATGATAATACAATACAATTGGAAATGGTTTGGTACGTAGCAGCTTCTAGTGAAGAGAGTGATCCGTACCTGCTGCCAATATTAAATGTATTTTGTCTTTGGCAATTGCCTCAAAAGATTCTGTCAGCCAAATAAAATGCAATTGGGCTTGGAAAATGTACAAAAACCATAGAAACTGATCTTAGTAGTGGTGATAAAATATCCTCTGGGGACTGGGGATATGATTGTCAACTTATTCATAACCAGGACTAAATTAAGGGCTGGTCTATATATATATATATATATATATATATATATATATATATATATATATATATATATATATATATAGAGGATGAAATACATACACTTTATCTTATTCATCCATTAGTGTTCACCCTCTTTAGCAGCGACGATTTGGCCATATAACTGTCGTCTCATACTTTTTAGCGATGCTATATGTTGTCCGTCGCTAAAAGTATAGATGACGATTGTATATTAACCAAAACCCGCTCGCCTAAAAGGGGTGAGCATGGGTGAGTAAGATAGGGTAATGACTGATCGGATCAGATATATATATATATATATATATGAGCAAGGATCAAGAGCATTCCTCTTAAATAACATTCCTCCTTAAATAGCACTCTTTTATTAAAACTACGTCGTTTTGGAGTGGCTGCGGGTGTCATTTTTGTAAATAAAAGGGAAACAAGTGGGACCACTCTCTTTTAAGTCACTCCAAAAGAACGTAGTTTTAATAAATGAGTGTTATTTAAGGAGAATACTATTTAAAAGGAATGCTTGATCTTTGCTCATATATATATATATATATATATATATATATATATATATAGGATCGGATCAGTATACTTATATTCTTTACTCATGCTTACCCCTTTAGCTGACAGTTTCGATCATATAACGTCGTCGTCATACTTTTAGCGACAGACGACATATAGCGTCATTAAAAATATAAAAACTTATTGTAGTAGAAATCAAATAAATGCCTAAAGGGGGTAAAGCATGTGAGTAAGATAAGGAGTATGCACTTGATCCTCTATATATATATATATATATATATATATATATATATATATATATATATATATATATATATATATATATATATATACTTTTTTTATTATTTAGTTTGGTAATATACAACCGTCGTCATACTTTTAGCGACGCTTATATGTTGTCCGTCGCTAAAAGTATAGGCAACAGATTATGACCGAAAACCATCGCCTAAAAGGGGTAAACTTGGTGAGTAAGATAAAGGGTATGCACTTGATCCAATCAGTATATATATATATATATATATATATATATATATATATATATATATATATATATATATATATACACAGTTATGCGATGACACATTCGTTTATGGCGACTTTTTTTTTTTTATAATAACGATTCACCCGTCGTCATAGACTAGAATTGCTATAGCGACGGGTTATCGCTAAACCATCGCTATAATCCAAAAAAACCATCGTCATAAGCGACTGTGTACTATACAACTGTATATATACATTTTTTCCATATATATATATGCTTCTTTGATAATGTACTACTCAATATCTTAGTTTTTGATTTTAATTATTTTGATTTTTTGTTATTCATATAACACAATTTTAACTTTGTAGTAAAATTTCCTATGAAATTTTGTTTTCATGGCTTAGGGTTTTCCTTATTATTATTTTTTGTATCATGTCAAGTAAGCTTTTATATATAACCGGTTGCATCTTAAAAGTAAATTGCAACATTTTAACATAATGTATTCTTCTATTCTTTTCCATTTACTTTCTCCTCTCCCCCTTAATTTCTGCTACTTATAGTTTCATGCAAATGGCTGGATATGCGTTGTTGCTTGTCTGCTTTTGATTAACAAAAAAAATTATAAAATATTCCCTCAATCTGGAAATAAGAGTACCACAACTAAAATGATACACTATTATCCTCAAGTTGGTCAGAAATTTTTTATTTAAATGTCATCGCTACTAAATTACAAATAACTACCGATAGGATAAACACAGAACAAAAATACATCTTTAATATTCATCATATTTAATAAGTCTAATGTTTTATAGTAGGTTTAGGAAAATTATACTCCATCTGTTTTGCATTATTTTATCATCGTTGATTTTTTCAAAGTCAACTTAATGATGAATATTGTAAATTATCTAAAAAAATATTACTCATTGTAAGTTTTATTATCTCATAATTTTTAATGAGTCATCTCAATTTCGAGTTTGAAAATGTCTTAAATTGACTTTCAAAAGTCATTAATAATTATATAATTTGAAATTGAGAGATTATATGTAAACTACTTGTAAACCCAAACAAAATAAAAGCTTCTGCAGAAAATTCTAATGTAGGTATGATTAGTGCTAAAGATGAGCAACTTTTAATTGGTCAATATGAAAAAAATATTTTCTTGCTGTAATATTTTATCAAATTCAAATCACTGGTTAACCCATTACGGTTAACAATTGGATCAAAGGTTGTAAGGAAGATCAATTTGGATAATAATTTAACTAGGTTTTGATAGTTCAAGTACTACTGGCTATAATTAAGAGAAAACATCATTAGAATTTAGAGGGGTATGTTTTGTGCTTGGCCATTGATTTTTGGCTAAGCATCTGACAGCATAGTTGTAGTTCATTATGTAACTAACTAACTAACTATATATACCCCCACCATTTTAAATACATTTTTTTTAAAAAAATTATTCTAAAATTAGAGATATATTATTATTTTTAAATTATGAATTAATTATTTAAAATTCTTAATGTGTCATTCCTTATATATTGTCTTCTGGCTTCAAGGAACATATGGTGTGCCAATTGGTATGTGTAAAATTAATCCTTTTATTATCACAGGATCCTATTGCTCCCTATGTTACATTTCTACAATGACAATTTTTATTTCTAACACATCCCAAATATATACTAGAAATATTATAGAAAAAACTTTCATATATTATAATGGATTGTAAGAGTGGTCAATACTCACTATATATATATATATATATATATATATTCCAACTAAAAGAACAGGTTATTGTACTGGAAATATATCAACCCCTTCAAGTGATAAGCCAATCAATAATTAAGTATGAAAGAAGAACTCAAACAAAATGAATTCTTTCTAGAATTGATCGAAGCCTTGTTATGTGATGTTTTCAGATTGACAAGGCATATATATATCTTGCCCAAAGCTAATAATTCGAGGACTTATAATTAAGTATTTTTGAAAGAAAAAAAGAGTAAGAAACTATACCTTTAAGTATATATATGTCCTGAACTAAGTTATAAATATGGCATAAAAGAAGCTAAAACAATTTTTTGATCAAGTCTACTTCCTTATATGTCTATACGTTTTACATTATCGTTTTTTATGTGTTGTAACACGTGGACAACTTATACTGGGTGACGTAGATCATATGGAGCATTTGACATTGCAGTGTTGGATGAATATTGTCAGACAAAAAATAATATTTTTAACAATAAATATTATTTAAAATATTAAGTGTTGCTACACAAGAAGTGTAGAAGTGTTAAATGTATACTATTCTGGTTGGTCATTTTTTATTTTATTTTATTTTTGCTAAAAAAGTGTGACCATAGCCATAGGGTTATTTCTTGGACCCGAGTACAAGACCTCTACCATTGATAGTGGTACTTCCCCTCTGGGGTATGTGGTGTGCCTAATAGCAGGACCAAGATGTAGAATTGCGTTCACAAATCAGGACCAAGAATCAAGATGTAGAATTGCGTCCAAGATGTAGCGTCATTTTTACTCGGATATCATATCACCCATATTATATATATAGTGAGTCTCAATTGCCTTGCGAGACTTGGCATTTCAGCTTCAAGGGTTAATATTAGTTTGCATCAATATTGTCTAGGATATAAAAGACATGCTTTCCCCCTTTGGAAGGTAAATATATATATATATGGACTATGATTATCTTCAGTACTACATCTTTTTCTCAACTTCTTTCTCTTGATATATATTTAACGACACAATATTAATTAATTTCAATGATGGTATAATTATGATAATATTATTTACAATGAATTTTATCGTATTACTAATGTAATATTTGTGATGCTAAATATGCATTTAGAAAATCTGATGAAAGTGGGATGAATTGTAGTCCTAAATATACGTACACATTCATAATACATTTCGCCATAAAAATTCTATAACAGTATTAGTTCTATATGGACTAACAAAATCCCATGCTTATCTTTTGAATCTGATTAATATTTTATCATGCATGGAATAAGCTAAATCATAGGGCTTAAATTTCACCTTCTCCTAGCTCTAATTTTAGTTTATCATTTTTTATAAAACTAGCTAACTGTGATGCATGCTTTACAAACATTTCCAGCAATAGAGAGGATTGGTTGCAGAGTAACTCCATCGATCACGTTGATGGGATCAGACCGTTCTCGACCTTTTCATCACAGCAAAGATCTGGGCACCAGATTGAGGTATGTAAAATTCTATATATAACGGATTTTTTAAAATAGAAACTCATCAGAAATTTAAGTACTAGATTCCCTTGCATGAGTTTCATACATTTGGTGAAGACCGAAGCATATATGAGCTTCATATATCTTACTTAAGGCATTCGATTCTGACTCAAAAACAAACTTAAAATGTTCCAATCATTTTAAGATTTTCAATAAAATGCATGGAGCAATTCATGAAATAAAAAATGAGGCATCCATTTGGTTCAGTTATAAGCTAGGGTAATGCTCAATTTATTGCAGGAATGCGATTCTTCACGGCGAAAGAGTTACTTAGGGTCCAGTTTGGATCAGAAAGATCCAAGCTTGGAGTTCACATTAGGCAGACCAGGCTGATTCAACAACGGACGTACGTCTCATTAATTGTATCTCCATGCATTTTGGTTTGGATAAAATTCAAATTTGATCCTCGGTTTTGTAGTGCAGTGACAATTTCGTCCTTAGCTTCAATTTGTGTCAAACTCCCGCATGAGTACTGGTTAGTGGTTTGTCATTACAATATTAGACGCAATGACTGAACATTAGGCGTAAAATGGATATGAATCCAAAAATGGAACGTAAAAATAAAAAGAAATAGCAAGGTGTGGTCAACCTCAGGGTTTGTACGTACCAAGATTGTGGCGGGTGATTTGGTTTTGGCACACATTTTATATATATATATATATATATATATATATATATATAAGGGTTGTAAGAAGATGATGAATTGCGTTATTGGTTGGTGAAAGTTCAGTGATAAAGGACGATTTTGATCTTTCGTTTTTGGCTTTTAAATAGAAGAATAGTTGTATTTTGCACTAGATTTAATTTTCATTTAGGATTGGGAATTTCGGACTTATATAGCAGGTCATCAAGGTGAGACTTAAAGTGAATGATGTACATGTTTGGTTTAGCTTTTCGATGAATTCAATTTTGAAAATTTTGAGTTGGCCTGATTGCTTCTATGTTTGTGCTTCTTGTTTTGGTCTTTTAACTTTTTTTTTTCTTTTTATAAAAAAATCAAATAAGGAAAATGACATATATTGCGACATTATATTTCTATTTTTTTTATTGCAAGTTATGTGGATAAATCTAATTGGTAATATTATTACGATATATTTGATACAGTGGACCAATTTTATAATCTTATTCCGTCTCACGTATTAATATTCGTCGCAATCGTAACTTTCGCAATATATAGCAGAACTCATCAATTAATATTGTTTGATGCCTAAGTTTAAATGTATGGTATATTTTATTTTAAAAGAAATAATGTTTAAAATTTTGTTAATAAAACTCGGTGTTTGACCTCACTAGAGCTAGAATGGGTTTTTTTTTGTTGTTGTCAAAATTGAAAATTTAAATTTTTTATGTTTTCATTTATTTACTATATATCGAATAAATTTATTTTCACTTTCTTCAAAACAGTAACAGTTATCAAACATTTCTGTTAGCAACAGTTAAACAACATTTCAGTAACAGATGTTGTAAATATAAAGTGGAAATAAAAATTTAGAAGCAACCGTTATCCAATTTTGACTTCAGCAACATATGATGTACCAATTGCTAAGCTCGAGGTCAGAAATTGAGCCCATATACTCATCCCCATTCTGAGACCAGATTTAAGCTAATCCTGGGACGACCCTTAAAATCTATAACAATTACATATTATAGTACATTTTTAAAAGTAATTATAAAAGTCATACATTCATAAAATAATTATAAAAATATGACACTTCATCATATATATTTATAATACTAATACAATTAAGAGTTCTTAAATTAAGGGATTAATATTGAGTCCTTAAATTAAGGGATTAATATTAATGGGCTGACATAGCAAATTAGTTTACATCTTCCTTCGGTCTCTCTCTACGCCCTTACTATTTCTCTCTCTTCTCCTTACTACTTCTCTCTCTCCTCTAAAAGCCACTCGTCGTCAATCTCTCATCTCTTCCATTGCGCCATGAACACCATAGTCTCTCAACTCAAGCGAGAAAATTGAATACGTGACTTTGACTTTTTCGGGCTAATCGTGTTTTTTCTCTCAACTCTCTCTCACAACTGAAAGGATTCTAGTTTCTCTCTAAGGTATACTTCTAATTTCTGTTAATTCTCATTCTACTAATTAATTGTCAATATGATCATATATATACGTTATGTTTCTAACAAAATGGGGTATTGATTGTTTGGATTTGTGTTGTTTTTATGTTTTGTATAGAATGGTTGATACAATGAAGAAGGATGGAAAAAGAAAAAAGAATCACAGAGGGTGATTCTATTAAGGACTTGAAGAAATTTGTTTGGGTTTGTGCAGTTGGATTCTGATTTTGATGTTCCTGTAGTTAATACAGAAGCTCAAGTTCATAGCCAGAAGATATTTTCAACCCAAAATTTTTTAAAGGTTTGCTAATTTAAATTTTGTTATTGTTACTATCATATAACTGTTTGGTTACTTCTGCATTATGTTTTGGTTACTATTAGCTTGTGATTCGGATACCATTTTTGTTACCTTGATTTGGTATTTTGGTTACTTTTTTATGTTGTTATGGTTACCATGTATTTGCTTAGTATACATGGTACTTGACTAAACTGGTTTTGGTGTACATGTTGTTTATGTATTGATTACCATTAAAACATATTTTGGTTACTATCATATAAATATTTGGTTACTTCTTTAGTATGTTTTTGGTTATTGTTAATTTCTGATTTGGATTCTATTTTTGTTTCCTTGAGTTGGGATTTTGGTTATTGTTTTTTGTTGTTCTGGTTACCATGTATTTGCTTAGTATATATGGGTTGACTAAATTGTGTTTGGTCTATATGTTGTTTATGTATTGGTTATCATTAATATATGTTTTGGTTACTAACATATAACTGTTTGGTTACTTCATTAGTATTTTTTTTTTGTTGGCTTATGATTTGGATACCATTTTTTTTCCTCAATTGGGATTGTAGTTACTTTTATATGTTGTTTTGGTTCCAATGTATTTGCTTAATATACATTGGTTGACTAAACTGGGTTTGGTATACATGTTGATTATGTGTTGGTTACCATTAAAACATGGTTTGGTTACTATCATATAACTGTTTGGTTACTTCTTTAGTATATTTTTTGATATACATGTTTTTGTTTTGGTGACCTTTAAATTATGTTTTGGTTAATATTATATTTAACTATTTGTTTACTGCATAAAATGGTATGTACTACATGTTGTTTATATCTGGTTACTAATGACTGTGTAAATTTGATTTTGTTTATTTGCAGTTATGGGATCTTTACTATGAGAAATGCAACAGAAAATTCACTGAAAAAGTTATATATTGGTGTGACATGGAAGTCTCCAGCATTATTACCAAGAAATTGAACCCAAGTCAGTTGGAGAAGTTTAAGGCATCATTAGTTTGTGGATGTTTTATTTTTGTAAATAATAAACTCAAGTCATAATAAACCATGTATTTACTTAGTATACATTGATGTATTATTTTTGTAAACTTGGTTGGACATACAGGTTGTTTCTATTTTGGTTACCATTAAAACATGTTCTGGTTACTTTCATATAACTATTTGGTTACTTCTTAATTATGTTTTGGTTACTGTTACTTATGGTTTGGCTACTATTATTGTGTCCTCAATGTGGGATTTCAGATACTTTTATTTTTTATTCTGGTTAGTATGTAATTGTTTAGTATACATGGATTGTCTAAAGCGGGTTTCATTACATGATGTTTCTATTTTGGTTACCATTAAAACACATTCAGTTCTTATCATATAATTATGTGGTTACTTATTTTATTATGTTACATTATAGTTCTTGTTATTAGTAACAGATAATTTACAAGCTTGTATCGGGACAAACATCAATTGTTAAAATACGTGTGTGAGTGTCCTATTTATCTACAAGTGTCCGAGATAATATTATCTACAAAGCTTATTAGTAACAGATAATTATAATAGATATAGTTACAAGCTTATTAGTAACCAGATAATTATAAGCTTGTATCAAGACTGTTATAAAGTGTTAAATGTATATGTTTTATTTATACCTTGTCATTATGATAGAATAAGAAACTGCAATTAAGAGTTCTCATTTATATATATGATGGTCACTTATAGATCTCATATTAAAATAAAAATAGTTTAAGAGGTGCGGTTGGTAACAAGAACACGCATATAAGGGTAACCATTTTAGTTTTTTGTTAGTAACCAAATAATTAAAAACTTATATCAGAACAATTATCAAGTGCTTAATGTACATGTGAGGGTTCCCATTTATCTAGCTGATGGATACTTTTAAATTACGTAGTTATAAAAGTTATTTGGAAATGGTACATGCCAGTTGGTAACTAAATATGAATATAGAGGTAACCATTTTAGTTTTTGTAAGTAACCAAATAATTAAAAACTTATATCAGAACAATTATCAAGTGCTTAATGTACATGTGAGGGTTCCCATTTATCTAGCTGATGGATACTTTTAAATTACGTAGTTATAAAAGTTATTTGGAAATGGTACATGCCAGTTGCTTAATGTTGTATATGTTTACTTTATATTGATAACTCATGATGTAATAAAAAAGTAAAATATTAATAAACATCAATTTTAGTTACTGTACACCATCAAAAATGTTACCAACCATGTGGTTAATGGTTACTAACAGTAAACAATTATATATTCCTGTAAATAATTAAATTTGTTGTATTGTTTACTGTCAGTCTCCATTGTATAACAACTGAATAAACATTGTAAAGTAACCAAATCAATATTAGACAGTAACCAAATTACATAATCTTAGTAACCAGAATATAAACCACATTTTTACATGCAATTTTGAAGGCCTAAATGATGGAATTTGACCAAAAAAAGCCTGCGCAGTTCACCAATGAAAAGTGGTGACTTTGGATCGTTGACCCGTTTCCAATGAAATTAAGCTCCGGAAACGCCAAAATCTGACACTTCAAACTTGACAGAGATTGCCAAATTGTCACTGCAACCAAATAAACATTATTATGTAACCAATTAAATAGTATACAACAACCAATATATATAATCAGATTAACAGTTGTATGAAGGTAACCAATGTAGTCAATAAGTAACCACCAATATAAAAGAAACAATTATAAAACTCAATAACATTATAGAGTAACCAAATAAACACCTTACAGTATCTAAATACATATTATACAGTAACCAAGATATATGTAATTAGTAGCCAATATTATAAAAAATATTTTTACAACCAAAACAATCAGTAATAACTTTGTTACAAATTAAAGACTAACACGTGTATGAAGGTAACCAATGTAGTTAATCAGTAACCAACAATATAAAAAAACAAACAATATATATATTTACTTAGTATCCATAACATAAAACATATTTTTTTCATGCATTTTACAGCAAAAACAAACAATATAAAAAATATCAATATGTACTTAAAGATCCAACTGTTGCAGGAAGGTAACCAATGTATTTAATAAGTAACCATCAATATAAAAAACATCAGGAAAATATACATTTAAAGTATACAACAACCAAATAAATATTATACAGTAACCAAATCAATAATAATCAGTAACCAATTTCTATGTACTTAGTAACCAAAATATAAAACATATTTTTTCATGCATTTTGCTATCAAAACAGTCAGTATACTGCCTTTGTTAATCAACATCAATTTTGGTTACTGTACACCATCAAAAATGTTACCAACCATGTGGTTAATGGTTACTAACATTAAATAATTATATATTCATGTAAACAATTAAATTTGTTGTATTGGTTACTGTCAGTCTCCATTGTCTGACAACTGAATAAACATTATAAAGTAACCAAATCAATATTAGACAGTAACCAAACTACATAATCTTAGTAACCAGAAAATAAACCAAATTTTTACATGCAATTTTGAAGGCCTAAATGATGGAATTTGACCAAAAAACCATACAGTTCACCAGCAAAGCTAGTGATTTTTTTATCATTGATTCGTTTCCAATGAAATTAGGCTCCGAAAACGCCAAAATTCAACACTCCAAACTTGACAACAGTATACAGTAACCAAATTTAGATTAGACAGTAACCAACATATATATAGTTAGTAACCAGAATATAAAAAACATCAATATGTACTTAAAGATCCAACAGTTGCAGGAAGGTAACCAATGTATTTAATAAGTAACCATCAATATAAAAAACATCAGTAGAATATACATTTAAAGTATACAACAATCAAATAAACATTATACAGTAATCAAATCAATAATAAACAGTAACCAATTTATATGTACTTAGCAACCAGAATATAAAACATATTTTTACATGCATTTTGAAATCAAAACAGTCAGTATACTGACTTTGTGACCAATTAAAGAGCGAAAATTTTAAGAAATGTAACCAATATACGAGTATATAGTAACCACGGGGTAACTATATGCATATAAACTTTAAACTCAAATACCTTAGTATACAAATCTATAACGATTCAATCAACAATCAAATTTGTTACAGATCGAGGCTGGTTACTAATCTTGAAGTTGTTGTTGATCTTGAAGTTGCTGTTGATCTGAAGTTGCTATTGATCTTCTTCGATATTATCCGACTTAGAGTTGCATCGCCGTTGAAGAAGTCGTCTTCTCCGATCTGTCGTTGCCCTATTTTTTTGGATCTGAAAGTTGCTTGTTTTCTTCATCAGCGTGAATTGTTGATCGGTTGGTTAGAAATATAAAAGTCGGTAACTGACGTGTAGGGAGTTAATGACCGTAATTTTAGCAACGTAATATTGTGTTGCGTTATTTTTGTAATTATGTTGTGTATGTTTTATTTTTGTAATTACTTTCTAATTGTTGTATATTAGTGTAAAGGACCCTAAAATCTAACTGAAGGAGATGGGCTCAATTTATCTGGGCTGCCCACTCAAATATATCTTGGATGCTTGGCTTGGGCTTTTAAGCATTCTAAACAGTCATGGCTCAAAGGATACACGTATAGAAAAGAATTAATTACATATTTTAGTATATTTTTAGAAATAATTACAATAATAGTGCATCCATAAAATAATTACAAAAGTAATACAGTTTTCCATATTTATTTATAATATTAGTGCAATTAGGATTCCTTTAATCGTGGCCCATGATTATCTCATTTATCTCTTTCCGTTAATTATTATTTTCTTATTCAAACAGAGCAGACCCATCACCACCTCTTCCTCCTCTTCTTCCATATCCACAACTTTGATACTGACTCTGATTATGCGGCTGACAATTATTACCACCTCCACCACAAGAATTTTTAACACCACCACCACCAGTTTGATACTGACCCTGATGATATTGCTTATTACCACATCTAACACCGCCAGATCCGTATCCACGACCCTGGCCAGCGCCACCGCCACGATTGTAGTTACTCTTTCCATTTCTCTCACTAAATTTCTCTCTATATACTCTCGCACAAAGCAAAATGTATTGATTGAGTGTGTTGGTTGAGTGTTGATGTTATGGATAGTGAGTATTTAGTAGGAATTTTGAAGATAATTAATGGACGAAAACAACCTTACTTTGTCACCAAGAATTGAACAGTGAAAAGGAAAAGGTGTTAAGAGAAGAGAATTGAAAAGGATGGTGTTTCGTTGTGATTGGGTGTAGCTTGAGAGTGAGGTGTGGGGTGCAGTTAGTAACCAAACATTCATATCAAGGTAATCAAACCGTCATACCAAGGTAACCAATTCACCTTCACACATTCAGTTTTTTAATAGTGCAGTGGGTAACCAAACCTTCACACCAAGGTAACCAAACCTTCATACCAAGGTAACCAATCCACATCCACACCTGTAATTTTTTCATAGTGCAATTGGTAGCCAAACATTTATACCAAGGTAACCAATTCAGTGTTATTAGGTTACCAATTTATTTTGAATGTGATGCAGTTGGTAGTCAAACCTTCATGCAGTTGGTAGCCAAACATTCATACCAAGGTAACCAATTCAGTTTTATTAAGTTACCAATTTATTTTGAATGTGATGCAGTTGGTAGCCAAACATTCATTCAGTTGGTTGCCAAACTTTCAGACTAAAGTAACCAATTCACACTGCAGGTGTAGAGGTAGATTGGTTACGTACCTTGATATAAAAGTTTGGTTACCTTGGTATAAAAGTTTGGTTACCTTGGTACGAAAGTTTGGTTATCAACATTACATTACACATCACTCTCTTATCTCTCTCTTTTTTATGCAGTGTATAATTAATAAATTGGTTTAACAGTCCAACAAAATTGGTTTAACAGTTGGGCAACCCAAACAACTTAAGAGAGTATGTACAATTCTGGTCCGACCGTTAATTGCATAATAATCGATTATGGTTGTTTGGTTCTTGCTTTGGTAACAAATCAGATCGAAACTGTGTAATTTGGTACAATACTGAAAATTAACGAATCATTTTTTCACTAATTTCTATAATTTTAACAATCCTACGTGTAGGTGCCATCAAAATTTTTGTTGTTCAGGTCAAACAAATGAAACAATGAGATACAGAAACAGACAAAAAAGAAGAAATACTCTTGAGTGAATGTTTTAATCAACACCAGAAGAGATTGACAAACACGAGAAAATGGCATTCTTCCGGTTAATGGTTTTGGTTTGGTGATGAGGCTATTTGTCAGAATCTAGAGTTGGAGTATTTGGTGCAACTTTTTTTGATGAAGTTCCAACAACTTCTTTCAGGATTACAAAGCCCTGCAATACCAGAGTAACAATCAACTTTACTACTGCATCAAGTATTATTCCATACTGCATATAAAATCTACTATGGTTTCTCCTTTAATTTTAGATTTTCTTATTAATGTAAATTGTGTTATTTTTGTAATTATTTTGTGTATGTATTATTTTTATAAATACTTTCTAATTGTTGTATATTAGTTTTAAAGACCCTAATATTAATATAAAAAAGTACTTCCGCATCCCAAAATAAAAGACATTATTAAACTTTTGAAATCAAATTAATATATTTTCATTTTTAAGTCAAAATGACATATATTCATTTAATATTAATCTACGGTAAACTATCTAAACTATATTCCTAATTATCCAATTATTATTATTATTATTTCATAAATATCAATGAACCGTATCAAATTTTAATTTTTTCTTAAAAAAAAACTTAAATTCACTTTTTAAAGTCAATAATAATCTTCGAGAATTGATATTTCCACAGAAAAACTAATATTTTCATAATACCTCACTCACATAATGTGAATCTCATTTACTATTCATGTGAGAGAAGACTTGTAAAAATATCAATTTCCCTTATAAAAATATCAATTCCCTAATCTTATAAAGTGGGACAGAAAAAGCACTTAATACATTTGGCTGTAAAAAATCCAGATGCAACATTCATTTTGAGACTGGACTGGGGAATTCCAGATGATTTTTTAAGAGCTTATATAAACTGCTACTCTAAAGTTGAACCACCCTACACTAAAAAATTAAATATAAATATTGCAAGTTTCTTAAAACCGCCACCCCTTGCACAGAGGGTTATATCAAAGACTTGTACATCAACCCATAGCCTTGTATATCTGGGATAGAATTCAAATAGTTGAAGGACAATAAACAAATCAGAAGCAGAAGCAGAAACAGAAGTACAAAACTAGTCGATAGTGGTGGAAAAGACGCATCTAAATACGCAGCTATACATGATAAACATATCATGCCAGTATTACCACGGGCAGGCCCACAAGCATACATGTGCAACCCTTCATGTAAAACTACCAAAAGCAATTAGCATCTTTTACACATACAATTCATTCTACACCAGGAAATCAATCGGAAATTTTGCCTGGCTCATGGCGGGATTGAGCATGCCGTGCAGAAGAGTAAGCTGAAAGTGCTGTCCCAGTCACGCTCAGTGAATGCTTAGCAAGATCTACACTCTTCTTCGTCAACAACCATACGGTATAGAAGAATCCAATCCACCCTGGTCCACAATTATTTTCGAGAGTTAATACACAATGAAGAAACAACATAGCAACATTATTTTAGGCAATCACATAATTAAAGGCTCTAACAAGGCTTTGGAGTCTGGAAACCTCAACAACTTAAAAGAAGTCTCAACCGCCTACAGGTAAAAATGCAAACAACCCAACTACATAGTCCATGGAAAATTAAAGACAGAGTAGACAATTAACTAATCATGAACTATAGAATGTAAACAAGTAACATGAATTGAAGGAAAGGATGGGAAAAGTCATACCAGTAACAACAAGAGCAGCTATGATTGCTGAAATCGTCACAGTGGATACAACAAAAGCAGCTATCGATAATGCCACAATATAAATGGCTGTCACACAGGCAAAGAAAAGAGCCAAGAAGCCTCCTGCTGCTGCTAAAGAAATCAGTAGAGAGATCACAATGGCATTGACAGTTGCCACCAGAAAGAAAAGTATAAAGACTAGGAATCCTGTCGAAGCCAGAAGAGTTATTGTACCAACCTGCAGCAGTTGGAAAAAATACAAGAAAATTATAAACAAGGAAAGTAAAAATCAATCTCACATTAAGAATAACCAAATGAAAATTGAAGTGACCAAAAAGTTTAATCTTTATCAGAAGGGAGCTATGTAGAGTAAAATAAAGTTCAATGAAAAACTAATAATGAAGTAGGTGTATCATATACCAAATGTATCATGTATTAACTAGCACAAAAGTATAGACTAATCATGAAACTCCAAATGTCAGCATTAGTTTCATATTAGAGTGGGCCCAAAATTGAGCCAACTTATAAAGGGAAAGATTTGAAACAATTTGTGGATGACCAGTCTACCTTTAAAACTAATGATCAATTTATGTAAAAGAGAGAAGGTAGTGGAATAATCTCACAAGAGCGGTAAGTTTTATGGCTAATCAATACTAAACTAGAGAGGTGACAATACTTAAACAACTTTCAAGTAAGACGATGCAAAAATATATTCTTATGGTACTCCCTCCATCCCATTATATCTGACGTTCTACAGATTTTCACATAGATTAAGAATAGATGCAATTTTACTATTTTACCCTTAATTAATGCTTTGATCTCATCTCTTCAACCAAGCAAACCTTGCCTGCAAAAATGTCTTCTTCTTCATCTCTTCAGCCTGCGCTCTGTCTCCGTCGTCTTCTTCTTCATCTCTTCATCGGCCGGATCTGACCGTTCAGAAATAACTCATCCGCCGAGCTCATGGATCCATTTCCCGTGGAACTACTAGGTGAAAACCTAGAAGAAAACTCAAACTCAAACGATCCAGACGAAGTTAATGACTCCGCAGAGGTCAACTGCAGATGAGAAGAAGACAACGGAGCTTTGGAAAAGTAGTAATGAATCGGTGACCGGTTCAGATTCCCCGGTGGTGGAACCATGTTCCCCAATGGTGCTGACGCGTACATTGATGATATTGGGGAGTTGATCAATCTGAAAGATGGTTCCATTCGGACCGCCATTGACACTGATTGTGGGGTAAGCTCAAGCGTTCTCCGCCATTGTTAGGGCTTGAGAGTTCCACCATTACTGTTTGAATTGTGTGTGTGTTTGTGAGAGAGAATATAATTTGAACTGTCTTTTGACAGAGAAAATAGCCATTAATGGTAGTGGAGAAGGAAGGGTAGAGAAGGAAAAGCAAATAGGCAAAATATTCTTGGTATTGTAGAACGTCAAATATTTTGGGAAGAAACAAATACTCTAAAACGTCAGATATAAAGGGATGGAGGGAGTAATACATTTAGTGCTTGAGCCTAAAAGTTTGATGTGCCACCTTCAGAAAATTTCGAAGAGCCTCCATGTGCAGGGAAACTAAAATGAGTTAAATGATTACTACACTAGAGATGTTCTCATTTCCTTACCTTCTTACATCATCTGCCTTTAAAACAATAGCTTAACTGGAGCCAGATTTTGTGCAATTTTCTCTTCTAGAAAACCACCAACAAAGGGCCAAGTACAGATCACCTTATAAGCAATTTTGGCAGTAGCACACTTCATCTTAGACTTCATAACAGAAAGTTAAGTTCTCTAGATAAAAGATTCATTATGAGGGGCGCAACAACAATAACCATCACTTGTAGAAATAATTTAAGAGCTTAAGCAATAACATAAACTATAGGAAGAGGTACTTATTTTAACAATGATCATCAGAAGAGGATTCCTATATAAATCTTGAAAATTACATGATCAATGCTAAAGAACAAATCAGTCAAAAAATCCATTTAAATAACTATAACTTGCAAAGCTCAGGGCGACTGGTAAAAAATGATAATTGAGTCCATACTTTACAAGTTACGCTTCACAATAGAACAAAATTTGTTCAAATTTAACCTTACATTGGAGCGCAAATGGTGAAAAGTGGAGCACATTTATCACTTCCTTTTCAAAAAGTAATAATTGTATTAATATATAAGAAATATAAATTGAGTTCGAGCGTGGCTTGTTTGTGTTTAAACACAGCATGCACGAATAGCGTGAACATAAATGTTAAATTAGCAGATAAATAAAACAACATAAGATAGCCAAGATTGAGCAGCATATTTGGCTTGTTTAGTTATTTAGTGAACAAGATCCAAACGTCAAAACTCGGCTTGACTTGGATAGTTCACAGCTCTAACTGGAGGTGATAAAAGAGTATAGACAGACTTGTATAAACAAGTGACCTAAGTTGGTAAAGGTTATTGGTGATTTGGTAGCACCAACTTTGCTTACTGCTTTCATAACTCTCCCACAATATCAAAGGATATCAAAGGAGAGGTGCAACTAACTAGAAACATTCTAAGATGTGTTTTTCGTTTTGGTGGGGAAAAAAGAAAAAGGAAGGGGGAGGGGTGTTAAAACAAACTAGTTCAATAACATATAAAAAAATATAATCATTTTTATACTGCTTAAAACATCAATTAGGCATTTATTACAATCTTGGCCACCAAAAAGTCTATAAAGTTTCTCAAGTTAGTTTGAGTTTGTACTTGGTCATGTGAAAAGTACCAATATGCATCATTTGCCTATAGGCAAGAGGCACCAACCACAACTCCGACACCATTTCGTTGGACCCCTTGACTCCTAACCCTATCTTCCAATTGGATGGGAGTAGGATCAGGTACCTTAAAGAGTAAACACACCCATTTGCAGTACCGACTATAGCACAATGGAAATACATCCCATTAGCCATTAATTATCACTCTACTGACCCTAGGCACGTCTATCACTCTACTAAAACTACCTCATTCTTTGAGGTCCTTCATAGCCAAAATCTCAAAATCTTACACTGAGAACTCCAAAATTAAATAGATTTGTCAGCGTACGGAAAGCTCGATTCTTTCAATAATCACATATCAGGTCAAAATCAGCAATTTAAATCTCACCAAAACGGGAAACTCAATTCCAAAAATCAACCAAACAGAACAAAATGCACAACCAATCAATACTCACAAGTCACAATTGACCAACTAAAACATAATACAACAAAATTAATAATTCACAAATTCGTGTACATACGGAAACAACAAGGAGAGCACGGAGAAGACTGCCGCGGCGAGTCCACAAAAGAACATCGCGACCAGTGTTCCGTGAAGCTTCACGAAGCAGAGGCAAATTTTTAGATACAGAGGTTTTGATCCGATGTAGCAAAGTATTAGATTCATAGCTTGTGTTTGGATTTGGAAAGAAAATCTCGGTGATCAGACGGTGGAAAACGGCGTACAAAGTGACTTGTTCTTCTTGAGTAGGAATCCGCTTATATTTGTTAGAATCTTCATCTTCTCCGACCACCTCCACAGAAACGCCGTTGGGTTGTTCCGTTGTACCGTCAACTTCCGCCATTTTCTCTCTCCTCTGGCTCTCCCAAAATCAGTCACTGTATTTTAATGCTCCCCGGTATAGTTCTTGCTGTTTTGAATGTTTGGCCGAGTACTGACTACTGATAACGTGGTGAATCTGAACGATACTGGGACACGTGGATTATTGAACGGACACGTGGCGGGATCAAGTTGATGACATTTTTTTAAAAATAAAAAAATCCCTCTAATTTAAAAATAAATTGTGTTAATTTACTAAGCAATCACAGTAATAATATTAATAAATCAAACTAATAGTTAAAAAAACAAAAGATAGCTAATTAAATTAAGACTTGTCATATAACAAAATATAATCGAAAATAAAGGAAGAGACATATTACAAATAAAAATCACATTACAATTATTTTATAATTTGCTGATGTGGCATACTCCAATTCAATTTTTATGTGAGATCAAAAATTACATTGAAGTAATTTATTCATCAATATGCTAAGATGGAGTACGACACATCAATAAATTATAAAATAATTATAGAATAAATTGTGTTTCTAGCATTACTCAATCAGCTAATATTGAACCATGATTAACTAGCGATGACTTGGCATCATATGTGGCAGATGACATGTAAAATAAATAATTATAAAATTATTTATTTGTTGACATTAATTTTACTTTTTTAAAAATAAATAAATTACAAAGATAACTTAAAACAAAAAAATATAAGTAAAATGATATCTAAAAAAAACTAAACCTGATGATAAAAAAAATGAAGTTGCATAAAATGAGGCATGCATAATAATGTAGTGGATATATTTTGTGTATTTAATATGTATATCTAGGCATAATTAATTAAAACAAGTCTAAAAGACAAAATATATTAAGAGACCAAAAATACAAAATAAATTAAACAATAGCAAAAAAATTAACGCATACCCCCATAAAATCCTCTAGGAACCACACCTTTCAAATCAAGATGTAGGAATAGAATCACACCTGGCGAGGGTGCCCTACCCGAACCTCCAGCCGTCGTACCCACACCATCGAGATGAAGATGAACAGATTTGAGAGATTGGGATTTTCTTTTTAATTTGATAAAAAAATTTCAATAAAATTAATTCATAGTTAGAATATAATTATAATATATATTTAATTTAGGTGTCATATGTCATGTGTCATTTCATCTCAATATTGATTAACTAGACCTGGCAAACGGGCGAATTAGACCGGACCAAAAAAGTCTGGGTTTTGGTGGGTTGAAAATGGCTACAATTCGTGATTGGTATGACCGGACAGACCAGGTAGGCCGCCGGATGATTCGGCCATTAATTTTTTTTTTATTTTTTTTTGCAAACTCTTTGTTACACCAAAAATAATAATAAATATTAAAAATAATAAAATAATTAATAATAAACAATAATACAAACAAACACAATTAATTAATTACATACATTAACTACATATCTCAATTAATTAAAATTTATAATAGTATTATAAATTAATATTATTAATTAATTACCTACATTATTAATTCATTACCGCTGCAAAGTAATCCTAGCAGCTTATGGTCTGGCTTTATGGACTTGTTAATGGTGGAGTGTTGAATGACCCCTTCCTTGTCAATAATGAAAAGTCCTCTCAATGCAATTCCCTATAACATGGAGAATTTTTTATTTTAGATAAACTTACCAGCATTAGATATTACGAAGGAACACCACAAAACTGAAATTTGAATTTGCTACTGCATTAGATAACCTTTCAGCATTAGATAATTTTTTATGTCATTCTTTCCTTGTTTGCATTTGCTACTGCAATTTGAATTTGTTGTTTAAATTATATTAACAACATATCTTAATTATAATTTTCAATTATAATTAAAATATATTGAAAATTACATTAAAAATAAATAATTGTTGTAGCTCAGTTGGTTTGAACTCTTATTTATTTACTTACAAGTCTTGTGTTCAAGCCTCACAACCTAACACTTTATTTAAAAAAAAAAAATAATGGTCATGGTGGTAGGGCCTCCACTGGTAAGAGCCAAAAACTACTTGGATTTTCATGGACTTAAAACAATGACCCTAAAGCTCGGTTTTTTGGCGGATGGACGGAGTAGGCCTCATGAACTTTAGGCCCGCTTGCAGTCTATGATTAACCATGGTTCAACATTAGTTGATTTCAAGGGTATTTTTTGCCCAATTATTAAAGTTAAAAAGTTATTTGCGAAAAAATAAAATTGAGGGTTATATTGAAAAAAATATAAAGTTTCAAAGTTTTTTGTATTATTAAGTCGTTTTCAATCAGAATAAGGGGGTGTTTGACTGAATAAATCTAAATCTGAATGTGAATGAGCTAAATCTGAATTGAATGAAAAAAATTGTTTGATAATTGACATGTCTGAAACATCTGAATGACAAAATTTTATTATTTTACCCCCTCTAAAAAATTAAAAATTATTGTAAATTTATTTAATATTACTTAATATAATAGTTAATATTTTTTTAAAAATTTTTAATTTTTTTAATTTTTTTATTTCATTTAGTCGCTTTCATTCACCATTCAAATTTCAAAAAAATCTAACTTAGTCATTCAAAGATGTCTATCTTACCGATTCAAACCATTCGACTAAAAACAAACATTAATCGAATCGATTCAAACCATTCAGATTCAAATTCTATTCAAATTCTAAACAAACACCCCTAAGTCTACTATCATATACAATCAATATATATACATCACATACATATTTTGATGGCTCATACTGATGACATTGCGTACGTGGGCTATCAAAATATGTATGTGAGTAGTTGTATGTGATAGTAGACTTAATGTTTCAATTATATAATATATAAATAGATTAATTAATGATGTTTTAGCCGTATGATTATAACTGAGATCCTATAATCATTATGTGACGCCCCCAAAATAGGTATACATCACCCAACCTATTCTGAGTCGCCAAATACATGGTACAGAAAATAACTACAACTTTATTACTACAATTGTCGTGCAAAATACAACAGCACATATACTGTGACGCCCCCAAAATAGGTATACAACACCCATTCTGAGTCGCCAAAATACATGGTATAGAAAGCAAACTATAACTTTGACAATACTGGATGTCGTGTAGAATACGACAATACAACTGTGAGTTTGAATACAAATATTGTCTTAGACAATATACACACCCAAATAAGTCCTCATTAATTATTCATACACTATTTTACTGAAGTAGTGAGGGAATGACTAAAACATCTTCCTAGAACCATCACTCCATACCCCGACTCGATCCTGCGCTATGTTCTCACCTCCCGAGAAGAAAAATGGAACAAAAGGAAAAGGGTGAGCTCAACTAGCTCAAGATAAAGAATATTATGACTAAGATAATATACAACAAATTATCATTAGTCTTCAACAGGAAAAATCTAATAGAATACAATAGACAACAAGTTTTAGATCAACAAATGCAATAAAATGAAGAATCCATTAGAAGAGTCACGTAGAGAAAGAATTCTACTATCTTCTAAGGTTTAAAAGTCCATCATCAATAGTTTATCCCTGTAATAACAATCAATATACATCTTTAATCATCTTTGCACTCTGAGCCAAAGATATTCATTTATATCACTAGTTGGTCATGTTCATCTCAACACTGCTCATCTTTGCACTACAGCCAAAGATATTCATCGATTAATCGTTCATCTTGCACTACAAAGCCAAAGATATTCATTTATATCACCATTTAGATCGTGAGGATGATGAAAAACATTTTTAAAGAAAGCGAATCCAAATTGAAACAAAATGACAAGGATTAAGGATTAAAGATTCGTACTTTGTTTTACCCATGTCCAAAAATACCTCGAAAATAATCATAGTGGTGTAAAATTCAAGAATGATCAAAACATGGATACAATCAAAGCTAGTATCCGAATAGAGATATTTTGGACAAAAAAAAATTTTTATTTTTAGGTGAATAGTCAGATTCGTGAATAAAGGTCGTATACGTGAATAAAGAGTCGTATACGTAAATAGTAATCCCGACACAACAAGTTCCAAATTTGATAAAAAGTTCACCAATATTTTAAGCATAATGATATCGAAGAAAAATATCATTAAGAAGAAAATAATACCCTTTACCTCAAAATAACTGCATTGATTGAATTTTCAGATAAGATCTTGTGAAACCAAGACCAGATATAGCAACACTCAAAGTATACTCACAAGAATACGCTCGATAATTTAGAGAGAGAGAGAGAAAACTTTTTTCTCGGTGTGATTTTCAATTTAACTTAAATTCTATTTATAGGAAAATGTTAGAACGCCAAATGAGACTAAAATAATAAATTAATATTATTAATTTTTAAAATTCATACGCATGCTTTAGACCATGACCAGCCACCACCTTGGAAAAAAATCCTAGCAGCCCATGTGTTGTATTCAACACCCACCAAAAGTGGGTCCCACCCCTTAATTTAATAAAAATCATTTTATTCTCCGAAACTTCAATAATTCACAATAAATAGTCTTTTTATCAGAAAATTCGAATCTCACGACTTTTTATAGGAATTTCAATTCTCTACAACTTTACAGAAGAAAGTTTTTCCAAATTCCAAACAAAAATTGACCAAAATCCATAAAGCAGACGATTTTACGATCTATAATCAATTTTCAAAGAAGAATTGTGTCACCACAGACACACAAGACATATGTTAAACATTTAATGCCACACAAATACTCTTCCTCCTCATATACTCATATATATCCGTTAATATATTATTAAAATAATATATTTAAATAAATTATTTTATCGTAAAAAGATAAAATATTAATTTTCAACAATTGTCACATTAAAAATTTTCTCCATCTATATCCACATAAAATAAATATTTTTTATCATAATAATCAATAATTAATTATTTAAAAATAATATTATAGAATCACAAGATCTTAACGACTGTAGTTCCGGGAAGAGGGCTTTCAATAAGGATTTCTCTTCTTGGCAATTAATTAGGTGACCAAACCTCTCCTTATGTAACTTTCTAGACATTGCCAATAATGTTATCTCGATGATATTATTCAAATAATATGAATTATTGATCCGATAATGGAAAATCTTTGTCGATGACAATTATTGAAACAATAATAATATAAACTAAAGAACGCAACAATTATTGAATCAATAAAATATTGAAGCAAGAACTACTATAATAATTATTGAGTAGGCCTTCTTTACGTAAGGATCAATAATTCAACAATATTTGTGCAATACTGGTGTGTCTTCTTGTGCAACCACGCATATTATCGTATTTTAACCACCGTGTAACCCAACGGTGTTAATCGGTAATAATTTACGTCGTTATTTATAAAACTCAATCTTTTGTCGTTTTCCTTCATCCAATCTGCTTTTCCGTTATGGGGTCCACTAATGATTGCTGGCAATCGACGGAGATTCCAAACAAAAAAGAATATTCCACGACCAAACGCTAATATTTTCAAACAATAATGAATATTTTATAACCACTTGCTTATTTTGTAAATTTTGCACATTTCACCCATAACCAAAGAACTATATCAAATTAACCCTTATTAATTTAGAATAATGAATAAAGAAAAATTCAATTTTATTTATAATAAGTTGGAGTCTTACAACCTCCCCTCCTTATGAAATTTCGTCCTCGAAATTAACGTACGTACCTGGTATATCAAAAAGGTGAGGGTACCTCGCTTTCATTTTCGATTCTAACTCCCATGTCATTTCCTCAATTGCATGGTTTCTCCACAAAACCTTAACTTGTGGTATAACCTTCGTGCGTAAGACATGCTCTTTCCTATCCAAAATCTCAACAGGTATCTCCTCGTATGTTAAATCTTCAGCTATCTCGTCTGGTTCTAAGACAATAATGTGGTTTGGGTCTTTCACATATTTACGAAGCATAGATATGTGGAATACATTGTGAACACGAGACATACTTGGAGGTAACGCGAGTCTATAGGCTACGTTTCCTATTCGGTCAAGAATCTCAAATGGACCAACAAACCTTGGATTGAGCTTTCCTCTTTTCTCAAATCTTGTAACTCCTTTCCATGGAGCAATACGTAACAATACATGATCTCCAATATTAAACTCCACGTCCTTTTCTATGAAGATCAAAGATAACTCTTTTGTCGATCTTGTGAAGTTTGAATACGTTGTCGAATCATTTGGATCTTTTCGTAGTCATGCGCATTTAATTCGGTCCCAACAATGTTGTTTCTCCCACCTCGCCCCAAAGATATTTGGAAGCGACATTTTAAATCCCATACAACGCCTCAAATGGAGCCATGCCTATACTTGCTTAACGATAATCTGTTGTTGTAGGAGAATTCCACCAGTGGTAGGTACTTATCCCAACTTCCTTTGAAATCTAGGACACGAGTCTTAATAGATCTTCAAGGGTTTGAATAGTCCTCTCGATTGTCCGTCCGCTTTGAGGATGGTATCTTTGAATCAATCATAAATCCGTGCCCATAGCTTTCTCGTAAGCTAACCCAAAATCTTGAAGTGAATCTCGGGTCACGATCCGAAACTATGGATCTTGGCATGCCATGCAATCGCATAATCTCATTCACGCACATACGAGCAAGACGCGTTCAAGGGATAAGTCTCAAGCGTTCGGTGAAGAAATGGGCGACTTGGTTAATCTATCAACAATAACCCAAATTGCATCTACGCCTTGAGAAACTTTGGGAAGAACCTCAACAAAATCCATAGTAATGTGTTCCCATTTCCATTCCTAATCTCAAGTGGTTGCAATGGACCTTTTGGCACTTGATGTCCGTCTTTACACGTTGACAAAGTTAAACATCTTGAGATAAACTCCGCAATCTCTCTCTTCATATTGTTCCACCAAAATGTATGTCGAATATCATGATACATTTTGGTACTTCCGAGATGGATTGCAAGCGGGGTGTTGTGTGTCTCCATCATGATTTTATGCTTCAGTCGAGAATCGTTAGAACTTAAAGTCTAGAATTGACTCAAGTATTCCTTCCTCATCAATTCTTGCTTCCTAGGAATAGCTCCTTCAGACTTTCTTCTTCATACGCATCAACCCTGTGTCCGTAGCTTGAGCAAACTTTAACTTTATCGATTAAAGTCGGTTCTACTTGTATATTCGCCATCATTATGTGGGTCCTCGAGTCTTTAATTCTACCTCCATCCTTTGCAAGTCATACAAAATGGGCCTTTGCGTTGACAATATCGCACTCAGATTTGCATATGATCTTCTACTTAATGCGTCACCTACTACGTTCGCTTTTCAGGATGATATTGAATAATGTGATCGTAATCTTTTAATGACTCCAACCAACGTCATTTGCCGCATGTTGAGTTTTTTTTGGGGGTGACGAAATATTTGAGGTTTTTATGGTCCGTATAAATCTCCACTTCTCTCCATCCTACAAGTAGTGTCGCGATATCTTCAACGCGAATACGATCGGGCCGCTAACTCTAGATCATGAGTAGGATAATTCCTCTCATATTCTTTGAGTTGTCGTGAGGCATAGGCTATGACTTTCCCATGTTGCATGAGAACACATCCTAACCCCCTGCGTAAGAATCATCATTTGTAGATAACAAATCCATCCGAACTAGATGGTATTGTCGTAACAGTCTTAGAAATGAGTCTCCTCTTGAGCTCTTGGAAGCTCTTATCGCATTCCTCGCCCATAAGAATTTTGCATCCTTCCGAGTCATTTGAGTTAATGGAGTAGCGATTCGAGAAAATCCTTCCACAAATCTCCGATAATAACCAAATTTAAGCCGAAGAAAAGCTGCGTCTTGATCACCGACTTCGGTTGCTCCCAACTTTGTATTGCTTTAATCTTCACGGTCAACAGATACTCCTTGTTTTGACACCACGTGCCCAAGGAATGCTACTTCCTCAAGTCGAACTCGCGATTTCTTGATTTGGCATAAAGCTTGTGTTCACAAAGTCTTTGTAGTACCAAATTTTAAATGGTGGTGCTCATGATCTTCACGGCTTTTGGAATAGATGAGGATGTCATCAATAAAGACAACAACGAATCGATCCAAATATTCCTTAAATACACGGTTCATCATATCCATGAAAGCGGAGGAGCATTAGTCAATCCAAAAGACATGACCAAGAATTCATAATGCCCAGACGATCGAGTCCGAATGCCGTCTTTGGAATATCCTCGCTTTTAATCTTCACCGATGATATCCGAGCTAAGATCGATCTTTGAAAAGAATTTGCGCTCCCAGAATCGGGTCGAACAGTCATCAATGCGAGTAAGCGGATACCTATTCTTGATGGTGACATGGTTCAATTCTCGATAGTAATACAAAGTCGCATACTCCCGCTCTTTCTTCTTTACGAATAAAACAGAGCACCCCAAGGAGAGACGATCCAGATTTAATGAAACCGGAGATGTCTAATAACTCCCGTAGTTGGATTTTAAACTCACGAAGTTCAATAGAGCCATTCGATATGGGGTTTTAGAAATGGGCTTTGTACCCGGTTCAAGGTCAATAAAGAATTCAACATCACGTTCGGGGGTAGGCAAGAAGCTCTTCAGAAATACATCGTGAATTTCTAACCACGTAAATATTATTCAAATCGACTTGTCTTTATTCAAATCCATAACATGGGCTAAGAAAGCTTGACATCCGCTTTTTTCAATAAACGAATAGCTTTGTGGCTTGATATGACAAGCGATGATTGATTTTAGTGGTTTAGTGGTTTGAATTCGTATGACAGTTCAAGTTAGGAATATGAAAACTAACAACCTTACGAAAACAATCAATTTTGGCATGATGAGTGGTTAACCAATCAATTCCTAAAATCACATCAAAAGCAAGTATCTTTAAAGAGATAAGATCAACAGTAATGTGATAGTGCCAACTTGGATCATGCAAGATTTATAAAGCGTAGATGTAACGAAGGTTTCACCCAACGGAGTTTCAACAGATAAATCAAAATCTAATTTCTCCGAGTCAAGTTTAAAAGTTGAGCACTGTTAGGAGAGATAAAAGAATGGGTAGAAAACCGGTATCTAGTAAGGTATAAACTTCGCAAGAATTCAAGATTAGCTTACCCGTGATCACCTCGTTTGGGTTCCTCACGTTTTGTCCAAATCACGACAAACGCTTCTTCCAGAACCGCCGATTTCGACTTATCCGGATGACCCTTGGAATCACCACTCCTCTTTGAACTTGGTTTCGCGATAGTACAATCTCGAGCGATGTGGCCTTCCTTTCCACGGTTGTAACATACCTTGGATTGTTGTGGGACGGTTTAATGATATGTCCCTTCTTCCCGTGATTTGTAACATCTAATCTGGCGGGCCGTTCTCCTCCCCTAGCATTTGTTGTTGGTCTTTGGTCTTCTTTGTTGATATCTTCCGTCATTGTTGAATCTTCTCTTTCGAAATTTCCACTTGAGTCACCTCTCCTATTATCATGTCCACGATTACCACCGAGTGGTTACCGCCTTTGTCCGTATTCTTTCCTCCTCCTCATTTGGTTATCATCGCTCGATGACTACCACGATGTGTTCCCTCGGTTGAGTATACTCACTATCTCGCTTCTAATAATCGAACCCCATTGACAACATCTCGAATATAGAGAAAATTTATGAGAGATAAGGTATTAGATTTAATCTACGGTTTTAGACCTCTCGAAACATACGCGTCATTCGTTCCTCATTCTCCACCAAATGAGGTGCAAACCTAGATAATTCTCGAACCTAACCTCGTCTTTGAGACGAGACATCGCCATGTTGTTTCGTTCGAGTCTAATAAACTCTACCTCCTTCATATGACGAATACTTTTCGGAAAGTACTTGTCATTGAACGATTCTCAAATCTTTCCCAAGACATGTTAAGTGCATCTGGTGAGTACGCTTCATGATTCCCACCAAGAATCGCTTCACCACGAAACATAAAGGTGGCGAATGGAACCTTCGTTCCTCCGCACCCCAAGACATCGAATATCTTGGTAATTTGCTTGACCCACGTTTACGCCTTGATCGGATCCGGCTTTCCATGGAAATCTGGTGGTCCCAACTCTTTGAATTGTTTGGCCGTGACAAACCGCGACGTTACTATCATTTCTCCCATTATTTTGTACACGAGTCTCTCAAATTCGATTTTGCATGAACCGCAAAAAAGCTTCTAAACATCCTGTCATTCATCATTTGCTCGGTGGCGTTGTTCACGGGAGGAACATTGCCACCACTGTTACACGTTCTCCTCGTTGGTGATCTGCGGCGTCTCCACGGCCTCATAAACTCCATTCTTAACGTTCTCAGCAGTGAGCCCATTCTTAACATCGCCATAAAACAAGGGTTAATTAAACAAATTAACATATCACATAATATCCTATATTATGACCGACCAACAAATAAGCTTAGGTAGGACACACTAGCAAAGGATTTACTGTCTCTCCCTCCTAGTTCTATTCCCCGATCTCCGCCAGAGATCATATCCCTAAGCTCGATACCAATTTGTGACGCCCCCAAAATAGGTATACAACACCCATTTCGAGTCGCCAAAATACATGGTATAGAAAGCAAACTACAACTTTGATAACTGAGATGTCGTGTAGAATACGACAATACTGTTGTGAGTTTGAATACAAATATTGTCTTCTAGACAATATACACACCCAAATAAGTCCTCATTAATTATTCATACACTATTTTCTGTAAGTAGTGAGGACAACTAAAACATCTTCCTAGAACCATCACTCCATACCCCGACTCGATCCTGCTATGTTCTCACCTCCTGAGAAGAAAAATGGAACAAAAAGGAAAAGGGTGAGCTCAACTAGCCCAGTAAAGAATATTATGACTAAGATAATATACAACAAATTATCGTTAGACTTGAGCAGGAAAAATCTAATAGAATACAATAGACAACAAGTTTTAGATCAACAAATGCAATGGAAGCAAGAATCCATTAGAAGAGTCACGTAGAGAAAGAATTCTACTATCTTCTAAGGTTTAAAAGTCCATCATCAATAGTTTATCCCTGTAATAACAATCAATATACATCTTTAATCATCTTTGCACTACAGGCCAAAGATATTCATTTGTATCACCAGTTGGTCATGTTCATCTCAACACTGCTCATCTTTGCACTACGTGCCAAAGATTTTCATCGATTAATCGTTCATCTTTGCACTACTGGGCCAAAGATATTCATTTATATCACCATTTAGGACTGAGGATGATGAAAAACATTTTTAAAGAAACGAATCCAGTGAAACAAAATGACAAGGATTAAGGATTAAAGATTCGTACTTTGTTTTACCCATGTACAAAAATACCTCAAAAATAATCATAGTGGTGTAAAATTCAAGAATGATCAAAACATGGATACAATCAAAGCTAGTATCCAAAATAGATATTTTGGACAAAAAGAAAATTTTTTATTTTTCTATTGAATAATGTCGTATTCGTGAATAAGTGTCAGTATACGTGAATAAAGGTCAATATACGTGAATAGTAACTCCTGACACAACAAGTTCCAAATTTGATAAAAAGTTCACCAATACTTCTAAGATAATGATATCAAGAAAAATATCATTTAAGAAGAAAATAATACCCCTTACCTCAAAAATAAATCTTACGATTGAATTCTAGGTATAGTCTTGTAAACCCGACCGATATATAAGAACACTCAAAGTATACTCACAAGAATACGCTTCGATAATTTAGAGAGAGAAAGAGAGAAAACTTTGTTTCGGTGTGATTTTCAATTCTAACTTAGCCTCTATTTATAGGAAAATGTTAGAACGCATCAAAGGAGACTAAAATAATAAATTAATATTATTAATTTTAAAATTCATACGATGCTTTAGACCATGACCACCACTACCTTGGAAAAAAATCCCGTGACCCATGTTGTATTCAACACCCACCAAAAGTGGGTCCCACCCTTAATTTAATAAAAATCATTTTATTCTAAAACTTCAATAATTCACAATAAATAGTCCTTTTATCGTAAAATTCAATCTCACGACTTTTTATAGGAATTTCAATTCTCTACAACTTTACGTAAGAAAGTTTTCCAAATTCCAAACAAAATTGACCAAAATCCATAAGCGGACGATTTTACGATACTATAATCAATTTTCAATAAGAATTGTGTCTACTGACACACAAAACATATGTTAAACATTTAATGCAACACAAATACTCTTCCTCCTCATATACTATATATCCCGTTAATATATTATTAAAATAATATATTTAAATAAATTATTTTATCGAAAAAGATAAAATATTAATTTTCAACAATTGTCACATTAAAATTTTCTCCATCTATATCCACATAAAATAAATATTTTTTTATCATAATAATCAATAATTAATTATTTAAAAATAATATTATAGAATCACAAGATCGACAACGTGCCGCCTTCTAGGAAAGAGGGCTTTCAATAAGGATTTCTCCTTACCTGCCTTGCAATTAGGTGACCAAACCTCTCCTGTAGATGTAACTTTCTAGACATTGCCAATAATGTTATCTCGATGATATTATTCAAATAATATGAATTATTGATCCGATAATGGAAAAAATTTCGGCAAAGTGACAATTATTGAAACAATAATAATATAAACTAGAACGCAACAATTATTGAATCAATAAAATATTGAGCGAAGAATTCACCGTAATAATTATTGAGTAAAGGCCTTCTTACGTAAGGATCAATAATTCAACAAATATTGTAATAATACCGTGTGCTATTGTGCAACCACGCACGATATTATCGTATTTTAACCACCGTGTAACCCAACAAATTGTTAATCTGTGAACAATTTACGCCGTTATTTATAAAACTCAATCTTTGTCGTTTTCCTTCATCCAACTGTTTTCCGTTATGGGGTCCACCAATGACTGTGCCGTCGTACGAAGGTTCCCGACAAAAAGAATATTCCTCGACCAAACGAATATTCCCCGACAATAATGAATATTTTATAACCACTTGCTTATTTTGTAAACTTTGCACATTTCACCCATAACCAAAGAATTATATCAAATTAACCCTTATTAATTTAGAATAATGAATAAAGGAAAATTCAATTTTATTTATAATAAGTTGGGGTCTTACATATACTGTGAGTTTTAATACCAACTATGACTCATGTCCCAACTATAGACAACACCTCACATTGATACATTACATAAAGTACAGTCAATAACTGTTTTAGAAATTAAAACCTTTGGAAAGTGCTCAAGGAAACCTTCGTACATGGGAGGCCATGCGTCTAGGTTATGATAGATATCACATGCCCACAGAATTATCCTTGGTTGACCCAATAGACCCCAAAGGAAAACAAGAAGATTAATATCATGTTCTTTCCAGGTGGTGAGTCTTCTCTCGACATATAATTATCTCTGTGCCTCCAAGTGAAAATTATATTTCAAATAAACTCCAAGATCATATAGGTAGTGCTCAGTAGATATACTCAAAGCAAGTGGATGTGCACAACCTTGTCTTATGATAACACGAAGTTTGTATGTCATTAGACATCTTCTATGATAGTGGCAAAACACCCTTCCAAAGTTGGGTTCGCTTTCACCCTATTTGATTCACCAAATATAACTATTAAAAACGACGATAAAATACAACTGACACACTTATCTAAAGTCCTCAATAAAATTATTTCCATACTCTTTTTGGGGAGAACCTCAACAACTATAGACCACCGCTCTATTTCCTGTTACCCTCGCTCGATTCCAAATTTACACTTTTCCCACCGAAAGGAATTGTGAAGCAAAAGGGTGAGCACAAATAGCTCAAGAAAGAATATCATGACTAAAGATAATTAAATTATCAATAGCATTCATCAATAATAAATCGATATTTAGAACATATGGTAGATGATAAAATTTTCAACCATAGTTGCAATGAACGAAAGCAATCCATTAGAAGAGTCAAATAGACCATAAAGTCTATTATCTTCTCCACATTAAAAGTCCACCAACAATGTTTTATCCCTGTAACATCAATCAACAGTTCCTTTCCACAACCATATGAATAACTCATAATCATAATTGTGATTCTAAATTTCTCTTCGCATCCAAGACGAAGATAATTTACATTACATGTCTTTACCTGAAACATCAAAGATGATGGTTATACCAAATCACAGTTCCTGTTCATAATCATACTAATAAATTTATTTTTTCACTACGGGCCAAATATATTCATCAACAAGTCATCTTTGCACTACAGGCCAACGATATTCAACAACAGGTCATCTTTGCACTACGGGCCAAAGATTTTCAACAAAAGATTATCTTTGCACTACGGGCCAAAGATATTCATATCTCAAAGAAATACATAATCATTTCAGAATTTATATAAACCATAATTATAACCATATATGTTGATCAATTCACCTTTGCACTTAAGCTAAAGATATTCAATTATAAATTCAATGGTCATGATCGTACCAGTCAACAATTCAACTTTGCACTACTGGCCAAAGAGAACCCATAGTCACGATCATACAAATAATTTACCCATCATTACACTTAAGTCAAAGAGAAATATCATCATTAGGGTTATAAGAATGTTATATATGATAATAAAAACAATATAATCAACATATAGATTTAATCTCAAGAGTAAGATTCATAAATCAATGATTTCATAACACCTTAATCCAAATGTTATAAATCACTTAATAATCTCATAATCTAATATCATTAGTATTACCACAATATCTTAATAATTTCTTAAATTTATAAACAATTTATTTTAATTGTTTACACTTTAATAATTAATACATTTAACCATCCTAAAATGCCAAACTCATAAGATTTTATCACCAATAACCAACAACCTCATCAAAAATCTGCATATACCTCATATAGGATTATCAACCCATAAAATCCTATTTTTCAATTTTATTACATCACATAACATATTTAATTCATTTACTCATAACTAGAACATTTTCATGAAAAATACCAAATCAGTTCCAAAAATATTTCTTTTCTGGGATTTAGCATAATATAGTCCCATATTGAACATATATTTTTCTCAGAATTTTTAAAATTCATTTACTATTTTTCATATGGCCAAAATCGCCGAATATTTAGACATTTATCATAAATTTTACTTTTATCTAAAAATTCCGAAATTCACAGAGTACACTGATATTGTATAGATATACTTCTAATAAAAATTTCATCAATTTTAGAGTTAACCACAAAGAGTTATAAGTGGTTACTTTTAAAATAGTCTTTTCTCATAAAATTCATAACTCTCAATCTATACATCCAAAAATCACCATTTTTGAACACAATCAATAAAACTCATCAAAATATCATTTTAAATTTTTCCAGAATTTTATGAAGGTCAAAAAAATTACGAAACTGAAAAATATAACAATCCTTAAAATCCCTTACTATCCCTTACCTCAAAAAAAAAAGAAGATTGGATCGAACGAATAACGCCGAAACGAACTTGCACCGTATAGCAATACTCAAGATATCAAAATACTCACAAGAATACACTTGATAATATAGAGAGAGAAATAGAGAGAAAACTTCAGTTTCTGGTGTGATTTTCAATTCTAACCCAAGACCTATTTATAGAAATTGCTTAGAACACCAAAGCAGAAAATTTAATATAATATTAATATATATATAAAATTTTCCTTAGCCCACCTTGACCATCTGAATTCAGCCATTAACACATGTTTCATGGGGCTCACAAAACAAAAAAAACGTTTTTCATCAAAAAAATAAATAAAACTTCTAAAAATCAATTATTTTGGAACTTCAGAACTTTAATAATTCACAATAAATAGCCCTTTTATCAGAAAAATTCGAAACACACGACTTTCCATAGGAATTTCCATTATCTACAACTTTACAGAAGAAAGTTTTTCCAAATTCCAAACAGAAATTGACCGAAATCCACAAACGAATAATTTTGCAGGCTATAATCAAATTTCGGTCAAGAATTGTGGTCCACCGACACACAAAATATGTGTTAATCATTTAATGCCACAAAAATACTATTCCTCCTCATATACTCATATATCCCACTTTCATTGTAAAAATATCACCATTAATATATTATTAAAATAATATATTTAAATGAATTATTTTATCAAAAAAAGATAAAATATTAATTTTCAACAATTGTCACATTAAAAATTTTCTCCGTCTATATCCACATAAAATCAATATTTTCCTTATCATATAAATCAATAATTAATTATTCACAAATAATATTATGTAATCACAATCATCGATAACCAGCAGGTTCAGTGAAAGAGGGCTTTTAATAAGGATTTTCTCTCATCAAGCCGCAATTAGATGACCAAACCTCTCATTGATGAACTTTCTAGACATTGCCAACAATGCTATCTAATAATATTATCCAAATAATATGAATTATTGATCCGATAATGGGAAATAATGTGCCGTGACAATTATTGAAACAACAATAATATAAAATATCAACGTAGCAATTATTGAATCAATAAAATAAAATATTGAACAGTAATTACTGTAATAAAAATCATCATGCTTTATGAATAGTATTTGTGAATAGTAACTCGTGAATAGTAACTCATGAATAGTAACTCGTGAATAGTAACTCATGAATAGTAACTCGTGAATAGTAACTCGTGAATAGTAATTCATGAATAGTAACTCATGAATAGTAATTATAAGAAAAATTGAATACTTTTATTTTATAAAATTCAGGGTCTTACAATCTCCCCTCCTTATGAAATTTCGTCCCCGAAATTTACGTTCCTGGTATTTCAAAGAGTTGAGAATACCTTGCTTTCATTTCAGATTCCATCTTCTATGTCCTCATGATTTCTCCATTGCTCATCTCCTGTATTTCAGATATCATTCTAGAATACAGCTTCAAAACAAAGGTTAATTGACATATCAAAATTTGTCAACTTATGAAAGAAAATTCAGCTTAGGTAGGATACACTAGCGAAGGATTTACTCGTCTCTCCCCTCCTAGTTCTATTCCTCGATCTCCGTCAGAGATCATATCCCTAAGTTCTGATACCAACTGTGACGCCCACAAAATAGGTGTACATCACCCAACCTATTCTGAGTCGCCAAATACATGGTACAGAAAACAACTACAACTTTATTACTACAATTGTCGTGCAAAATACAACAACACATATACTGTGAGTTTTAATACCAACTATGACTCATGTCCCAACAATGGACAACACCTCACATTGATACATTACATAAAGTACAGTCAATAACTGTTTTAGAAATTAAAACCTTTAGAAAGTGCTCAAGGAAACCTTCGTACATGGGAGGCCATGCGTCTAGGTTATGATAGATATCACGTGACGCCCCCAAATTAGGGTACTTGAAACCCGAATTCAGTGCTTCACAATACCATCTCTATAACCGGAATAATACTAATAATAATGCCAATAATATAAATATTTAAACTTAACTTACATAATATCAAAGTTTAACTCCCAAGTACGTAACCTTAAATCATTCTTTACAACACATGATCATAAATATATAACATTGTCTTAATAATATTAAACTATCACGCAGATAACATTGTCATCATTCAGCAACCTTTTCTTTTCCTTGTTTCTAAAGCAGAGCCTTGAGGGTTCACACTTAGTGAAAATATTTAAATTAAGCAAGGATGAGCATTTGAGTGCCCAAAGAAGTAATAGCAATTATATATATAAGTTGAAAGAATTTAAATACTTTCTTTATACTACCCTTCTACAACGGATCAATAGTTTAGAAGAAATTTCGAACCAATAATAATAACAATTCTCTTTCAAATCTTGAAAACTACGTCTGACTATAAATAAGTTTTTGGGGACATACTATGAACATTGTTTTCATTTTCAAAAAGGTTAAACAGAACTTCATCTGTAAACCGTCATAACTTATAGGCACGGAGGGTGATCAGCCCGTTGTACCCTGTATTGATCAATACTACATTGCTAGAACGATATCATCGTTTCATCCTTTGTCCGCCCAGAAGCATAAAAAATTTTCCCATGTTCGGGATGTTCATACTTGTCGTGGTTCCAAACAAAAGGTTTTATCTTATCCAACAATAATCTATAATTCAACATATATGTATATATCAAAGGTGTATCAACATGTGTTTGAATATTAATGATTATCCAAGTGGGGACATCATATAATCATTTATAGAAATTAATGAACAGTAATAAATATCTAAATTACCATATACTAACATGTTGATAATCAATGGGCGTATATAATATAGGTTTAACAATCAGATAAAGAATAATATAATTACGAATCATTTTTACTCATGTCCATCAGATAAAGAAAATGCAAAGGTAGGATATTTTGCACGATCTTTGCTTACAATACGCAACTTAGTTTTATCTTTTATGTAACCACCTATCATTAATCATATCATTCGTTCGATTAGAACAATATACTATAACACATACGTAGTCTTGCATTTCACAACAAGACATAACCTACTCACGTTGTTTACATATACAAATAATCATTACATCGCAAAACAAAACAAGAATGCTGGCCAAAATATCTAAGTCTAGAATAATTTTCGAACTATGCCTTGATTATGCAACAAATGACTCTATCTGTAATTAATGAGTTTAAGACTCTATTCTATTACTCAATATCTGTAAACATCAGTCATATGACTTGATAAAAATTTTAAAATTTTATTATACATTAACATGAATTTCAAACACCGTAATCATCATTAACTATCAAACAGTTCTATTATCATTAATAATTAATTCATATTAAAACAATAATGAAATCATTGCTAAAATATCAAAGTTATTTACAATAACTCAAAATATTTTAAAGTATTAATATTACCCTTAAATGATTTTTAAAGCATTTTAAATTAATTTTAAATAATTACCATTAATATTCAAATATTAATGAACCATTCATCCAAATATTAAAAGTCATTAATTATAACTTAAAATATTTTTAATTCACTTATACCCCTTTTTAAATGATTTTTAAATTAATAAAACCATTTTTAAACTATTTATTTAATATAATTATTAAATAAATTCAATATCATTAATATTAACTTATTATCATTAATATTAAATTATTAATGAAATTATCCTTTAAATATTAAAAGTTATATTTTATAACTTAAAATATTTTTAAACACCTTAAAATGATTTTTTAAAATATTAAAATGATTTTTAATTCATTTATTTAATTCCTTTAATAATTAACTTAATTATCATTAATATTAAATATTAATGAAAATTATCACATAATTCCAAAAGTTATTAAAAATAACTTAAAATATTTTCTTATATCATAATATAATTTTTTAATGATTTTTCATGTATTTAAATTATTTTAAATAATTTATTTAATATATTACAAATAAATAAATTAAATACATCTAATATTCCAAAAATATAAAATATTTTGAAATATATTCAAAATAATAAAAATATATTTTTTTTAGGACCTTAAAATATTTTTTAATAATTTATTTGGTATTTTTAATAATTTAAATCTAATTTTCTGTAATTATTAAATAGAAATAATTAATTTAGAAATTAAACTGTCGCCTAAGGTGCCTATGTAGCGCGTTTAATCGTCGCTATAGGTGTTCTTCACTAACCCGTAAAAACGCAAGTCGGTGAAAAGCAATGCATGTTTGACAAGTGTTAAACAAAGTGTGTATTGATTTTACGGGACAATCTATGAATTGGATCTTGTAGAAGACTAGTGCACGCTCTACAATACCCAACATCAAACATGGCAATAAAGCATCAAACAAACAAGATCTAAGCTCTCAAAGAAGTCGCCGACACGCTCTTCATCAAATTCAGTGAAAACATTTCACCCATACCATTTTGAGCTTCTACTACAACCTGTTCGTGCATTTGTTTAGAGATCTAAGACTTCTGAGTCCTAGACCACATGTAATACTACCGATCTATCACATAAAAGCACCATAGCAACAAATGATCAAGCTAATACAAGCTGGTCAACGCTTGTCAGAAATGAACTTTATATTTTTCTGGAAAAATTCCAGAAATCCAAAATCATGAGCGATCGAGCTACTTTGACCAAATATTACGCTCATCCTGTTGATTTTTAACATGATATAAAGCCATAAACATAAAGCACACATGTCAGGCTACACATTGATTACAAACTCAATCAAAACAATTCAAATATGTCAGATCTGGGTGGTTTAATAAGCTGTCAGACGCTGAAAAATTTCTGGGTTTACCCAGATTTTTGACTGGTCATGGTCGGTCAACGACCTTTGACCATGAATAACTTTCAATCCCTAATAGATATGGACCTGATTCTTTTTGGTAATTAAAGACAACATTGCAGGCTACATGTTACAAGCTTCAAACATCAAAAATGATAAACTACAAAAGATCTGTGGCCCCCGACATTTGTTGTCGGACCACGTAAAAATGAAATTTCCAGATTTTGTAGATCTTCAAACCGAAGCTTTTAAATGTTATGGATTCAACATTTATCAACCCAGATCATCACTAGACACTATAACCAACATATTCTAACACTCAAACATAACATTAACATAAGATCATGGGATGTAAATCGTCTTTAGGTTTTATACCTTTAAACTTTGATTTCTTGATCCTAGCTTCTGATTTGTTTATGGAAATGGTGGGGATTGGTGTAGGGACTGATAAGCTAATAATTTCGTTGGTTTGCTGAGAGAAAATGTAAGACCCCAACTTTTTATAAATAAAATTGAATTTCCTATATTCATTATTTTGAAGTAAAAAGGTGTTAATTGATATAATACTTCGGTTATGGGTGAAATGTGCAAATTTTACAAAATAAGCAAGTGGTTATAAAATAATCATTTTGGTCGGAGAATATTCGTTTGGTCGTGGAATATTCATTTGGTCGTGGAATATTGTTTTTGTGGGGAATATTAAATACAATAACCAAGTAATCAATTATGGGCCCCATAATGTAATAACTATTTCCGGATGAAGAAAATGACATATTTGGGTTTTTATAAATAACGACATAATTTTTTACCGTTAACACTTTGTTGGATTACTTGGTGGTTAAAATACAATGAATACGCGTGGTTGTACAAAGAAGACACCAGATTGTACAAGATTGTTGAATTATTGATTCTTACGTAAGAAGGCACTACTCAATAATTGCTATGTTAGTTACTCGCTCAATATTTTATTTTATTGATTCAATAATTGTCTGCGTTGATATTTTATATTATTGTTGTTCAATAATTGTCACAAGACAAGATTTCCCATTATCGGATCAATAATTCATATTATTTGAATAATATTATTAGATAACATTATTGGCAATGTCTAGAAAGTTACATCAAGGAGAGGTTAGGTCATCTAATCAAGGCATAAAGAAGGAGAAATCCTTATCGAAAAGCCCCTCTTTCCGAACTAGTGCGGTTGTCATAATTGTGATTCGTAATATTATTTGTGAATAATTAATTATTGATTTATATGATAAAAAAATATTTATTTTTGTAGATATAAATGAAGAAATTTTAGTATGAATTATTTGTTGGAAGTTTGGCAATTATTTTCTCAATTCAAATATATTATAATAATAATATTATAATATATATATATATATATATATATATATATATATATATATATATATATATATATATATATATATATATATATATACGCATGTGATGAAAAAGGGACGATATGATTTAATTTGAATGACTTTCTAAATGGTGGGTGGAATTATTCTCCGTCATCCTTTGTTTTTCAAATCGTGTGGGACATCAAAGGTGAGTTATTCCAAATCTTCCCGCAAACTAAGTTTTCAAATGGTGGGTCCTCTCCCATAAGAAAATGGGAGGAGTTAAGCGGGGAATGGAAAAGAATTAGGAAGAGAAGAAAAAAGGCGGCCAAATAATTTATTCATGTGCCTTGTTTTCTCCCATGGGACCACTTTGATTGGTGGAAATTGAGAGTTGGTAAATTGTAGTGGGTTGGTGGCCGCATTATTTGTCATACTTGCCTAATTATCTGCCAAACTTTCCCAAACCTTCTCCATCCGTTCAGACTATAAATAGAGGGATAACCTCCTTCCTCATCACACCATCTTCATAATCGTAATTTTTCTATAGTATTATGAGTATTTTCTCGAGTATAAGAATATTTTGAGCGTAGTTTTTTCTCGCAAGATTTTCTCGTAATAATATCCGAGGTTCCGCATAAATTCGGGCTTACCAAGGTAAAGGATATTATTTTATTGCAATACTCGGGAGAAAAATATTATTTTCTTTCATACTCCATATTATGTAAACGATATTATTTCATCTCGTATTCCTAAATTTGAACTTACTATGGTAAGTATTGCTTCTATAATTCCTGAAATGATTAGAAGTTTTGTTTCAACTAATATCATTTCATAGGAATATTGGTCTGAACTTTTTATCAAATTTGGAACTTGTCATTATCGGTATCGTTTCAATCTGGGTGCTCATTCATAGTGCATCGCTCACTTGATCTATTCATGGGTACTGCTCATTCATGGTATCTGCTCAAAAAAAAATATTTTTTTCTTCCAAATTATTTGTTGTGACCCTTATTCCTAAAAAGTTGAATCCATGTTTTGATTTTTCATCATCCTCATCCTAAATGGTGATATAAATGAATATCTTTGGTTTCAGTAGTGCAAAAGATGAATGATTAACTAATGAATATCTTTTGCCCGTGAAGCAAAAAAGATGAACATGTGTTGAGATGAACATGACCAATTGGTGATACAAAATGAATATCTTTGGCTGTAGTGCAAAAGATGATTAAAGATGTATATTGATTGTTGTTCTGAGGATAAAATATTGATGGTGGACTTTAAACCTTGTAAGACGGTGAGAATTCTTTCTCACGTGACTCTTCTAATGGATTCTTTGTTCACCGCATTTTTATCGATCTAAAACTTGTTGTCTATTATATCGATTTTTTCCTCGTCAAGACTAACGATAATTTGTTGTATATTATCTTAGTCATAATATTCTTTTACTGGGCTAGTTGAGCTCACCCTTTCCTTTTGTTCCATTTTTCTTCTCGGGAGCGAGAACATAAGCAGAGATCGAGTCGGGGTATGGAGTGATGGTTCTAGGAAGATGTTTTATCCTCCTCACTATTTTTATAAAATAGTGTCCAATAATCAGTAATGAGGACTTATTTGAGTGTGGATATTATCTGAAGATAATATTTGTATTTAAAACTTAAGATGTATTGTCGTATTTCACACGACATTTGTATTATTGAAGTTGTTGTTTGCTTTATGTACCGTGTATTTGGCGACTCGAGAATGGGTGTTGTATACCGTTTTGGGGGGCGCCATGAAAATTCTGTAAGTTGAGTGTTGATACAAAATGGGCTAGCAAATCCTCATTCTCTCTCTTTAATCAATTTATAGTAAGGAAATGCATGAGGATTTAGCTATTATTCTCTATGCATGTGTTGTCCATTGAATAAACTTCCTTATCTTGATTTTTAAGCATGCTTAGTAGATTTCCCACCAATAGAATGTTGACAACAAGGTACTTTTTGCAATAAAATAAATAAAGTAAAGCTACTAACTATATAAGGAAACTTGATTAACAAAATTTGTTACTTTAAAAGGTAAATTATGGCCAGCCATGATTAAACACTCTAATTCTTTATTCAGTTATTATTTTAATGCATAATCTAGGCAAATTAAAGGTCCAAAATACCCTTGGTTAAAGTGGGCTAAGAGTTGGGCTTGAATTAATTTCTTTTGGGCTTCCTCCAATTGTTTTGGGCCATTAGCAAACCTAGCCCAATAATTATTACTCTATGTTACCCAAGCTAGGGTTTAAATAAATATAAATAGGGTACTAAATTTATAGTTAGGTTTTTCTTATTTGATTAGGGTTTTAATCAATATAATAATTATACTATCCATACTAACTTAGAAATTAGGGTTTATAGTTTTGGCAATTAGGGTTACCAAATCACAATTAGGGTTTATACCTAATAATTAAGGTTTCAAGAATTTAACACGTACCATGCTACCTAGGGTTAATCATAACACGGTTATATAATAGACATGAACTCACCACCAAGTTTCAAATTAGGGTTTCCCACAGTAATTAGGGTTTGACATAATACACCATATAAAAAAAATTATCTGCAAAAATTTCTAATTTATTTATATAGAAAATATTGAGTTATTACATTTCACCCCCTTATAAAGATTCCGTCCCGGAATCATCAGATATAACCTATACATACGAGTGTACGACGTAGCACATACAATCATTACAAGTAGATCTTGATCATAAATGATCGTACAGATCTTTATCTTATTCACGCAAAGCTTTTCTATCTGATTAGACGGAAATTTGATTTCTAAAAGAACTCAATTTCTTTCTTTAAACTTCTTTATAAAATTATTATATATATAAGAAAATCATATATAAGAAAATAAAAACTTGGTTAGAATAATACCTGGAATTCCATTGTCAGCTGCTACGGTATCCTGGACCGTCATGTTGTGAGACCCCTTGTCGTTGATTTCATTGGCTTCATTGGATGACGTTGGTCCCGTGATTGCTAAAGTCCGCTGTTGCGCTTGCCTCAAATCACACTTCCCGCCTCCATCTTCTCTCTTGGACAATCCTTCACCTTGTGATCGGTTGATCCGCATAGAAAACATCTGCTATTCATCCTAGGATTGGGACAGTTGGGAGAGATATGGCCCTCCTGCCCGCACTTGTAGCACACGAACTTCCCCTTCAAACATTCCCTGGAATGGTTCCTTCCACAATTTCCACACTGCACAACTTGCTTCTTAGCTCCTTCCCGCTTCACCCTACACTTCCAAAATTGCTTCCCTTCCTTTTGCTACCACCACCGCTATCTCCCACTAGTAACTTCCACCTTCCTAATCCCTTCGACCTTACTCTTGTTCTTTTCTCTCCTTATTGTCAGAGGCTCATGGCCTCACTCCCTCCTCAAAGAATAATAGCTTTCTCCATAAGTGCTGCAAATGTAGGGATCTGCAACCCCGCCACCTTGTTGTAGAGCCAGGGTTTTAATCCCAGCTCAAATCTCCTAGCTTTCCTAGCCTCCGTATCCACTTGATGCGGAGCAAACCTAGCCAACTCATTAAATTTTGTGGCGATTCAATGCAATCATGTTCTTCTCGCCTCAACTCTAAAAATCTCACCTCCATCCTAGCTTCAGACATCGGACAAGAAATAGTTCTCTAAAAAATAGTGTCTTAAACCTATCCCATGTAACTACACCTTCTCCCGCCTCGTCTCGATTCGGCTTCCCACCAAAAATTTGCCTCACCCTTCATCATGTAGGTGGCAAAAGTGGTCTTTTGCCCCTCAGCTACCCTAGCTATTACGAACACCTTCTCAATCTCTTTAATCCAAGTATGGCTTCAACAGGTTTCCCCTTTGAATTCGGGTGGCCCTACTGACTTTAAAGTCCTTGAAATTGTAGAAGCGGTTGTCGGTTGGTTTTCTCGTGGATCGCACTCTTTCACGCATAATTTGTGCCATCATGTTCATAAATCTGTGCGACGGGTCCGCTTGTTGTTGTCCTCAACATTATTGATGTAACTTTTCGCGCCTTTGGTTTCGAGTTTGACGTCTTGGCGGCATTATCTCGTTAAGTAAAACCATATATTATTCTCTATATTCTAAATCTTATCATATAAGTTTAGTATATTAACTCATTTTATTATTCAAACTTAGATTCATATTCATTCCGAGATTTCAAAAATGCATTACACATCACAATACATAGTGCTTTAATCATCAGCTATCCATTGTGACTACAAAAGTCGGGATTTACACTTTAACCAACACAAAAGTTGAAAATGCCACATTACACAAGCATACTAAGCACACATATTACCTTAGACATACCTACTCAACATAACCTATACTACCTATTCACTAAGCCTTCTTTCTTGGACAACTTTTAGCCTGATGATCTTCTTTCCCACAAACAAAACACGCTCCCCGTTTATAGTCAGGACAATACAAAGTGGTATGCCCTTCATAACCGCAAAGATAACATATTCTTTTCCATTTCTTCTTACCAGGTTTTCCCAAATCATGGTCTTCTATCTTCCTTTTTCCCTTATCTCTCGGAGCTGCACGCGAAGTGCTGCTTGAGGCTCCCATTTGATTAATTTTGATTTTAAGCTTATCCTGCCCTTCCATTGATTCTATTAACGCTTGACGCAACTGACTATTAAACAACTTTTCTATCTCCCACAATCCTTCTAGAGAAGAAACCTTGTTCCTCAATTCCTGCACCTCCATTGATGCTTGATCAACTTCACTTTTAGGTCTCGAGTCACTATCTCGTCCGATCCACCACTTCCCGGATCCGTACTATGTTTTCCACGATAATCACCTCGTCCGAAGTTGGTTTCATTGTGAGCTTCTATTTCGCTTATTGGCTTCGATATTAGCTCCTTCTTTACGATCCGTGGGTATCCTAATTCTTTCTCACCGACATCTACACATAAATTATCTTGATTAGTATATACTAAATACACATAAAGAACTAATAGTTTTATATAAGTTATCTTTTTATTCGTTTGGCGATGGATTTAGTCAATTCATTCCTTTATAAACTTTAAACGAGTTATTTATATATTAATATATCATGGTTTTTAATACCAATCGACTAAACCTTTGGCATACTTCTATAAACGCTAAAGGCCTAAACTACCCACCACCAACTATCCTCTATTGGACAAAATTGAGGATTTCCTACTACCTACCCCTCTACTAGAAAAATTGGGGTCTAACTGTCATCCTATGCATATAGAAGGCATAAGGATTTTCAACACTAAACAGTCCCTAATAGAAACAAAAGTGGGACTATATGAGTACACATCAACGCCTGCTCTCCTTGCCGAAGGGCAACTCCATCCATTCCGCGTCGAACCGCCTAAAGGCGATGTCCAAAGCCTGCTCCAGGGTATGTATCTTCGCATCTTTAGCTTTCCCCTCAACTTCCAACCGCCTAGTTCACACTCTCTTTGCTCCAACCTCCTCAGAATTCGCCTAACCCTCGCTTGCTTTTCGGTGAGAGCGTCCTTCTCTTGACAAATTGCGAAAACTGGAGGTGTGATTTTGTGCCTCCACTTTCTCAAATTTCTAACCCTTAAGTCGTCATTCCGACCAACAAATCTCTTATCATCTCCTGCTCCATGTACCCTTCACTAAAGTCCCTCGACTTCTGGATCCTTTCGAGTAACTACCTTGGCTCTCGTCACCATCCTATGACCATAATAAACAAGCAAAACAACATTAGTAACATAATAAAATATATTCATTGGTAAAATGAAATGATATTTTATTAAGTACAACTAAAACTCGATGGATCCCCTCAACCTATCACTTAGCTAACATATTCTATAAGAGTTTCCTATAAGGTTATAACCTAGGTTTCGCAAATCCTAATGTTTATAACCCACTACTTTGATACCAACTCATGACGCGCCCCCAAATTCGTGTACTTAAAACCCGAATTCAAAGGCTTCACGATACCATCTCTATAACCTAAATAATACTAATAATAATGCCAATAATATAAATATTTAAACTTAACTTACATAATATCAAAGTTTAACTCCCAAGCACGTAACCTTAAATCATTCCTTACAACACATGATCATAAATATATAACATTGTCTTAATAATATTAAACTATCACACAGATAACATTGTCATCATTCAAAGAACCTTTCCTTTTCCCTTGTTTTAAAGCAGAGCCTTTGAGGGTTCACACTTAGTGAAAATATTTAAATTAAGCAAGGATGAGCATTTGAGTGCCCAAAGTAAGTAATAGCAATATATATATATATATATATATAAGTTCAAAGAATTTAAATACTTTCTTTATACTACCCTTCTATAACGGATCAATAGTTGCGAAGAAATTCAACCAATAATAATAACAATTCTCTTTCAAATCTTTGAAACTACGCATCTAACTATAAATAAGTTTTTAGGGACATACTATGAACATTGTTTTTATTTTCAAAAAGGTTAAAAGAACTTCATCTATAAACCGTCATAACTTACTAGCACGGAGGGTGATCACCCGTTGTACCTTCAGATTGATCAATACTACATTGCTGTAACGATATCATCGTTTCATCCTTTTGTCCGCCAGAATAATATAAAAAATTTTCCCATGTTCGGATGTTCATACTTGTCGTGGTTTCAAACAAAAGGTTTTATCTTATCCAACAATAATCTATAATTCAATATATATACGATATATCAAAGGTGTATCAACATGTGTTTTAAATATAATGATTATCCAAGTGGGGACACTCAGATAATCATTTATAGAAATTAATGAATGTAATAAATATCTAAATTACCATATACTAACATGTTGATAATCAATGGGCGTATATAATATAGGTTTAATAATCAGATAAAGAATAATATAATTCAATCATTTTTACTCATGTCCATCGATAAAGGAAATGCAAAGGTAGGATACTTGCTTTTCGATGCTACCGCTTATAATACGCAACTTAGTTTTATCTTTTATGTAACCACCTATCATTAATCATATCATTCGATTCGATTAGAACAATATACTATAACACATAAGATCGCATTTCACAACAACACATAACCTACTACTCACGTTTATACACACTGTTATCATTACATCGCAAAACAAAACAAAGAATGCGGCCAAAATATCTAAGTCTAGAATAATTTCGAACTATATCGATTGTGCAAACCGACAAATTTATCGGGTAATTAATGAGTTTAAGACTCTATTCTATTACTCAATATCTCGTAAACATCACTATATGACTTGATAAAATTTTAAAATTTTATTATACATTAACATGAATTTCAAACACCTAATCATCATTAAATATCAAACAGGTTCTATTATCATTAATAATTAATTCATATTAAAACAATAATGAAATCATTGCTTAAAATATCAAAGTTATTTACAATAACTCAAAATATTTTAAAGTATTAATATTACCCTTAAATGATTTTTAAAGCATTTTAAATCATTTTAAATAATTACCATTAATATTCAAATATTAATGAACCATTCATCCAAATATTAAAAGTCATTAATTATAACTTAAAATATTTTTAATTCACTTATACCCCTTTTTAAATGATTTTTAAATTAATAAAACTATTTTTAAACTATTTATTTAATATAATTATTAAATAAATTCAATATCATTAATATTAACTTATTATCATTAATATTAAATTATTAATAAAATTATCCTTTAAATATTAAAAGTTATATTTTATAACTTAAAATATTTTTAAACACCTTAAAATGATTTTTTAAAATATTAAAATGATTTTTAATTCATTTATTTAATTCCTTTAATAATTAACTTAATTATCATTAATATTAAATATTAATGAAAATTATCACATAATTCCAAAAGTTATTAAAAATAACTTAAAATATTTTCTTATATCATAATATAATTTTTTAATGATTTTTCATGTATTTAAATTATTTTTAAATAATTTATTTAATATTATAAATAAATAAATTAAATACATCTAATATTCCAAAAATATAAAATATTTCTAAAATATATTCAAAATAATAAAAATATATTTTTTAGGACCTTAAAATAATTTTTAATAATTTATTTGGTATTTTTAATAATTTAAATCTAATTTTTCGTAATTATTAAATAGAAATAATTAATTTAGAAATTAAATCGTCGCTTTAAGGTGCCTATAATGATTTAATCGTCGCTATAGGTGTTCTTCACTAACCCGTAAAAACGCAAGTCGTTGAACAAGCATGCATGTTTGACTCAAGTGTTAAAGTGTGTGTATTGCTTTTCAGATTAATCATGAATTGGATCTTGTAGTTTTAGTGCACTCTACAATACCCAACATCAAACATGGCAATAAAGCATCAAACAAACAAGATCTAAGCTCTCAAAGAAGTCGCCGACTGCATTCTTCATCGCTCAGGTGAAGAATAAATTTCACCCGCCACTTTGAGCTTCTACTACAAACTCGTTTCGTGCATTTGTTTAGAGATATAAGACTTTCGAGTCCTAGCATCACATGTAATACTACCGATCTATCACATAAAAGCACCATAACAACAAATGATCAAGCTTAATACAAGTTGGTCAACGCTTGTCGAAATGAACTTTATATTTTTCTCGAAAATTCGTAAATCCAAAATCATGAGCTTAATCGAGCTACTTTGACCAAATATTACGCTCATCCCGTTGATTTTTAACATGATCTAAAGCCATAAACATAAAGCACACATGTCAAAGGCTACACATTGATTACAAAACTCCATCAAAACAATTCAAATATGTCGATCTGGGTGGTTCAATAAGTCGTCGACGATGAAAAATTTTCGGTTTACCCATTTTTGATCGGTCACGGCTCATCAACGACCTTTGACCATGAATAACTTTCAATCCCTAATAGATATGGACTCGATTCTTTTGGTAATTAAAGACAACATTGCAGCTACATGTTACAAGCTTCAAACATCAAAAATGATAAACTATAAAAGATCTATGGGCCCCGACATTTGTTGTCGCACCACGTAAAATGAAATTTCCAGATTTTGTAGATCTTCAAATCGAGCTTTTAAATGTTATGGATTCAACATTTATCAACCCGGATCATCATCACTAGACACTATAACCAACATATTCTAACACTCAAACATAACATTAACATAAGATCATGGACATAAATCGTGCTAGGGTTTTATACCTTTAAACTTTGATTTCTTGATCCTAGCTTCTGATTTGTTTATGGAAATGGTGGGGATTGGTGTAGGGACTGATAAGCTAATAATTTTGTTGGTTTGCTGAGAGAAAAGTCTAGGTTGAGTGTTGATACAAAATGGGCTAGCAAATCCTCATTCTCTCTCTTTAATCAATTTATGAAGTGGAAATGCATGAGGGATTTAGCTATTATTCTCTATGCATGTGTTGTCCATTGAATAAATTTCTTTATCTTGATTTTTAAGCATGCTTAGTAGATTTCCCACCAATAGAATGTTGACAACAAGGTACTTTTTGCAATAAAATAAATAAAGTAAAGCTACTAACTATATAAGGAAACTTGATTAACAAAATTTGTTACCTTTAAAAGGTAAATTATGGCCACCATGATTAAACACTCTAATTCTTTATTTAGTTATTATTTTAATGCATAATCTAGGCAAATTAAAGGTCTAAAATACCCTTGGTTAAAGTGGGCTAAGAGTTGGGCTTGAATTAATTTCTTTTGGGCTTCCTCCAATTGTTTTTGGGCCATTAGCAAACCTAGCCCAATAATTATTACTCTATGTTACCCAAGCTAGGGTTTAAATAAATATAAATAGGGTACTAAATTTATAGTTAGGTTTTTCTTATTTGATTAGGGTTTTAATCATACATGGACATTAGGGTTATAATATAATAATTATACTATCCATACTAACTTAGAAATTAGGGTTTATAGTTTTGGCAATTAGGGTTACCAAATCACAATTAGGGTTTATACCTAATAATTAAGGTTTCAAGAATTTAACATATTATATGCCTAATGCTACCTCACCCAGGTTAATCAGGTACGTAAATACACAACTTTATTGTTTATATAATAGACATGAACTCACCACCAAGTTTCAAATTAGGGTTTCGTCTTCGCTACACAAGAATTAGGGGGTTGACATAATACACCATAAAATCTAATAGAAAAAAAAAGTTTTAAATTATCTCATGACGGAAAATATTAATTCATAGAAGAGTTACGTAGAGGAAAATTTCTAATTTTTTATTTGTATAGAAAAATATTGAGTTATTACATTCCAAATTGAAACAAAATGACAAGTATTAAGGATTAAGGATTCGTACTTTGTTTTATCCACGCCCAAAATACCTCAAAAATAATCATAGTGGTGTAAAATTCAAGAATGATCAAAACATGGATACAATCAAAGCTAGTATTCGTAATAGATATTTTGGACTTAAAAGAAAATTTTTATTTTTCGATGAATAAAGGCTCAGATTCGTGAATAAGATCAGATATCGTGAATAAGGTCGATACGTAGTAATCTGACACCAAAAGTTCCAAATTTAATAAAAACTTCAGATCAATATTTCAAAGATAATGATATTGAAGAAATAATATCATTACGAAAAAAAAAATATCTCTTACCTCGGAAAGGCAGAAAGATTTAACCTGAATATCGGATATAAAGCTATAACTTGAACTTTTACCGTATAGCAATACTCAAAGTATACTCAAAATACTCACAAGAATATGCTCGATAATATAGAGAGAAAACTTCAGTTTCGTATAATTTTCAATTCTAACCTAAAGACCCTATTTATAGAAAATGCTTGTAACACCAAAGCGAGTAAAATTTAATATAATAATAATATATATAACAAATTTCTCACTTTTACTTTCTAGATTTTGAATTCAAAGCATTTACATCACATGCTAGGCTGCCCACAAATAACAAAAAACGTTTTTCATTCTTTAAATATTTTAAACTTCCAAAAATCAATTATTTCGTAGCTTTTGAACTTCAATAATTCACAATAAATAGCCCTTTTGTCGAAAAATTCAAATCTCATGAGTGTTTATAGGAAATTCAATTCTCTACAACTTTGCGGAAGAAAGTTTTTCTAAATTCCAAACAAAAAATTGACCAAGAAATCCACAAACGGGTGATTTTAGAAGGTTATAATCAAATTTCAACTAATAAATGGGGTCCACCGACATGTTTAACATGTTTTAAACATTTATTGCAACAAAATACTCTTCCTCCTTGTATACTCATATATCCCACATTCGTTGTAAAAATATCACCATTATTATATTATTAAAATATAATAATATATATATTTAAATGAATTATTTTATCGAGAAAAGATAAAATTTCAATTTTTAACAATTGTCACATTAAAATTTTCTCCATCTATATCCACATAAAATCAATATTTTCCTCATCATATGAATCAATAATTAATTATTCACAAATAATATTACGTAATCACAATATCGACAACTGAGCAGCTTTAAGAAAGAGAGGCTTTCAATAAGAATTTCTCCTTACTAAATAGCTTGATTAGGTGACCAAACCTCTCCTTAGAGCGAACTTTCTAGACATTGCCAATAATGTTATCTAATAATATTATTCGGATAATATGAATTATTGCTTCGATAATGGAAAATATTTGTATAAAGTGACAATTATGAAACAACAAGAATATAAAATATCAACGCAACAATTATTGTATCAATAAAATAAAATAATGAATAAAGAACTCATCGTAACAATTATTGAGAAAAGTGCCTTCTTACGTAAGAATCAATAATTGGTGCAATACCGCGTGCCATCGCCAAGCAACAACGCCAGACATCGTGTTTTTTAACCACCCGGTATTTTAACGAAGATAATCTGTGAATAACCACGCCGTTATTTTTAAACAACTTATATTTGTCGCTTTTCTCATCCAATCGCTTTCCGTTATGGGGCCCATAAAGATCGCTACCGGTCGCATACGAATATTCTCAAACAACAAAGAATATTCCACGATCAAACTAATATTCCCAAACAACAATGAATATTTTATAACCACTTACTTATTTTGAAATATTTGCGTATTTTACCCATAACTATCCACATTAATCAAATCAATCCTTACTATTTCAAAATAATAAATAAAGGAAAATAAATTTCATTTATTAATAATTTGGGGTCTTACAAGCAATCCATTAGAAGAGTCAAATAGACCATAAAGTCTATTATCTTTTCCACATTAAAAGTCCACCAACAATGTTTTATCTCTGTAACATCAATTAACAGTTCCTTTCCACAACCATATGAATAACTCATAATCATAATTGTGATTCTAAATTCCTCTTCGCATCCAAGACGAAGATAATTTACATTACATGTCTTTACCTGAAACATCAAAGATCATGGTTATACCAAATTACAGTTCCTGTTCATAATCATACTAATAAATTCATTTTTGCACTAAGGGCCAAATATATTCATCAACAAGTCATCTTTGCACTACAGGCCAACGATATTCAACAACAGGTCATCTTTGCACTACGGGCCAAAGATTTTCAACAAAAGATTATCTTTACACTACGGGCCAAAAATATTCATATCTCACAGAAATACATAATCATTTCAGAATTTATATAAACCATAATTATAACCATATATGTTGATCAATTCACCTTTGTACTTAAGCTAAAGATATTCAATTATAAATTCAATGGTCGCGATCGTATTCAAATCAACAATTCAACTTTTGCACTCATTGGCCAAAAAGAGAACCCATAGTCAATGACTATACCAATAATTTACCCATCATTACACTTAAGTCAAAGAGAAATATCATCATTAGGGTTATAAGAATGTTATATATGATAATAAAAACAATATAATCAACATATAGATTTAATCTCAGAGAGTAAGATTCATAAATCAATGATTTCATAACACCTTAATCCAAATGTTATAAATCACTTAATAATCTCATAATCTAATATCATTAGTATTACCACAATATCTTAATAATTTCTTAAATTTATAAACAATTTATTTTAATTGTTTACACTTTAATAATTAATACATTTAACCATCCTAAAATGCCAAACTCATAAGATTTTATCACCAATAACCAACAACCTCATCAAAAAATCATATATACCTCATATAGGATTATCAACCCATAAAATCCTATTTTTCAATTTTATTACATCACATAACATATTTAATTCATTTACTCATAACTAGAACATTTTCATGAAAATACCAAATCAGTTCCAAAATATTTCTTTTCTGGGATTTAGCATAATATAGTCCCATATTGAACATATATTTTTCTCAGAATTTTTAAAATTCATTTACTATTTTTTATATGGCCAAAACCGCCGAATATTTAGACATTTATCATAAATTTTACTTTTATCCAAAAATTCCGAAATTCACAGAGTACACTGATATTGTATAGATATACTTCCAATAAAAATTTCATCAATTTTGGAGTTAACCACAAAGAGTTATAAGCGGTTACTTTTAATATAGTCTTTTCTCATAAAATTCATAACTCTCAATCTATACATCCAAAAATCACCATTTTTGGACACAATCAATAAAACTCATCAAAATATCATTTTAAATTTTTCCAAAATTTTATGAAGGTCAGAAAAATTACGAAACTGAAAAATATAACAACCCTTAAAATCCTTACTATCCCTTACCTCAAAAGAAAGAAAGATTTGACATTGGAATAACGCCGAAACGAACTTGTAATCAGTATAGCAACACTCAAGATATCAAAATACTCACAAGAATACACTTGATAATATAGAGAGAGAAATAGAGAGAAAATTTCAGTTTCTGGTGTGATTTTCAATTCTAACCTAAGCACCTATTTATAGAAAATTGCTTAGAACACCAAAGAAGAAAATTTAATATAATATTAATATATATATAAAATTTTTCTTAGCCCACCTTGACCATCTGAATTCAGCCATTAACACATGTTTCATGGGGCTCACAAAACAAAAAAAAACATTTTTCATCAAAAAAATAAATAAAACTTTCAAAAATCAATTATTTCGGAACTTCAATAATTCACAATAAATAGCCCTTTTATCAGAAAAATTTGAAACACACGACTTTCTATAGGAATTTCCATTATCTACAACTTTGTAGAAGAAAATTTTTCCAAATTCCAAACAGAAATTGATCGAAATCCACAAACGGACAATTTTGCAGGCTATAATCAAATTTCGGTCAAGAATTGTGGTCCACCGACACACAAAACATGTGTTAATCATTTAATGCCACAAAAATACTCTTCCTCCTCATATACTCATATGTCCCACATTCATTGTAAAAATATCACGATTAATATATTATTAAAATAATATATTTAAATGAATTATTTTATCAGAAAAAGATAAAATATTAATTTTCAACAATTGTCACATTAAAAATTTTCTCCATCTATATCCACATAAAATTAATATTTTTTTATCATATAAATCAATAATTAATTATTCACAAATAATATTACGTAATCACAATAATCGATAATCGATAGGTCCTCAGAAAGAGGGGCTTTCCAATAAGGATTTCTCCTTACTGGCGCGCAATTAGATGACCAAACCTCTCCTTGACAGAAATTTCTAGACATTGCCAACAATGCTATCTAATAATATTATCCAAATAATATGAATTATTGATCCGATAATGAAAAATAATGTGCCGTGACAATTATTGAAACAACAATAATATAAAATATCAACGTAACAATTATTGAATCAATAAAATAAAATATTGAACAGTAATTACTGTAACAAAAATTATCATGCTTCATGAATAGTATTTGTGAATAGTAACTCATGAATACTCGTGAATAGTAACTCGTGAATAGTAACTCGTGAATAGTAACTCATGAATAGTAATTATAAGAAAAATTGAATACTTTTATTTCATAAAATTCGGGGTCTTACACATTAGGTCCTAAGTTCAATTGTGATTAAGGGAAGTGGTTAACATGAAGTTCATTTTTGAGTAAGTTGGTCAATTGGCTAATAGAGTGCTGACACGCAGACGAGGTTCTATGTGTGTCAGCATTCTATTGGTCAATTGACCAACTTACTTAAAAATAAATTTCATACTAACCGGATCTGTGATTAAGATATTATAATCATTAGGTTATAAGTTCAATTCTTATTATTTTTTTATTTTTCTCTCTCTATTTTCTCGATTTGTATTTATAATATATACTTAATATTAAGGGATTCAGAAATTGTTAAAATTATTATATAATTCATTATACTTGTATTCATATCCTTTGAAGTGGGAGTGTTGAAAAAAATATATATGTACAATTATTTGATGTGATTCATTTTTACTTTTGAATTTGTAAATCTTTTGAATTAATAGTTTAAGATTTTCAAAATCGTATAATGTAACATGATGTGATAAAAATTAGTAATTGAAAGTGTACAGTGTCAAATTGAAGAACTCCCACAGAAATTAGATTAATTTTAATGTATTCTTAATCATGTCTAAAAAAAGATTGATAATCGATTAACTGTAATTAAACTAATTAGAATATCAAAATAAAATAAAACATATTAATTTAATAAACTAATATAATTAAAAGAATAAAATTATAAATAATAAAATATATGAATCATGTGTCTATTATAGCATTAAAAGAGTTCTTAACTATTCGGATTTAAAAATTTATCAAATTAAATTAACTCTAAAAGAATCAAGATGTAATCACACCAGATACATGCGTCAATTCAAAATATTTCAAATATTTAGTCCATTGAACAATTAATTTAATTATGACCGGTTTCCAATCGGACTTTAGCTTTTCACAATATATCCATTGAATTGTTTGGTAATTGGTATAGGGTAGTGAGGAATTAGCTAGCTAACTCCATAAATTTAGTAGGATAGTTTTAGGTAAACTCCAAGATGGAAGGATGACTTTAACCCTCTGTTTCTGAGTTTTGAATAAAAAAAAAAAAAAAAAAAAAACTTAAATTAAAACAGAAAAAAAAAGAATTGTAAACTTGAAGTTTTCTTTTGTGTTGTTTCTGAGTTTTTAATAGAAAAGAATAGAAAATTTAAAATTGAGGACATGAGTTGTAATTTAAAATTTATTATATTAAAAGTGGATAATATATGAATTATAAAAATATTATTTATTCCAATTTCTTTTTCGTCCAAATCAGGCCAATTTTAGACGAAAAACTTTGGCAAGAAAATTGGCCAAATTTTCTATCAATTTCTTTTCTTTTCCGTTTATTAAAAAACTCAAGAAACATAAGAATCAGAAAGAAAACTTAAATTTTCCATCTATTTTTTTTTTCTGTCCATTTTAAAACTCAGAAACAGAGCTTAAGGCGTGATGTTATTCAAATGATATTGGGATTTGGATTTAGGTGAACTATTACTCCTAGTACTCCCTCCGACTGGTAATTTGACTGGTAAAAATTGACTTAGTTTAATTTTTTGGGTTAAATTTACTAATTTTAAAATTAATAGTTAAGCAAATTTATTTATATTTTTGCACCATCAGATAGATACCATACGAATGTAAACTTTTGCATACCACAAACACAATAAAGCTAATTTATAATATCTTAAAATTATCCCCTCGTTTCAGTGTACAATCTCATCAAATAGAAGAGGAAGTAGAGACATCTGCATGAGCATGATCTGCTATTAATCATCTTGATGACAAGGTAGCATGTAGTGTTCTAATTAAACTCATGCATCAACATTTTTAACAACGTGGGATTGCATGAAATGTTTTTAAATCCTCCGCCACATCGATCCGAGGTCCAGATGGAGGATCGCTATCAAAATCACCCCAAATTTTCTTCATGAGCTCCTTCACAGAATACAGAATGCAGTAAAAACGAAGGGGCGGAAACAAAGAAAATTCTGAAGCATGGCTAAGAAGAAGCTATATTTTATTGTTTTTGCTAATAAGCTAAGAACAAGCTATATATATATAGTCATTAATTGTAATTGAGATAGTACTAATAATCAACAAATTGGCAGTCAATTCTGTCGATATAAAGCCTCATTTGAGTGAGGTCATATGCGACGTTATGCTTTTGCTGAGCAAACATTCCTATAATAGTTAAAGATTTATAGTTATTGCTATCAGATGGTTTCACAGCCAAGCAGAATACGCCAGAGATGAACCTGAAGGGATAAAATATACTCTCCACGTCAAGCAGCAAACCGGCCCCTTGCGCAAAGTGGAAAGTGACCACCGGGAATTCTTTAATGCCCCCTATACTTCCTTTATAACACATTAGCTTATCATTCCACAGTTGAAAATCCTCCATTATATTTTTGATTTCGGATTTCAGCACTTCATAAGCTTCACGTACCATAAAAGTAAGCGAGGAACCGCTATCAATAACAACTCCACCACTATTAATAACTCCACCACTATATATACTAATTGGTTTAAATATTTCCGGGTCTATATCGAGTTGTTTTGCCCCCACACTTATACCTTCCAAAGTTAAACGGTAATGGCCAGATTTTGGAACTATAAGTGGCGTTGAATATCCTAACATCTTTGCCCCCTTTCCCAAAATAATATGGTTATATTTGTAATCACCATCAAATATACTGCCCACACAATAGGAAAACTTGGGGGTAGCCATCTTCTTGAGTATGGAGACTTTATCATATCCAAGTCCTAAAATGCATGTTGAAGGGCTTTCGAAGAGGTTGTGCAACCTACAACTGCATCGGGAATGGTTGTTATTCCCTGATCATATGTGATAAATATAAGCTTTTCTGTACCTAGATCTCCTTTAACGATGGTGCGACCACCGCCATAGATATTGCTGAACGTACATTGGCCCATAGTGCCACAACCGTAGCCAGATCCTTTCACTCTCTGACAGTAGTTGGAGTTACATGAAATTTGCTCATATGTGGTTGAAGCAGTCGGATCGTATGGCGGAAGACTTGTACTGCCCTCCTCACATCCAATGCACAATGTAGACTTGACAAACGTTAAGCTACTTCCGGTGTCGGGTACCATTACCTGGGCTACTGGCGGTTCCCCAATTTGTATGCTCGCTAGAAAAAAGTTTGATTCTTGAACTGGACTAAGAAAACTTTGGACGCTTTCATCATTTTCATAGTCGTACTCATTGTAATCAGTCTTGACTATTGCTGGAGGGAAAATAGAGTGGCGAGGAATCAACTTCATTTTAATAGTTGTTGCATTTTGGGGTGCTCGGGCAGCATATATTGAAGTATGAAATAACAAAGAGAAGAAGAAGGTGAAGAAAGTAAACATGGTCATGATGATTGTAAGCTAGGTTTGTTTTGTTTTTTGCTACAAGTAGCTATGTAGGCTTAATTGTGTAGGTGGTTATTAGAGCATTGGATGTGAACTTTTTATAGTTTGAAAGCTTAAAAACTGTTACAGGTTAGGAATTGTGTAGGTAATTAGAGCATTGGGTGTGAGCAGGAACCAAGAATATACACCCATGCCAAGGGTGCCAAAGAAGCGAGAAGTATAAGAAGGGTGCCAAAATTATAGGTTAGGAACAAATAGTTTGCTAAAAAAGGTTAGGAACAAAGTAGTTTGTGTAAAAATTATCATACCAAATATATGTGTGCCAATTTCAACTTTCTATATCAAATACCGAGTCCTATGAACAAATCATTGACCAACTGCTGATTGAGTTTTATAGTTGAACGTTACTCTAACAAACAAAATATATTTGAGTTATGTGTTAATTGAGTAATGAATTGTTTTGAAGGGACTCAGGGATACGAATTCAATAAACACATGACCACATCAAAATCAGTAATTTAAATGAACAAAATGCACAGCCAATCAACACTCACAATTAATCAACTAAAACAGGTCTACGCTATTATTATAATAACCTTACTATAGATATAGGAATAATATGTTACCTCTTTTCGTCAAATTTAATTAACAAAATTAACTTTTTTTTATTGGTAAAAAAGTTGAAGGAACAGTTTTGTACAACTAATTAATGTATCTATAAAAGAGACACACGTGTAAAAAAAAAAGATAAAAAAAGATTAAATGACACTTTTTCAAAAACATGACAAATAGTTGCAATATGGTCCTCTTTTTTTTAAAGAGTTTCATTTGCCAAAAATTCACCAAATAATACCACTTCTAATGATTGTAATTTAAAAATTGATACCATGTTTTACTATCACAATGTTATCATTTATGTCACGACGGATAAACTAACATTAATTAATTTTAAGAATAAATTTTAAATATAAAAATAATAATATATCATTAATATGTAAAAGAAAATTAAATTAATGGAACTTTTCTTTTAATATCGATTGACCATACCACTAAGTTATTTAAGATCCCTATATATTTAAGTATTCAACTAAAAAACATGGTAAACCCACACAAGGCTTGCTTCCCACCCACCTCTGAACTCTGACCACACATGACTTGTGTACCACCCACTTACCTAGCTAGTAGGTGAACGAACTTGTTTTAGAAACCAAAGTACTAATATATATTAATCACTTAATTAATTAGCCATAAAAAGTCTACACATCATCCAAAATATATATAAGGATATTCGCCACTTGGTTGACTTCATTACAGATGGATCTCCACTGTCCATTCCTTTCCAAAGAGTTTCCAGCAAATTTCAAGCATGGTTGAACATTCTTTCCTATGGTAGTTCTGCTTTTATTTTTTGATTCAAGTATTATTTTTAATAATAAAGTGCATGAGTTAGAATTAGTATATAATTTTCTTTATTCTATATATATTTTTATTGCTTGAATGACAATTTTATTTCATTATTTTTGAAGATTCTCATATCAGTTATCGAGACGAAAATCACAAAATTAGTATTATCATGCATTATATTAATTAAGGTAAGAATAATCTACGGTCTCACTTTTCTTTAATTGTTTATTTACAAACACAACTTGTGAGTTACAGAAAAAGTAATGTATTTATATTAATGATTTGTGGGTAAACGTGAGGTTATGATCAAATGGAACATACATGGTTTAATGTCTAGAGTAGCTACAGGGACGAAGCTACAGCTAAACCGGAGGGGGCTACGGCCCCCCAAGTTTGGAAATTTTATAAGGTCCACTTATTTATTTATTATGTATTCTACATTTAATTTTTTTTTTTTTACTATATTTTGTTGTCTTTATCAAGATAAATTTGATTACTATATTATCTTTGTTTTAGTAAAAATATGTTTTATAATGGTGAAATTTTATTTTTTAGTAATGAATATATATTATGTTGTTCAAAAAATTCTACCCACCGACCCACCCACAGACCCACAGACCCACCCACAGATTAAATCCTGACTTCGCGCTTGAGTAACTGTTTCAAGTGGGTATCTACTGGTGTGTGTGTGTATATATATATATATATATATATATATATATATATATATATATATATATATATATTAATTTTTTTTTGGAGAAATAAAGATCTGACACTGTTTGAATCCAAATTATTGTTTTGATTTTAGTATTAGATATAAGAAAACAATCTTTAATTAGATGCCAAGATCTTAATTAAGAAAAGATTGCTTATGATAATAAGAGTCGTCAGTCGATATGGCAAAATATATATACAATCCTGAGAATTTTAAAAGTGAAAAGTAAAATAATATTGGATCCTCCTTACAAATAAAAATAAAATAAGAAATAAATAAACTTGTAATTAGTAAATAGAGATTTCTCATAATATCCATTTACAAAAGAAAGAAATTTAACATGGATATATAACGAGTCAAGACTAAAAATCTAAAAAAATATTAAATTGTACAATGAATAAAGTTTTCTTTTTATTTAAAAAGTGAAAATTATAAAATTAAAAATCGATCACTGAACTTTAGGAGTTTTTAGGTATTGAGTCATTTTCTTAAAAATATATTTGGAATATTTATGTTGACTCGTTTCTCCCCGACACTTATATCATTAAGAATTATATGGTTATGACGATCAAGATAACTGACTCCGATTTGGAATTGAATATCCCAGTGTTTTTGCCCATCTCCAATTATTATTTACGTAGTTGTTTATATCAAGGTTAATTATTTATATTGCCCAAGTAAAAAGACAACCTACCACTATCATGCACGATAGACATTTTATCATAACCAAGACCTAGCTAGAAGCCCATTGATAAAAAGTTATTTAAAACTACACAGACTAACAAATCAAATTATAAAAAGGAAATCAAATTATAAAAAGTTATTTAAAACTACACAGTTAAGAGGTCAAATATATATGCATGCTCCTTAATTCTGATATCCAAAGAAATTTCGGGGATGCAAAGTCGACCATTGAAAATTTTAAGAATTTTTGGGTATTGAATCTTTTTTTTTTGGTCAATCCATTATATATATATATATATATATATATATATATATAGGTGCTCAATTATTTATGGCCTTTCTCGAATTCTAATCCATATCAAACTTCACAAGTGAACTGCTTCTTTTAACTTGAAATAACCCGCGCGTAAAAACCTAAATTTGATTCTCAAATCCCCTAAATCTGGGATAATATTTTCAAAAATAGCAACTAAACCCAAAAGGATAAACACATCCTGTAGTTTGCTATCCCAATTGTGTCAACAATTCCGGTCTCGGTCACTTTTACAAAGTTTGAGGAGCTTGCTTGCCGAGTTCTTCCGTGGCTTCCTCTGACGCTGTGCTTCTTTGTGTTAAAATCTCTGGTAAGATCCCCTAATCATGTACCCTAAATTTTTCAAATTGATAATACTCAGATTTATGTTGATCATGTTTTTTCCTCTACACAAACTTCATCTGTTGATTTGATGAGTCATGAAGCTGAATAAACGCGATATACAAGTTCCTGAATTGAAGATTGATTGCTTTGTGGAAAGAAATAAATGGGTTTTGTTGGTAACTTTGAGTCTTTGATGAGAGAGCTTCAATTTGGACTAGCTCTGTACCCTCGAACTCGAAGCCCCAAATCTTCTGAAATCTCTCTCTTTTGGTGCAATCTAAAATACCTCTCACGTGCGCAATCGGCACGCTTTGGGACTACATATGGGAGGTTCTGTAGCTCAAATTCCTTCTTCTTCTATTTTTTTTACTCGCTAATTTAACCACTTTCCTATGTAGTAGTATAGTTGTTTGCGAAATTCGTATAATATAAATAAACCTCCATTACAAATTGCCAATTCTTCATATTTTTATGCTAATTTAGGATTTCAGGTATGGATTGTGGCTGCATTCACCCCCTGTTTGGCACTACAGTTTTATTGCATTTTGAAGGAAGGGCACCTTCACCCCCTAAATTGGGAGTTTTGAAATTCAATCCACGTTGGGTTTTGGGTTCACTTGAATGTTTATTGGAGTATGAGGTTGTTCTTTTGCTTCTTGTATTTACCTCACATACTTTAATACTTATTAATTATTGTTAATGTTTTTGACATAGTAAGAAGACTTTAAAAGAAGCAGCTTTTTAGTTTGTGGAGAATGTAACAAGATGTGTTGAATCTGCTAATTATCCTATAGTATGCAATGAACTTCTAAATATATTTATGAATTATATGATAATGACCCTGAAGTCCACCATTTATTCTAATCTGTTAAAGAGTGTATTATGAATTTAGGTGACCTTTTGGGTTCAGCTAGCAGGATGCTTGATTTTATTTTTATTTTGTTGTGCACCCATTTATACATGTTATCTTATATCCCGTGTATATGTTTTGTGTTATTTTGTGGCCTGATTAAAGTGCTCTCCTTTATTTCAGTTTTTGCTCATACAAAACATTAAAATAGACTGCATAATATTGGAATTAACTTTTCCAACTTATACCAATATCTTTCTAAAGGTTTCAATTCTTATCTCTAAATGACCTAGAGTTTGCTTATTTCCAGTTTTAACTTCTGTAATTCTTCATTGCATCAGTAGAATAACATTATTTTGGGTCAATAACATCTCATCTGGATCCTTTTATGGAAGAAATATAGGTCTCGCGGTTCCTCGATCTGCTTTATTTCTGTTACTTCCAAAATATCTCCTCTATCAAAGATACTGTTCTCATTATAATGAATGATTTATTCTCCAAGTATATCCCCAACAAATAGGGTTGTTGTCAACTTTGTCTTGACATTGCAGTTTGAAGCACATAAGACTATAAGAAGAACATATAGTGTAGGGTGTGTGTGTGTGATGGCTGCAACTATGGACAACAGCAGAATACCTCTTCCCTTCCCCCAGATTTCCCTATCTACTGATACACTGCAACAATTATATGTTAATTCTACAGTACGTTCTATGCCCACATTATGAAACAACCGCTTTTTTATATTGCTCTTCCACATTTTGCACCTTCTTTTTCTTATATTGTAAACCACTGGAACCATTCGAACTGTGTTCTACCACCAAATTCTATGCCTACAATATGAAATAACGGAATGGATCCAATTCCATATTGCAACGTTCCTTTATCAGTAAACTAATTTGTAGGGTTAGATTTTGTGCTATAAATATTTCATTTTAATTTTCATGTAGAAGAAGATACTTCTGTGGCTTCAGCTTGCATATTGTCCAATTATGATAAAAACATTAAATATGTATATGGTGTTATGCACTATGCAAAATGTAGTTTGTGATGTGACATTCCTATATGTACTAACTTCAGGTCTTAAGTTTTTTGAATATTTAAACTCCATTTTATGGATGTCTAAAGACAGAAAAGAGAGAGAATTGAGATTATACAAATTCTGCAATTGGTTTTATGAGATAGTAGTAGGAAGGCAATTATTGCCTATACATATTTATGTTCTGTTTGCAGTAATAGAAAAAATATTTAATTTATACATGAAGTTGCAAATATTGGTTTAACCTGGAATTTGTCAAACATGTTCGTGGTCATAACTGATAATATGCATACATTATTACTCTCCTATATTGGTTATTAGAATAGATTATTTTATTTCAATAATTGCATGATGATATGTTTTAATTTTTGTAATACTTCTTAGTAAATTGTCCGTACTTACCAGACTATTGGCTTGGTCCTGCAGGCTGTGAAGATTGGAGACACAATTTTTGTAGGTAAGAGGCAGACAGCCTAAACTATGTTGACATGATTTTTTTTTCATGTGCATTCAAATATTGGATTTTCACCGTTGAGTTGATTAAGTAAAAAGTATTTTGAACTTTGTTTCCAAATTACAGAGTTTAGTGTAAAATTTATTTAACTAGAAAAGTCTAAATTTTCTTGAAATAGGCAAAGAGGCAAGAGTTATTTCATGAGTTATGCATGACCAGGATTTTATTTAACCTGGATTGAAGCAAAGTTGAAAGTGTGAAAGATAATGATGTGGTTTGCAAAATAAAGAATTCGCAACATTGGTCGGGTCATTGTTCACTCGCATGTTTGTCAAGTTCATATTGAATTGCCTACCCTCTCTCGATAAATATAAGGAGGTCAGTGCTGCTTTCATCCATTATCTGCTGATCATTTTTTTTTGGCTCCTTGAACGCGTAACGCGTTCTTAGGTTGTGTTTGATAAATTTGGGAATTAAGATATGAATGATTATGATGTCTTAATAAATTAGATCATCTGAATGGTTATGAGGTTTGAATCTAAAAAATTGTTTGATAACTAAAAAGTAAATTGTCTCTTAATGACACTATTTTACCATTTTAAAGGGTAAAATTTTATTTAATAATTTTAAATATTCAATTTAATAAAAATGAGTGCATAATATTGTTGAAAATATTTATATAAAAAAAATTATCAAAAAAATTTCATTAAGTGGTACCTTTTAATTATTAAGATTTTATTTTTTGTCTTACCGATTAAGAGACATTCAGAGGTAAAAAAAAAATAGCATCATGCTTCTTACCGAATAAGAGGCAGTCCATTAAGAGGCAATCAGATGTAAACAAACAGCACCTTAACCTTTTATGTTTTGTTTTTTTCATGCATAAAAAAATATCAGATATGATAAAAAAGTAGAAAGAAAATTACACATTTATAGAACTGGTGGAAGTAGTTGATACTGAAGTAATGATAGGGTCATGCTAAGGGACATTTAGAATCCAAGGGGAAATGTTGCAAGTGGGAGGAGGTCACCATATAGGACTAGCTCTCCACCCCCCCAACATAGTTAGCCATTGCAAAACATTAAGTCTCAAACTATAGTGACATAGAGAGAGAGGAAGAGAGCTCAGACTAGGATAAGGATGGGCGAGAACTATATAGTTAGCCATCTTTTTATATATTAACTGTCCATTTATTTTTTTAATTTGTTTGGTCATATATGGTTGGGGCTGTTGTTGTTGTGTTGTGTTTGGGGACCATGAAGGGTCCGGAAGTCATAAGGTTGGGATACATAAAGGAGAACTTGTGCTTTGTATGTATAAATAAAATCATGTAGTGTGCTTATATGGATTGCACTTACAATGTTTGATATAATGTTTGAGAGACAGTTTTTTGGTGCTATATGTTATGTTAACTATGTAGTCAAACCAAACTTGGGGCCACAATTACCTTTCTAGAAAAAAAACTCGCAAGTCGAGGTTAATACATAATAAAATATAAAGGATATATCTTTTACTATTATATTTGAATGTTAATAATAGTAAAATTTCAGTATATGATTAGATTTTATTGGTAAAGAATACGATATTGTATCTTATGACACTATCAAAGTCAAAAACCTTATGGAAATAGGAGTTGATTATGGTAAAGGAGATAATTGTGGTAGTAGGAATTAGAGTTGTAATAGGACACTAACAAAATCAAAAGCCATTTTGAAATAGGAGATGTAATATAATAAAGAGATAATTATGAGAACTAAAACCGAGTCGTTTTGTGCTTTTTTTATATGTTATGTAATATAAATAGATGTCACATTTAATCCAAGTGGTGGATAACTCATGGCGTGTGTGAGACCTATATATGTTGATCGATTGGACTTCAAATGACCATCACTTACTTGAATTGAGGTATATATTATACTCTATTGGCTTGAAGTTGGTACAAATCCACATATCCAGTTCTAGGTAGGATATGAGAATGCTTTTGTCTGAGGAATACATTATATGATTATATCTCTTACGAGCAAAAAAAAATGAACTTTATAAAATATTTTGCATTTACATTCTTCTGGATTCTTTGTAGCTGAATTTTTATTGCAAATGATACTTGATTATGGAACAACATTTTATATTAAGCAGATGGAGGAGAATATTGTTGCTTTTCCTTTTTTTATCCCTTTCATCTCCAACCCTTGCTGTTTTTGTCTTTCTACTGTCAATAAATCTAGGATATTGAGATCAGAATGAGACTCCAAAAACTTGAACTCAAGTTTGCTTCCAAGCCAATTGTCGTTATAACTGAAAATGTTAGTTGGTTTTGAATATGTAATGAAAATATGTATCAAGAATTTTTTTTTTGCCATTTGGTTCATACTAATATAGGGCATTTAGCTATTTCCCTTTGTAAATGAGATAATTTGATGCACAATTTATTCTTGGTGTGCGACAAGCGTCAACGAATTGAACAATATGTGAAGAGTTGTCAAAGGAATCCATCCATTGATGTCACTCCACCTGTTGAATTTTCAAAATGACATTTATAAAAGTTTGTCCTCTACTTCCTTCTTTGTGACCTCATCACTTAAATTTTTAATTTTTTTGGTTCTTCTTTTATCTAATTAGTGTGCTCTGTGATTTGGAATCCTCACATTCTCAAATGTCTCACACATGTGTTATTGGGTATACAGTCTGGGAAGTAGTTTTAATATATGACAATGTAAACGATCATGGATTAAGTATTTCTACTAAATGTTCTTATTAAGTAGCATAGGTATTTAAACTATGCTAATATTTGGACATCTGTTGCTAAAAGTAGTAGCTACATTGTCACCTAATATGTTGTGTCATGCTTTGTTCATGTTAGGAGCAAGCTTATTGTTATTTGCAAGTTTCTGTACAGCTAACCAAGGAAAGGAAACCACTAGAAAGTTCATTTCACATGCTTACATTAGGCCAACTATTAGGTAGTTAGTTTTTTGACATTTTGAATAGTTATGAGCTTGATGTTTACTGCATTATTTACAAGGGAATGGTTAGAGGTAGATATTTTCAAGCTATTGTGTCATGTACTGCGTTTCATACACACATTACTCAAAGTTACCTTACAATGTGGCACTGCTAATTTGAACACTGACTTTGTTTTCAGGCCATTGCAATTGAAGGCTGTTTCTTGAATGAAGGTTCTAAGCTTGTAGTTTACCCAGATATTTTGCTATATGCTTGGGCTGAATAGTTTGAGCATTGGCTTTCTAATTGAATTTTTAAGAGATTTTTTAAACTTTGGCATACCCTTTTATTCTCTTTTTGTTATGGATTGTAAAAAGTTAAGTTGAGGCAACCCTTTCTTTACAGTAAATAAATTACAAATGTAATAAAGGACGGAAAAAATAAATCAGTTGGCTACACTTTGGTCAAGAAAAACTGAAAAAATAGAAAAAGGGAAGAGTAGAAAAATGATTTGTCCACAAGTTGAGGTCAATTATTTTGCCACCAACCTAAAAACAATAGTCAGATACTTATAGTGTAATGCACAAATCGGTAAACTCTCACAACCCTTACAATGTATATTTATTTGTTTTTTTGTGTAAAATTTTATCATCACACAACAATTTACTATTTTTAGTATATTTTAATTTATTAATTGTACGTATAGATTTATTATTAAAAATTAAATAATCTCGCCGCAACGCGCGAATTTGTATCTAGTTTTAATCCTAATTTATGCCACCAACTCATCATGGAAAGCCTAAACACCAAGCAAGCTCTTGGTTAAGAGGTCAAATATATATGCATGCTCCTTAATTCTGATATCCAAAGAAATTTCGGGGTAAAATGTAAAGTCGACTATTGAATTTTAAGAATTTTTGGATATTGAATCTTTTTCTTTTGGTCAACCCATTATATATATATATATATATATATATATATATATATATATATATATATATATATATATAGGTGCTCAATTATTTATGGCCTTTCTCGAATTCTAATCCATATCAAACTTCACAAATGAACTGCTTCTTTTAACTTGAATTGGATTATATATGACACTTAGAGAGTTCTAATTTGAATTGGATTATGAAACTTAGAGAATTATATAATTTAAATACTAATGTTCACACGTATATATATAGAGAGTCTTAAGATATACTATTGCACAACTGTTAGCTATGACTTACTACAAATATAATAATATTAACAATAAATTTGTAGTGTATAAAATCTTAACCTTTTTAATCATTGTTTCAGTTATGTTCATCCACAGATCTCATCAGGTAGAAGAAGCTGATAATCTAATTAATCTTGATGACAAAGAAGTACGTTGCCTGCCTCCTGATAATGGTACACAATTTTATTTTTATTTAGTTTGGGTAGTTTAGAAATTGAATATTAATTATAGTTTAGGATTTGTATCCACTGGATCATAATATTGTGACCCTCTAAATAATTTAACAAGGTTCGGGAAAACTCTCGGCCGAACCAATTTTTTTGAATAATTTGGTGCTTTCCAATTACACATGTAAAATATGTATTTAGTTACAATAATATTGTTAATAAAATAAGTAAGAACATTACATACATATATATACACATAAATACTTAATTCCTTAATTATTTTAAAAATAATATAATATAAATTATTATTTATTATAAGAAGATTAGAGGAACGTGAATATATAAAAGAGTGGAAGTGATATAAATGACATTGACAAAGTTTTTTTAAAAAAATTTACACGCCTTCGGCAAAAAATTAATTAATTAACCAAATAATCAACATTTAATTCTAATTGAATAGTAAAATTATTTATTTTATTTTATAGATATAGTTTATGTTTAAAGAAAACTGTATATGATTATCATCCCGTATTTCCCATGGAAGTAGTACTACTATAAGGAACTCAGCTATAAATATAGTCGGTGCTGTCTTGTTGATTATATATTGATTTTCCTTAACTTATCTTGCATGCACCTTAATTTATATCCACAAACCAAAAATGAAATGACTAATTACACTGAAAAAACTTATAATTAACAAACAACAAGTTAAGTCACAAATTAAATTCAAGAAAATACATATCATGACTTAGATGGGAGAATCACAAAAGAGGGTGAGGGTCAAGCATTAAAGAGTTTTCAATAACATAAAAAGAGGAAAATGATATATACGTTAATAAATTTCATGATAAAATTGGATTGCGACTACGTAGAATTTTAAGCAATAAAACAGATATATTTAACTACCAGAGCACCAGGGCAAGCAATCAGAAACAAAATGCAGAATTAAAAAAAAAATCCGCATCAAGAAGAGGATTTGGTGTTGTGTCTAGAACTAAGGATAGATTTCGCATTGAGGAGAAGTATCATCTTCATTTTTGGGTGTAAAACTTTGCTTTATTTGGGAATTTTTGGGTCTTATATTAATGTTTCAACTTTCAATTGCTAAAATATTTTTTTTGCTATTAAACGTAAACATCAGCTTTTACATGCCACGTGTTCAAGTCATGTCATCAATTTATGACGTGATAGGTTCAATTGAACCAAAGTGAAAAAAATTGATAGTTTAATGACCTGATTAAAAAAATTAAAAGATCAATCACTGAAATGAAAAAATGTCAATAGTTTAAAATAGTAATTTATATTTAATTTGAGTGTTCTTTTAACAAAGGTTCAAAATTCTTTTCATGTGAAATTAAATTATCTATCTATCATAACACTTTTTCGGCTCTCGTAAATTTATAGAATTGGAATTTGTAAATAAGTAGTTGCCTACAACCGAGTCTGAGTGTCTATCAAAATCAAATCCCTTAATTATATCAAACTCCTAATTTCCAATTTCAATTGGAATATTTATCATACTCCTCCTATTCACAAAAATAGTACTAAAAAAATTGATTATCTACTTTATAAAGAGAGTGCAGTAAAAATAATTATAGTCTCTCCTATATTTTCTCACTCATATTCTATAATTTTTATTAAAATTTATTTATTTTAATTACACACAATGCGTATTTTATAATTTTTATATAAAATTGATGTATTAATTTATTTTAATTGCGCACACAAAGCGTGCGACACCAATACTAATTTTAATAATGAATACATAATAATAAAATTATAATTACAAACTTAAGTATATTATGTCATTTAGACTGCTATTAATAAAATGATAATTCATTTAATGGGCCTGCTTAATGGACCTTGAGTAAAATAATATAAATGAAAACGAAAAGTTTATACATTTCATGGACATTAATTATTGTTATTCTTGACAAATTTGAATGTAGTAGATTCGTAGCTTGTGTTTGAATTTAAATCTCGGTAATTAGACGGTGAAAAACCACGTACAATGTGAATTATTTTTCGAATTATTTTTCTTGAATAAGAATCTCTTTTAAATTTGTAAAAATAACAGGTGTTGAATTTGTAGGAGGACAGATGTCAAATAATTGTGCCATGTACTGCAATTTAGTATATATAGATTCCTTTTCCATTATATATATATATATATATATATATATATATATATATATATATATATATATATATATATATATATATATATATAAAATCCATATCAAATTCTAATCCTAATCCATATCAAACTTCACAAGTTCACAAGTGAACTGCTTCTTCTAACTTGAATTGGATTATATATGACACTTGGAGAGTTCTAATTTGAATTGGATTATGAAACTTAGAGAATTATATAATTTAAATACTAATGTTCACACGTATATATATAGAGTCTTAAGATATACTATTGCACAACTGTTAGCTATGGTGTGACCACCGCCATAGATATTGTTGAACGTGGATTGGCCCATAGTGCCACAACCGTAGCCAGATCCTTTCACTCTCGGACAGAAGTTGGAGTTGCACGAGATTTGCTCATATGTGGTTGAAGCAGTCGGATCGTATGGCGGAAGACTTGTACTGCCCTCCTCACACCCAATGCACAATGTAGACTTAACAAATGTTAAGCTACTTCCGGTGTCGGGTACCATTACCTGGGCTACTGGCGGTTCCCCAATTTGTATGCTCGCTAGAAAAAAATCTGATTTTTGAGCTGGAACAAGAAAACTCTGGAAGCTTTCATCATTTTCATAGTCGTACTCGTTGTAATCAGTCTTGACTATTTCTATTGTTGGAGGGAAAATAGAGTGGCGAGGAATCAACTTCATTTTAATAGTTGTGGGTGGTGTTTCGGTAGAGGCAGTTGCATTTGTGGGTGTTCGAGAAGTATATATTGAAGTATGAAATAACAAAAAGAAGAAGGTGAAGAAAGTAAACGGGGCCATGATGATTATAAACTAGGTTTGTTTTGTTGTTTGTTGTAAGTGGATATGTAGGCTCAGAGCATTGGATGTGAGGTGTGAGGTTTTTATAGTATGAAAACATAGAAACTGTTACAGGTTAATAACAAAGCAAGTAATTTGCGGGCACCAAGCCGTATACCAACTTCATCATTATTTGTTCATCCCCTTTGAACCAAGGAATAAACAATAATTATATTTAATATATTGAGTTTTCATATTTGCACTGTTATCTTGTCAAATTTTGTAAAAAAATGACAAATAGGGGGTTAATTTGCAATATGGTTCTCTTTTTTTTAAAGAGTTTCATTTGCCAAAAATCCACCAAATAATGCCACTTCTAATGATTGTAATTTAAAAATTGATACCATGTTTTACTATCACAATGTTATCATTTATGTCACGACGGATAAACTAACATTAATAAATTTTAAGAAAAAATTTTAAATATAAAAACAAAAATATATCATTAATATGTAAAAGAAAATTAAAATGGAACTTTTCTTTAAATATCGATTGATCATACCACTGTTAGTTATAAAGGGCTAAGATCCCTATTTAATTAAGTATTCAACTTAAAAACTGCATGTTAAATCCACACAAGACTTGTGTCCCACTCACCTCTGAGCTCTGACCACCCACGACTTATGTACTGCCCACCTACCTAGCTAGTTGGTGAACGAACTTATTTTTGAAACCGAAGTACTAATATATATTAATCACTTAATTAATTAGGCATAAAAAGTCTACACATATATCTGTTGAATAAATTATATAGAAACGTGTTATTGCATAGAATAAAATAAAATTAATAATTATAATAATATTAAGTATTTATATAAATTGAGAGAATATATCTGGTATGTATCGAGATTCTGTTGCGCGTAAGGGTGAAAATTTTCAATTGCCTCTCTCAATCTTATGATGGATGTATATGCGTGTATAAAGTTCTTGAGACAACAATTGAGACCAAATCTTAACTGTTTTATTTATAGAATAGTTAATGGTTAAAAATCGTCCATCAAGATTATAAAACCCTATGACCTATTATGCCAAATTAAATATTAGTAATAATATGAGTTAAATTTTTCTAAGTCACTGTACTTTACGTCAACTTACAAATGGGTCATTGAATTTTTTTTTCTTACAATTAACTCATTGTACTCGATTTTTCTAACAAATCGTTAGAAAATCCGTTAAGTCAGGTTGAATTTAAACGGTTTGTCACGTAAACAACTGACTTGTGAAAAAAAAGCTTGTGTCGAGAATTATCTTATGTGGCCTTGATTATGTGGATTTATAGGGAAAAAATTATGGACAAAAAAAAATATTATTTTAAAGTATAATATAAATTAGAAAAGTTGGCCAAAAAAATAAGAAAATAAATAAAAAATAGACTAAAAGACAATTTACACCCCAAACTGTACTCTCTATTTACTTTTGCATCCCAAACTTAAAAAGGTGTCTAAGTACACCCCAAACTTCATTATACGTAACAAAATGCACACTTTCTTCACTTAACCGGTCAAAAGTGACTGGCTAAGGCCGTAACACAAGTTTGGGGTGCAAATCGTCTTTGTCTTAAAAATTAGCAAAAATAATTAATTTTAAATAAAATAAAATAATTTAAAAATAATTAATTTTAAAAATAAAAATAAAATAATTAATTTTAAAATAAAAATAAATATTTGGAATTAATGATTAATAATTAATTTTTTTTAAACAATTTTTTTTAAAAACAGAATTGTAAAACAGATTTTTTTTTTTTTGTTAAAAATTCTGTTTTTACAAAAAAAAAATTAAAAAAAATTTCTATTTTTACAAAAATTGTGCTTACAAAATTGTAAAATTGTAAGCAGCCAGGTTCTCCCAAGACCGACTACAATCCAAAACAAATTTACCCCGCTGATTTCTTAAATTGTCACAAGTCAAGTGCATGACTGTGGGGTCAATTTATCCCGTTGATTTTTTTTTTTGTTATATATGATGAAATAAATTTTGTGTGTATAATTTAGTAATTTGATTATACTCAATTTTTTTTTTATATATATATATATATATATATTCGATCAGGATCAAGAACATTCTTCTTAAATAACATTCTTTTATTAAAATTACGTCGTTTTGGAGGGACGCGGTGATATTTTTGTAAATACCGTATATATATATATATATATATATATATATATGATGTAATAAATTTTTTGTGAGTGTAATTTTATAATTTGATCCCATTAAATATTTATATATATATATATGATGTAATAGATTTTTTGAGAATATAATTTAAAATTTTGATCCCACTGATTTTTTTTCTGGCTTCGCCCATGACTGCTAGTCTTGTTGATTATATACTGATTTTCCTAAACTTCTCCTGCATGCACCTTAATTTATATCCACAAATCAAAAATGAAATGACTAATTACACTGCATAAACTTATAATTAGCAAACAGCTAGTTAAGTCACAAATTAAACTCAAGAAAAATCATATCATGGCTTAAATGGGAGAATCACAAAACAGGGTGGGGGTCAAGCATTAAAGAATTTTCAACAACATAAGAAGAGGAAAATGATATATAAGTTAATAAATTTTATGATAAAATTGGATTGCGACTATGTAGAACTCCAAGCGACAAAATAGATATATTTAACTATCACAGCATGAGGGCAAGCAATCAGAAACAAAATGCAAAATTAAAAAAAATAATATCCGGTTCGAGAAGGGGATTTGGTGTTGTCTCTAGGACTAAGGTTAAATTTCGCATCGAAGAGATGTATCATCTTCATTTCTGGGTGTAAAATTTTGCTTTATTTGGAAATTTTTGGATTTTATATTAATGTTTCAACTTTCAATTTCTAAAATATTTTTTTGCTATTATACGTAAACATGCCACGTGTTCAAATATGTCATCAATTTATGACGTGATAGGTTTAATTGAGCCAAAGTGAAAAAAATTGATAGTTTAATGACCTGATTAAAAAAATTAAAAAGTCAAGCACTGAAATGAAAAAATGTCAATAGTTTAGAGTAGTAATTTATATTTAATTTGAGTGTTCTTTTAACAAAGGTTCAAAATTCTTTTCATCTGAAATTAAATTATCTATCTATTATAACACTTATCTATTATAAATATTAATGTTCATACATATAGGGAGAGTCCTAAACACAAGGGTATTTGAATTTGGATTTAGGTTGAGTACTACTGAATTGGTACACTGGCATAGTATTAGATTCCTTTTTCTATTATATATAAAATGTAAATAAATAGGTGCTCAATTATTTATGGCCTATATCAAATTCTAATCCGAATCAAACTTCACAAGTGAACTGCTTCTTCTAACTTGAATTGGATTATATATGAGAGTTTTAATTTGAATTGAATTATGAAACTTAGAGAATTATATAATTTAAATACTAATGTTCACATGTATATATAGAGAGTCCTAAGATATACTATTGCACAACTGTTAGCTATGGCGTACTACAAATATAATAATATTAACAATGAATTTGTAGTTTATAAAATCTTAACTTTTTTATTCATTGTTTTAGTTATGTTCATCCACAAATCTCATCAGGTAGAAGAAGAACAAGGGTCATCTGATAATCTAATTAATCTTGATGACAAAGAAGCACGTCGTCTGCCTCCTGATAATGGTACACAAATTTATTTTTATTTATTTTGGGTAATTTAGAAATTGAATATTAATTATAGCTTAGGATTTTTATCCACTTGATCATAATATTGTGACCTATTTAACAGGGTTCGGGGGCAAAACTCCCGGCCGAACCAAATTTTTTGAATAATTTTGTGTTTTCCGATTACACATGTAAAACATGTATTTAGTTACAATAATGTTTTTAATAAAATAAGTAAGAACATTACATATATATATATATATATATATATATATATATATATACTTAATTCTTAATTATTTTAAAAATAATATAATATAAATTAATATTTATTATAAGAAGATTTGAGGAACATGAATATATAGAAGAGTGGAAGTGATATAAATGACATTGACAAAGTTTTTTTAAAAAAAATTTACACGCCTTCGGCAAAAATTTAGTTAATTAACCAAATAATCAACATTTAATTCTTATTGAATAGTAAAATTATTTATTTTATTTTATAGATATAGTTTATGTTTAAAGAAAACTGTATATGGTTATCATACCGTATTTCCCATGGAAGATGCATGCTAGAAGTAGAAGTGGTGTCACGCCACGATATATCATATATGAAGTCCAACAAGAATTTGGCTTTTTTGGGGGATAACTTAAAGTTGAAAAAAGATTGTAACAAAAGTATTTAAAAAACGCACGAAAAAAAGAATGACCATATTCATTGTACGGGTAGTAATTATAGTAGGAATTACTACTATAATTGTGCATAAAGAATTTAATTTTCATACACATACATATCATAATAATACATACAATATTATTTTTCTAATAATCACGTCCCAAATATACAACATGAATTAGTTACTTTCAGAACCTTCTTTATAATATTATTATAATATTTTAACTTTGTACTCTCATTTCAGTTATGTTTTATAGATCTCCTCAAATAAAAGAGGAAGAGGAGACATTTGAGCATAATTTGATTCATCTTGATGACAAGGTACCATGCCGCCTTCTAAACTCATCTATAATTTTAGGAAAGACTATCTTGAAAACAGCGTTGAATTGGGTGAAATGTTTTTATGATCCTCGGCCACATTCGTATGAAGAAGAGGTTCAGATGCAAAATCGCTATCAAAATCATCCCAAATTTTCATCTTGCCATGGGCTCCTTGGCAGATTGGCTACGTACCTCATCTAAATTATTGGAATATTAGTTTGACAAATACATATTATTTTCCCAATGACTATTTTCCGCTAAGTAGGATTTGACTAACGGACTAGTTTATATAAGTTTGTTTTACAAAATTTTGAGAACTTTTTATTGACATAATACATATATATACTATTGAAAATAATTTATATTAACATCATATTTACAATTGTACAATACATAAAAAAGAAATAGATAAACAAGTTGACATTAATATTTTTTATGATTTTTTTTTTTGCTTTATTGTGAAATTCATGCATACAAGTATAAATAGATAAGAAATTATAATTATATTTGTATTTGAATATGTATAATAATAATAATTATTATTAAATTTATTATTATTATTATATAATTTGTCCCTCTCCTTTTTTTTACTCTTTTTCTTAATTTTATTCTTTTAAGTTCTCTTATTTGAAATAAAAAAAATAGTAAATCTACGACAATACTAAAATTTCATTACATATATCAATGGAGATCACTTGATCGAACTTCCAAAGAATTGATAGACCCCCTTATTTCTTAATTTTTTTGATCACATATTTGGAATAAAAAAAGTTAAAAAATGTTATATCTAAGATTGTTTTGTAGCTAAATTTGTCTAATTCTAGAATGTGAACTGGTGCTAAGAAATTAAATGCGACACTTTGTATCCGAGTCATGCAGATTTGTGTTTTCTTGAGCATAAACCTAATTAGAAATTAAATGTGACACTTTGTATCCGAGTCAAGCAGATTTGTGTTTAATTATAATGTCATGTACATGTAAATATGTAATTAGCATTTGTAGTGCACTCGATACTTTTACCTATGAATGAATTAGCTTTTGACTATTATGACTAGTATTTGAAAAGAAAGTGTGGATTTCATGCATGCATCAAAGTTGCAAATCCATCCCCATAATATATGATGTTTTAGAGTTGTGTATAAAAATTAAGAAAATGATTGTATAGTATTTAATATATTATTATTTGTCTATAATATCTTTAAATTCTAATAATTACCATACTTATCTCATATTCTCTATAATATTTTTCCATTAGCGGTAGTTTTGAAAAGATTATAATTAATTCTCCTAAATTATATAAAACGATAAATAATTTAGAAAAATAAAATCATCTAAAACGTTATATATATTGTAGGACAGATCAAGTAATTCGTATATTGAAGTGAGAAGTATTGATGCATAAAATGAAAGACACTTGAAGGTTTGTATCATGTATAGTGATCGATATCTTCATATTAATATACAAACAATTAATGAATGCCTTCTAAGGATCACTAGCTTAAGTAGCCATTATTAAATCGTATCATTAGCTTAAGTAGCAGAGCTATTAAATCATCGCTTAAGCAACAATTAAGCAACAACTAATCGACTATTAGTCGTTCGTTCATTGTTGAAAGTGCAAGTCGACTGTTCGACTTGGTTGTTGTCGTAATGTCGTTTAACTTGAGCAATTAGTTGTCGCCTAGTTGATTTAGGTCGACAATTAGCCCGACTTGGTTTCTATTCAGGCGATTTGGAAACAAACCAAAAATTTAATTTACCCAACTCAGTTCCAAATTCCAATTGACCCATAAACAAGTAAATCCAGACAAAAAAACAAACATATCCAAAGTATGCGATCAAGGGTTAACTTCATCTTATAAAAAAAAACATTGGCAACAAAGAAGAAAAGGGAACTTACACGATCTAAACATCGATAATAAAAAAATATCGACCAACAACATAATTGTGTTTTGTGTTATGAAGATATCCATATAGCAAGTAGTTCAGGACCAAAAGTTATGATATGAGCAAAAATCTTAATAGGGATTTAATTTTTATTATCAATAATATTTAATAGTTTTTATTGCGAAATTATATTTTTTGTAAATTAATTGTAATTTGAAATTTTGAATATATATATATATATATATATATATATATATATATACACACACACACACACACATATATATATATATATATATATATAGAGAATGAGTATTGTAAATATTGTAAATAATTTGTCGATTTACTAGTGTTTGGTCGACTGGTCGTTGAAGCAGTCGGCCACCAACTCGCTTCAACTTAACGACTTTACAACTATGTTAACTAGTTAATTAAATAAGGATGTTGAAATGAATAAGGTAAGAATTGTTTTAAATGTGTTTTGGAGTAAGTAATGACTTTACAACTATGTTAAGTAGTTAAATAAGAATGTTGAAAAGAACAAAGTAAGAAGTGTTTTAAATGTGTTTTGGAGTAAGTAGTCGACATTATAACTATGTTAAGTAGTTAAATAAAGATATTAAAATGAACAAGGTAAGAAGTGTTTTAAATGTGTTGGAGTAAGTACGTAGTCACATTTACACTCCTCTCAACAATTATGAGTAGGTTTCAAAAGGATGAATGAAATTGGTTATGTTCTTATAAGTTTGGTTTAGAAGTTGTGCACAAGTTATTTAAGAACTTAGTTATTTTCATGTGTAATAATTGAAGTATGTATTTGTAACCTTTTAAAATTACCGGTCATATTTTTTTGTCTATATAAATTTTATTATTATTGTTTATTGACAGTGGGAAAATATTTTAAATGTTAAATTAATGTCAAGTCTAAAACATCAATGTAAAATAATAGAGTAGTTTCTTTGTTAGTACATATATAAAGAACGTAGTAAAAGCAAAGGGGGCGGAACAAAGAAAATTATGAAGTACACTTCTCTGATTTGTTTCTTTTAATTGAGATTAGCATCTAGGTGTATATTTTTGGTTCCTGCTCACACCCAATCCTCTAATTACCTACACAATTCCCAATATAAAAACTCAATATATTTAACATATAATTATTGCAAAATTTGACAAGATAACAGTGCAAATATGAAAACTCAATATATTAAATATAATTATTGTTTATTCCTTGGTTCAAAGGGGATGAACAAATAATGATGAAGCTGGTATATGGCACCCTTGGCATGATATGATTCTACTTCTTGGTATATGGCACCCGCATGATATGATTCTACTTCTTGGTATATGGCACCCTTGGCATGATTGTGACATTTAGGCTGTGTTTGTGAGTTTTAATTCGGAGGAAAGGGAAGGGAAAGTTGTTCTTTTCAAAAAATTATTTAGAAAGAAGAGCTTTCCCTTCCCTCCAAAACAAAACTCACAAACACAGCCTAAATGTCACAATATCCTGAGCGGTTACATATGCAGTAGTTAAAGATGTTCTAAGGAATATTTGAGCATGTTTTAAACTACTTTCCCTAGCAGGAAAATAACAGCAATTGCAAATGAAACATTGTGTTTTCACTCGATATGAGTAAACCATGCACCAAAGCTAAGTGTCTCACCCACGAATCCGATCTCTCAACTCTTCATCAGAAATCTTGGTCCTTGCATAGCCAAAAATGTACACTTCATGTGACTGCAAAAATCCCTGTGCAAATTCATCCCAATTCCAAATTAGCTTAAAACAAAAAATAACAAAGTAAGTAATTTACAGGCACCAAGAAGTAGAATCATATCATGCCAAGGGTGCCATATACCAGCTTCATCATTATTTGTTCATCCCTTTGAACCAAGGAATAAACAATAATTATATTTAATATATTGAGTTTTCATATTTGCACTGTTATCTTGTCAAATTTTGCAATAATTATATGTTAAATATATTGAGTTTTTATATTGGGAATTGTGTAGGTAATTAGAGGATTGGGTGTGAGCAGGAACCAAAATTATAAGAAGCGAGAAGTATAAGAAGGGTGCCAAAATTCTTTTAATTAACAAAATTCACCTTTTTTTTATTGGTAAAAAGGTTAGGAATAGTTTTGTACAACTAATTAATGTATCTATAAAAGAGACCTTTGTAAAAAAAGATTAAATGACACTTTTTCAAAAACATGACAAATAGGGGGTTAATTTGCAATATAGTTCTCTTTTTTTAAAAGAGTTTCATTTGCCAAAAATCCACCAAATAATGCCACTTCTAATGATTGTAATTTAAAAATTGATACCATGTTTTACTATCACAATGTTATCATTTATGTCACGACGGATAAACTAACATTAATTAATTTTAAGAATAAATTTTAAATATAAAAACAAAAATATATCATTAATATGTAAAAGAAAATTAAAATGGAACTTTTCTTTAAATATCGATTGATCATACCACTGTTAGTTATAAATGGCTAAGATCCCTATATAATTAAGTATTCAACTTAAAAACTGCATGTTAAATCCACACAAGACTTGTGTCCCACCCAACTCTGAGCTCTGACCACCCACGACTTATGTACCACCCACCTACCTAGCTAGTTGGTGAACGAACTTATTTTTGAAACCGAAGTACTAATATATATTAATCACTTGATTAATTAGGCATAAAAAGTCTACACATATATCTGTTGAATAAATTATATAAGAACGTGTTATTGCATAGAATAAAATAAAAATAATAATCATAATGAATTGAGAGAATACATCTGATATGTATCAAGATTACGTTGCGCGTAAGAGTGAAGGTTTTCAATTGTCTCTCTCAATCTTATGATGGATGTATAGGCGTGTATAAAGTTCTTGAGACGACAATTGAGACCAAACCCTAACTGTTTTATATATAGAATAGTTAAGGGTTAAAATCGTCCATCAAGATTATAAAACCCTATGGCCTATTATGCCAAATTAAATATTAGTAATAATATGAGTTAAATTTTTCTAAGTCACTGTACTTTACGTCAACTTACAAATGGGTCATTGAACTTTTTTTCTTACAATTAACTCATTGTACTCGACTTTTCTAACAAACTATTAGAAAATCAGTTAAGTCAGGTTGAATTTAAACGGTTTGTCACGTAAGCAGCTGACTTGTGAAAAAAAAGCTTATGTGTTGAGAATTATCCTATATGGCCTTGATTACGTGGATTTAGAGGAAAAAAATTATGGACAAAATAAAAGAATTATTTTAAAGTATAATTTAAATTAGTAAAGTTGGCCAAAAAAATAAGAAAAAAAAAAAATAGATTAAAAGACAATTTACACCCCAAACTGTACTCTCTATTTACTTTTGCACCCAAACTTAAAAAGGTGTCTAAGTACACCCCAAACTTCATTATACGTAACAAAACGCACACTTTCTTCACTTAACCTGTCAAAAGTGACCGGCTAAGGCCGTAACACAAGTTTGAGGTACAAATTGTCTTTTTGTCTTAAAAATTAGCAAAAATAATTAATTTTAAATAAAATAAAATAATTTTAAAATAATTAATTTTAAAATAAAATAAAATAATTAATTTTAAAATAAAATAATAAAATTAAAATAAATATTTGGAATTAATGATTAATAATTAATTTTAAAAAAAACAGAATTGTAAAACAGAATTTTTTTTGTTAAAATTTCTGTTTTTACAAAAAAAAATTTTAAAAATTTCTGTTTTTACAAAAATTGTGCTTACAAAATTGTAAAATTGTAAGCAGCCAGGTTCTCCAAAGACCGACTACAATCCAAAACAAATTTACCCCGCTGATTTCTTAAATTGTCACAAGTCAAGTGCATGACTGTGGGGTCAATTTATTCCGTTGAATTTTTTTTTTTGTTATATATGATGAAATAAATTTTGTGTGTATAATTTAGTAATTTGACTATACTGAAATTTTATATATATATATATATATATATATATATATATATATATATATATATATATATATGTGTGTGATGTAATAAATTTTTATGAGTGTAATTTTATAATTTGACCCCATTAAATATTTTATATATATATATATATATATATATATGATGTAATAGATTTTTTGAGAATATAATTTAAAATTTTGATCCGACTGATTTTTTTTCTGGCTTCGACCATGACTGCTAGTCTTGTTGATTATATACTGATTTTCCTAAACTTATCCTGCATGCACCTTAATTTATATCCACAAATCAAAAATGAAATGACTAATTACACTGCATAAACTTATAATTAACAAACAGCTAGTTAAGTCACAAATTAAACTCAAGAAAAATCATATCATGGCTTAAATGGGAGAATCACAAAAGAGGGTGGGGGTCAAGCATTAAAGAATTTTCAATAACAAGAAGAGGAAAATGATATATAAGTTAATAAATTTTATGATAAAATTGGATACGTAGAACTCCAAGCGACAAAATAGATATATTTAACTATCACAGCATGAGGGCAAGCAATTAGAAACAAAATGCAAAATTAAAAAATATATATATATATATATCCGGTTCGAGAAGGGGATTTGGTGTTGTCTCTAGGACTAAGGTTAAATTTCGCATCGAAGAGATGTATCATCTTCATTTCTGGGTGTAAAATTTTGCTTTATTTGGAAATTTTTGGCTCTTATATTAATGTTTCAACTTTTAATTTCTAAAATATTTTTTTGCTATTATACGTAAACATGCCACGTGTTCAAATATGTCATCAATTTATGACGTGATAAATTCAATTGAGCCAAAGTGGAAAAAATTGATAGTTTAATGACCTGATTGAAAAAATTAAAAGGTCAATCACCGAAGTTGAAAAATATCAATAATTTAAGGTAGTAATTTATATTTAATTTGAGTGTTTTTTTAACACAGGTTCAATTGAACCAAAGTGTAAAAATTATTAGTTTAATGATCTTATTAAAAAAATTCAAAGGTCAATCACCGAAATAAGAAAAGATTAATAATTTAAGATAATAATTTATATTTAAGTCGTATATAAATATACAGGAGTAAGTACCAGTTCTGTATTTTGTTATGGGAGGAAACAGGGCTAAACAAAGCGAAGATGGTAACAAAATTCTTCATCATGTGAAATTAAATTATCTATCTATCATAACACTTTTTCGGCTCTCGTAAATTTATAGAATTGGAATTTGTAAATAAGTAGTTGCCTACAGCCGAGTCTGAGTGTCTATCAAAATCAAATCCCTTAATTATATCAAACTCCTAATTTCCAATTTCAATTGGAATATTTATCATACTCCTCCTATTTACAAAAATAGTACTAAAAAAAATTAATTATCTATTTTATAAAGAGAGTGCAGTAAAAATAATTATAGTCTCTCCTATATTTTCTCACTCATATTCTATAATTTTTATTTAAAATTTATTTATTTTAATTACACACAATGCGTATTTTATAATTTTTATATAAAATTGATGTATTAATTTATTTTAATTGCGCACACAAAGCGTATGACACCAATACTAATTTTAATAATGAATACATAATAATAAAATTATAATTACAAACTTAAGTATATTATGTCATTTAGACTGCTATTAATAAAATGATAATTCATTTAATGGGCCTGCTTAATGGACCTTGAGTAAAATAATATAAATGAAAACGAAAAGTTTATACATTTCATGGACATTAATTATTGTCATTCTTGACAAATTTGAATGTATTCATTTAAAATTTATGTTTTTATTAATAAAATAAAATTTATATTTTATTATAAATGATAAATTTATTTTATTATAAAAGATAAAATTTATTTTAGTGTAAAAGATAAATTTATGTTTTATAATAAAAGATAAATTTATTTTATTATAAAAGATAAATTTATCTTTTATTCAAACTTATCTTATTTTTACATTATATATTTATAAAAATAAGTTTATCTTTTATTCAGCACTTATCTTATCATTATCTTTTATTTTTATATTATGTATCATTATCTTTTATTTTTACATTATGTATACATAAATATAAACTTATCTTTGCATGGCATATGGGCTATATGGGGAAAGATATTATCACGCCGCTACAAATCAGATTTATGTGACAGCCCCTAATTTAATTAGGGCAATAATGTAATTTGCAAACAGACAAAAAAAAAAGAATTTGGCCACATGTCAGAAGTAATAGGAGAAAACTTAACCAAATCACGACCTTCCATTGTCCGGATCAACCAGAATCAATTTGTTTCTTTGAACAGTGTCCATGGCAAACGTTTGCCATGGATGAATACCTATATATATATATATATATATATATATATATATATATATATATATGTGTGTGTGTGTGTGTGTGTGTGTGTGTGTGTGTGTGTGTGTGTGAACATTAGTATTTGAATTATATAATTCTCTAAGTTTCATAATCCAATTCAAATTAGAACTAGCAGTTCACTTAAGAAGTTTGATTTTGATTAGAAGTCCATAAATAATTGAGCACTTATTTATTTACATTATACATATATATATATATATATATATATATATATATATATATATATATATATATATATATATATATATATAAGGAATAATGGGAAAAGGAATGTAATACTATGCCACTGTACCAATTAAGTAGTATTTAACCTAAATTCAAATTCAAATACCCTTGGGTATAGTTGTGCGATAAAAATCTAAAACAGATTCCTATCTAAGAAGAACAACTCACCTTGTACGCCGTTTTCCACCGTCTGATTACTGAGATTTTTTTTTTCCAAATTCAAACACAAGCTACTAATCTACTACTCTGCTCCATTGGATCATAACCTCTGTGTCTGAAAATTTGCCTCTATATCTGAATTATATACCTGATATGTAGATAACATAAGTGATTTGAGGAGTAAAAAGGTTGAGAATTATATTACATGATACTAATACGACTTCATTGTCAAAGTCTCTGAGCCCCTTCAAATTGGAACTCAACAATTCATTATCTCAATATAACACATAACTCAAATACACAATATTTGGTATGATTATTTTTACACATACTCGGCACCCTTCTAATACTTCTCGCTTCTTTGGCACCCTTGACATGGGTGTATATTCTTGGTTCCTGCTCACACCCAATGCTCTAATTACCTACACAATTCCCAATATGAAAACTCAATATATTTAACATATAATTATTGCAAAATTTGACAAGATAACAGTGCAAATATTAAAACTCATTATATTTAACATATAATTATTGTTTATTCCTCAGTTCAAAGGGGATGAACAGATAATGCTGAAGGTGGTATATGGCACCCTTGGCATGATATGATTCTACTTCTTGGTGCTCGCAAATTACTTACTTTGTTACGAACCTGTAACAATTTCTATGTTTTCATACTATGAAAACCTAACACCTCACATCCAATGCTCTGAGCCTACATATCCACTTACAACAAACAACAAAACGAACCTAGATTACAATCATCATGACCCCATTTACTTTATTCTCCTTCTTCTTTTTGTTATTTCATACTTCAATATATAGTTGCATCCACCGAAACACCACCCACAACTATTATAAAATGAAGTTGATTCCTCGCCACTCTATTTCTCCTCCAGCAATAGTCAAGACTGATTATAATGATTATGATTATGACTACGAAAATGATGGAAGCGTCCTGGCTTTTCTTAGTCCAGATGAAGAAGAAAACATTTTTCTAGCGAGCATCCAAATTGGGGAACCGTCAGTACCCCTGCTCATGTTACCTGACACCGGAAGTAGCTTAACGCTTGATAACTCTACATTGTGCATCAGGTATGAGGGCACAATTGTTCAACCGTACGATCCATCTGCTTCATCCACATATGAGCATATCTCATGTAATTCCAAGTGCTGTCGAAGAGTGAAAGGTCATTGAAGAAGACTAGATACAGAAAAGCTTAGATTTTTCACATATGATCAAGGAATAACAACCATTCCCAAAGCAGTTGTAGGCTGCATAACCTCCTACCAAAGCACTTCAACACCTTTTAGTGGACTTTTAGGACTTGGATACGGTAAAGTATCCATATTCCATAATATGAGTACCCCAATTTTTCCTATTGTGTGGGCAGTGTATTTGATGGTGATGACAAATATAACCATCTTATTTTAGGTAAGGGGGCAAAAATATTAGGATATTCAACCCCAATTACAGTGAGAAGCTTGGGCAAATATTTTTTTAACTCTGGAAAAGTACAAGTGTGGGGGAAAAACAACTCAATATACACCCACAAATATTTAAACCAATTAGTATTTATAGTGGTGGAGTTGTTATTGATAGCGGTACCTCGCTTACTTATATGGTACGTGAAGCTTATGAAGTGCTGGAATTCGAAATCAAAAATATAATGGCCGATTTTCAACTGGTGAATGATAAGCTAATGTGTTGTGAAGGAAGTATAAGAGACATTAAAATATTCCCGGTGGTCACTTTCCACTTTGCGCAAGCGACCGTTTTGCTACTTGATGTGGAGAGTATATTTGTTTCTTTCAGGTTCGTCTCTGTCGTATTCTGCTTAGCTGTGAGACCATCTGATAGCTATAACTTTGAATCTTTAACTATTATAGGAATGCTTGCTCAGCAAAAGCATAACATCGCGTATGACGTCACTCAAATGAGGTTTTATATCGACAGAATTGACTGCAAATTTGTTGATGATTAGTTTTATATATATCAATTAATGAAATCATAACTTTCTTTGTTCCGTCCCCTTTGCTTTTACTGCATTCTTTATATGTACTAACAAAGAAACTACTCTATTTTAAATAACTTGTGCACTTCTAAACCAAACTTATATATATCCTCTGTAACTTCGTATTTTAAACTCTGAATATAAGAACATAACCAATTTCATTCATCTTTTTGAAACATTCTCATAATTGTTGGGAGGAGTGTTAATGTGACTACTTATTCCAAAACACATTTAAAACTCTTCTTAGCTTGTTCATTTCAATATCCTTATTTAACTACTTAACATAGTTGTAAAGTCGACTACTTACTCTAAAACACATTTAAAACACTTCTTACCTTATTCATTTCAACATCCTTATTTAACTACTTAACATAGTTGTAAAGTCGTTAAGTTGAAGCGAGTTGGTGGCCGACTGCTTCAGCGACCAATAAACTAGTCACTAGTAAATCGATAAATTATTTACAATACTCATTATATATATATATATATATAGTCAAATGTTCAAATTACAATTAATATACAAAAATTATAATTTCATAATTAAAACTATTAAATATCATTGATAATAAAAATTAAATCCCTATTAAGATTTTTGCCCATATCATAACTTTTGGTCCTGAACTACTCGCTATTTGGATATATTCATAACACAAAACACAATTGTTGAAGTGCAACTTTTGTTGCCAGTGTTTTTTCTTTATATGCTGAAGTTAACCCTTGCTCGTATACTCTGGATATATTTGTTTTTTGTCTGGATCTTTAAGTGGGTGAGTTACTTGTTTATGGGTCGATTGGAATTTAAAATTAAGTTGGGTAAATTAAAATTTTAGTTTGTTCCCAAATTGTTTGAATAAATACTAAGTCGGGCTAATCGTCGACCTGAGCCAACTAGGCGACAACTAATTGCTCAAATCGGACGACATTACGACAACAACCAAGTCGAATTGTCGATTTGCACTTTCAACAATGAACGGACGACTAATAATCGACTAATTGTCGCTTAAGCAATGATTTAATAACTGCTACTTAAGCTAGTGATCCTTAGAAGGCATTCATTAATTGTTCGTATATTAATATGAAGATATCGATCATTATACATGATACAAACCTTCAAGTGTCCTTCATTTTATGCATCAATACCTCTCATTTCAATATACGAATTACTTCATCCTTCATATAATATACGTTTTAGATTATTTCATTTTATCTAAATTATTTGTCATTTTATATTATTTAGGAAAATTAATTACAATCTTTTCAAAATTACCCCTCATGAAAAATGTTACTGATGAGAGAGAGTATGGGATAAGTATGGTAATTATTAGAATTTAAGGGCATTATAGACAATTGATATTATATTTAATACTAAACAATCAATTTCTTAATTCTTATGAACAACTCTAAAACGTCAACTTTGATGCATGCATGTAATACACACTTTCTTTTCAAATACTAGTGCATAGTAGTCAAAAGATAATTCATTCATAGGTAAAATTATCGAGTTCAACACAAATGCTAATTACACGTACATGACATTATAATTAAACAACTAATTAGGTTTATGCTCAAGAGAACACAAATCTGCATGGCTTGGGTAGGCCTGCCAATTTAGTTGGTTAACTATTTGATCAATCCTTATTAATTGGAATTAAATGGGATGATTAATTATTTTTATTTATTTAAGTTGGATAAAGTTTGTACCCATATTTCTAAAAAGAAATATAGGCCCAAACCAATTAATTATTTTTTGATCCATATTTCATTTTAAATTCAAATTCAAAATTTATTTCCTTATCTACTCTTGGCCTAGCTAAATTCATTAATAATTATAGCTTAAGACGTACAGGTATACATAGCAAAATTAGAAAACAACATAAGCTATATAAATTATGTTCAAATTTGCATTTCAATCTCGGTTTCAACTAATTTACATATAAGGGACAAATATGAAAAGAAATATATTCTTAACATTCATAAATATTTAAATGATGAGTATTTTTGTGGAAACAAAGGAAGTACCATTTTATTAATGTGATAGACTTTATGAATATATAAATAATATACTCCATCTGTTCCAAAATATAGTATAAATATTAATATTCTAATAGTTAATTTGAAACACTTTTAAGTTTAAATGTTATATGATTCATTTAGTTTTTGCCCATATGAATATTATAAATTGTTTGAGTACTGTACTATTATATATATATATATATATATATATATATATATATATATATATGTGTGTGTGTGTGTGTGTGTGTGTGTGTGTGTGTGTGTGTGTGTGTGTGTGTGTGTGTGTGTGACGTCCTCAAAATTAGGTATACATCACCCATTTTAAGTCGCCGGATACATGGTACAAAATTCAAATACAACTTCATTTATACAACTGTTGAGCTGTCGTATAGAATACGAACACAATTAACTATGAGTTTTAATACAAATGTATGTAACTCTCATGGTACCTCGACCACAACCTTACAATGATACTTTATATAAAAGTATAGTTAAAAACTGTTTTAGAAATTAAAATATTTGGGAAGTGCTCAAGGAAACCTTCATACATGGGAGGCCATGCGTCTAGGTTATGATAGATATCATATGTCCACAAAATTATCCTTGGTTGACCCAAAAGTCCCCAAAGAAAAACAAGAAGATTACAATCATCTTCTTTCCAATTGTGAGTCTTCTCTTGACATATAAATATATCCGTTGTCTCCAAGTGAAAATTATATTTCAAATATACTCCAAGATCATATAGGTAGTGCCCGTAGATATATTCAGCAAGTGGATGCGCACAACCCTGTTTTATGATAACACGAGGTTGTATGTCATTAGACATCTTGTATGATAGTGGCAAAACACCCTTCCAAAGTTAGGTTCGCCTCACCCTATTTGATTCACCAAATATAACTACTAAATGATGTATAGAATACAACACACTTTTCTATCTTTGTTTAGGAGAACCTCTACATGTACTAGAGATCACCGCTCTATTCCCATGTTATCCCCGTCAATTCGCAAGAACACTCTTACTAAGTAATACTCTTATTACCTGAAAGGAATTATGAAGCAGAAGGGTGAGCACAACTATCCCAGTAAAGAGTATCATGACTAAAGATAATTAAATTATCAATAGCTTTCATCAATAATAAATCAGAGATTTAGAATATATGACAGATAATAAAACTTTTAAACCATAGTTACAGCGGAACGAGCAATCCATTAGAAGAGTCAAATAGACCATAAGGTCTATTATCTTTTCTATGTTAAAAGTCCACCAATAATATTTTATCCTTGTAACATCAATCAACAATTCCCGTCCACGATCATGTGAATAACTCATAATCACAATTGTGATTCTAAATTCCTCTTCGCACCTCTGTAGATTTAAGATAATTTTTATCACCAAACATCAAAAATCATGGTTATACCAAATCACAATTCCTCGTCAGAATCATTTAATCATCTTGCACTACTACCAAAGATATTCATTATTATCACATCCATGAATTAATATTTTATTGTTGAGACTCATTTCAATAATTAATCCACATCATCGAATCATCCATGCACCACACGGTGCCAAGGATATTCTTTAAGATCACGACCACTTAATTATCCATGCACTACTACCAAAGATAATCGTGTTTTCATCAACTATCCCCGATCATGCCATCAAAAATTCATCTTTTCTGACTACTACTAAAGAGAATCCATAGCCATAATCATACCAAAAACTATCCATCAATGCACTACGGGCCAATGAGGACTTTTTTCACATCTTTTGTAACATTACGGTTATGATTATACCAAATAATCCTCGATCATAATCATACCAAGTCCATCTATGTACTACAGGCCATATATGACTTTCAACATAATATAAGCATGAAGATGATGACAATATTATAAGCATTGGTCAAAATAAATCAAGGATAAATATTAAAGACTTTAAATTTATCTAAACATTATCAGTCACTTAATAAAATCACAATCTAATATTGTTAATATTATAACAATATTTTAATCACTCCTTAAATTTATAAACAATTTAATTTAATTGTTTACACTTTTTTAAATAATGCATTTAATCATTCAAAATACCATACTCATAAGATTTCATCACCAATAATTAAATTACTCATCAAAAATCTGCATATACCTTATATAGGATTTTCAAGCCATAAAATCCTATTTACCAATTTTTCAATTTCAAATAACATATTTAATTCATATGTTCATAACTAAACTATTTTCATGAAAAATACCAAATCAGTCCCAAAAATTATTTTTTTCTGGGATTAAGCAGAATATAGACCCATATTGAACATATATTTTTCTCGGAATTTTTAAAATTCATTTACTATATTTCAAAAATCAATTTCTAATTAATTTCTTAAGAAATTAGCTACCTCAAGGTTAACTCCAGAAATTTCCAAATCTTGGCAGGATCTTACACATGTTAACGTGAGCTTCCAGTTTAAATTTCATGGTCATCGGAGTTATAGAACACCGGTTATAGCATTTTTCATCGGAACAACCTAAATATTGAAATAGTCATAACTTGCTCATTTTAAGTCGGAATGAACTCATTTTTGGACAGTAGGTACTTTATACCATATATTTTCATGTTCCAAAAGGCCAGAATTTTTCTCATAATTTAAGTGGCCGAAAATGCCCTTTTAAAGTTTCTGGCAATAGTTTTTTGACACTTTTCTGTTTTTGACTCATTTACTAAAATCAGTCCACACGAAAATCTACAACACTTTTTCTAGTGATTCCACTTGGATAAGTTAGAAAACTCATAGATCTAACTTTAGAACTTGACCACACTCAAAAATTCGAATTATTATAGGAGATATGGTCAATTGAATTTCATACTCTATTTTTACCACAATCTAATTTTCAACCCTTTGTGATTTCTAAGAAACTTTCATGTTTTCACATAATAGCCAACATAACTCATCATAACAATGACATAATAATTCAATAAAATAAGTTCAAGAATAAGTTTTAAAGATTTATAAGTTAATTTATCCTGAACTCAATAATGTCCAAATTGTCAAAATGATACTACTTTGTGGAGTAAAATTCAAGAATGCTCAGAATAATATTTTCATGAAAAGATACTGGATGAAGCCCAATTATCAAGGATATTCCACTAATTTCATAGAGTATAGAAGTCAAAGTTTTAACCAACTGAGTATAATAAATAATGGAATAACAAAAGAAATCACCAGCACGCGATGATCCGCATACGCAAAGTTATTCCAATGTAATAATAAATAACGGAATCGGTCCCACAGTAAAACGCATGCATGTGATATTCAAATGTAATAATAAATAACTGAATCAGTCCCACAGAAACGCATGCACGAGGATATTCCAATAGAATAATAAAGATGGAACCAGTCCCACGAAAACGCATGCAGACAAGATATTCCAATGTAATAATAAAGAATGAAATAATGTAATAATTTCACCAAGTATAGGGTAGCAGCAGATACAAAAGTTATTCCAATGTAATAATAAATAATGGAATAACAGAAGTTCTCTTCATGAATACAAAAGAAATAATACCCCTTACCGTAAAAGAAACTGAATATAAAAGTAGGGAAATAGCAGAATACTTTTCTATAGTTTCTCTATAATTTCTCTCTCTAGAGTTTCAGTGAATTCGTAAGAAATAATGAAGGAATGAGCTTCTATTTATAGAAGAATGGAATGCATAGTAACTAATTCATGAACGGTCCAGATTGATTTACTTTTAAATGGATGGTCCATATTGGTTTACTATTAAAACTTAAAGCAACGGTCCATACTGATTTACTATTAAAACTTTAAACTAACGATCCATATTGATTTACTATTAAAACTTTAAACCATCGATCCATATTAATTTACTATTATAACTATCTACCAGCGGTCCATATTGATTTACTATTATATCTTCAACCAACGGTGTGAAAAATTAGCACATCTCCTCATGGAATAATATTGTACCCAAAAATAATTTGGACCGAAAAGAAATATATTTTACGGGTGAATAGTACTCCATGAATAAGAATCAGAATAGTAACTCATGAATAGAACTCATGAATAGTAACTCATAAATAGTAACTCGTGAATAGTAACTCATGAATAAGAATCGTGAATAAGACTCGATTACTAAAAGTGTCCCAATAATTCATTGAACAATACTAAATGACTTCTCACATAAATATCAATAATCAATAACCGTGTATTACTATGCAACCACGCCAGACATCGTAATTTTAACACCGGGTGTTTCAACAGTTAACGGTAAAACTTCCGTCGTTATTTTCATAAAGTATTTTTGTCGTTTTCTCAATCTGACAATAATTCTATTGTGGGGTCCACCAATGATTGTACCGTCGTACGAATATTCCCCGACAAAAAGAATATTTTATATCAACTTGTTTATTTTGCAAAAAAAAAAAATTCACATATTACCCTTAACTTTAAATTTTTTCCAATTTAACTATTTACCAAAATAGAAAAATTGAATACTTTTATTTCATAAAATTCGGGGTCTCACAATCACCCCTCCTTATGAAATTTCGCCCTCGAAATTTACGTACGTACCTGATATTCGAAAAGAGGAGAATACCTTGCTTTCTTTTCAGATTGTACCTTCCCGGTAATTTCCTCACTACCATGATTTTCCAATTTCTCATATCCTATATTTCAGATATCATTCTAGAATATAGCTTCAAAACAAAGGTTAATTAACATATCATAATTTGTCAACTTATCAAGTGAACAATTTTAGCTTAGGTAAGTCACACACTAGCGAAGTATATAACTCGTCTCTCCCTTCCTAGTTCTAGACTCTTATATCCGCCAGCGACCATATCCCTAAGCTCTGATACCAACTGTGACGCCCCCCAAAATTAGGTATACATTACCCATTCTGAGTCGCCAGATACATGGTACAAAATTCAAATACAACTTCATTTATAATAATTGTTGAAATGTCAGATAGAATACGACCCGATTAATATGAGTTTTAATACAAATGTATGTAACTCTCATGGTACCTCGACCACAACCTTACAATGATACTTTTTATATAAAAGTATAATTAAAAGCATTTTAGAAATTAAAATCTTTGGGAAGTGCTCAAGTAAACTTTCGTATATTTGGGAGGCCATGCTGCCTCAGGTTATGATAGATATCATATGTCCACGTAATTATCCTGGTTGACCCAAAAGTCTCCAAAGAAAACAAGAAGATTCTTATCATCTTCTTTCCAATTGTGAGTCTTCTTAACATATAAATATCTCCGTTGTCTCCAAGTGAAAATTATATTTCAAATATACTCCAAGATTATATAGGTAGTGCCCAGTAGATATATTCAAAGAAGTGGATGCGCATAACCCCTGCTTTTTATGATAACACGAGGTTGTATGTCATTAGACATCTTGTATGATAGTGGCAAAACACCCTTCCAAAGTTGGGTTTCATTTCACCCTATTTGATTCACCAAATATAACTACTAAATGATGTATAGAATACAACACAATTTTTTAAAACTTTTAGAGAGAACCTCTGACTAGAGACCACCGATTCTATTTCCTCGTTATCCCCATTCAACCTAAGAACACTCTTACTAAGAACACTCTTATTATTACCGAAAGGAATTGTGAAAGAAGGGTGAGCACAACTAGCCCAGTAAAGAATATCATGGCTAAAGATAATTAAATTATCAATAGCTTTTATCAATAATAAATCAGAGATTTAGAACATATGACAGATAATAAAACTTTTCAACCATAGTTGCAGCAGAACTAGCAATCCATTAGAAGAGTCAAATAGACCATAAGGTCTATTATTTTCTCTATGTTAAAAGTCCACCAATAATGTAAGACCCCAACTTTTTGAATAAAGATGAATTTTTTATAAATATTATTTTTAAATATTATAGAGTGAAATTGATATAATAGTTGTGGGTAATATTTATAAATTTTGCAAAGTACGCAAGTTGTTATATAATATTCGATTGGTCGGGGAATATTCGTTTTAACAGGGAATATTAGTACAACGGCACAATCATTGGTGGACCCCACAACGGGATTATTGTCGGATTGAGAAAACGATAAAAATACTTTATGAAAATAACGGCGGAAGTTTTACCGTTAACTGTTGAAACACCCTTGTTAAAAAAATAAAGAATGTCTGGCGTGGTTGCATAAGAAAGACACCAGTATTGATTATTGATGCTTACGTGATAAGTCACTCAGGTTTTGTTGGTATTATTAATGTAATAATACGTAAAATCTTTTTATATAAAACTCGAATACTTTTATAAAGTTATTCTATAAATAGAATATATTATATTCTATTACGCATAGTATTGTATATAGTGTCTGCATAGTGTTTTGTATATAGTAAAATCTTTTTATATAAAATAGAATACTTTTATAAAGCTATACTTTTTATTAGACAATAATTAGAATATATTATATTTTATTATGCATATAGTGTTTGCATAGTAAAAATTTTTATAAAGTTATTCGTTTTATTAGATTATAAATAGAATATATTATATTTTATTTAAAAGATTTTGCTTTAAATATGGACCGTCCGGTTTAAAGTAAATCAACTGGATTGTTCATGAGTTAGTTACTACGCAAAGACATTTTTCTATAAATAGAAGCTCATTTCTTCATTATTTTCTTATTTAATTCACCGAAACTACAGAGAGAAAATTATAGAGAAAGAAGAAAAGATTTCTCGCCTACTTAACTATTCTTATATTCATTCTTTTATGGTAAGGGGTGTTATTCTTTCTTATTCATGAAGAAAAACTGTTGTTATTCCATTGCTTATTATTACATTGGAATAACTTTGTATCTGTGATCTACCCTATACCGGTGACATTCTTCTATTATTCCGCCTTTTACTATTCATTTGGAATATCTTGTTCATGCATGCTTCTGGGATTCGATTTCATCTTTATTATTCTGTTGGAACATCTTGTTTGTCTGTAATTTCGCTTTAACTTTGGTTTCGTTATTTAGTATTACATTGGAATAACCCGTCATGCAAAGTACCGCACGCATGATGATTTTTGTTGTTATTCAATTCTTTATTATTCTCGTTGGAACATCCCGCTTGCAAGTTTAATTTCTTTGACTGGTCCCGTTATTTAGTATTCTCGTTGGAATAACCTTGTTCTATGCAAGTACCGCATGCATGATGATTTTTTTGTTATTCCATTCTTTATTATACTCGGTTGGTTAAAGTTTTGACTTCTATACTCCATGAAATTAGTAGAATATCCTTGATATTTACGCTTCATCCAAAGATCTTTTCATGGAAATATTCTTCCGATCATTTTTGAATTTTACTCTACAAAGCAAAGATCATGTTGACAATTTGGACATTAGTAGTTCTTGGACAAATTAATTCTTGAACTTGTTTTATTGAATTCTTATATCATTGTCATCATCCTCATGTTTATATTATGTTGAAAGTCATTTGTGGTTCTGTAGTGCATAGATGGACTTGGTATGATTATGACCGTGGTTATTATTGTAATCATGGACCGTAATGTTACAAATGATGTGGTAAAAGTCCTCATTGGCCCGTAGTGCATTGATGTACTGAGTTGTTGGCATAATCATGACCATTAATGAATACACAAATATTCTTGGCCCGTGAAGTGCATGGATAATTGTGGTCGTGATACTAAAAAGAATATCCTTGGCCGTAGAGTGCAGGGGTAATTCGATGATGTGGAATATTTATTAAGTCGAGTCTCGCCGATAATAAAGATGATGAAAAACCTTTTAATCATAAAAGATAGTAGATTTTATTTTCTACTTGACTCTTTTAATGGATTGCTTGTTTCACCGCAGCTTAAACTTGATGTCTATTATATTTTATCGGTTTAACATTGTTGGAGACTAATGATAATTTATTTTGCATTATCTTAGTCATAATATTTCTTCTTCGGGCTAGTTGAGCTCACCATTTCTTTTCACGTTTGTTCTCTTCAGAAATGAGAATATAAATTTGGACGAGTCGGGAAGCGGAGTGATGGTCCGAGGAGGATAGATTAGTAGTCCTCACTATTACGTGAAATAGTGTGATAATAATTGTAATGAGGACTCCTTTTGAGTTTGTATAATCTCTAGTAGATATTATTTGTATTCAAACTCACGGTTTATGTTTTGTCGTATTGTACACGCAGCGGTTGTATTAATAAGTTGTATTTGAATTACATACAATGTATCCAAGACCCAAGATGGGTGATGTATACCTAATTTTGGGGGCGTCACAAATAATGTTTTTTTCCCTGTAACATCAATCAACAATTCCCGTCCACGATCATGTGAATAACTCATAATCACAATTGTGATTCTAAATTCCTCTTCGCACCCAGGACGAAGATAATTTTCATCACTTGAAACATAAAAAATCATGGTTATACCAAATCACAATTCTTGCTCGTAATCATTTAATCATCTTTGCACTACGGCCAAAGATATTCATTATTATCACATCCATGAATTAATATTTTATTGCTGAGACTCAGCTCAATAATTTATCCACATCATCGAATCATCCATGACTTCTATGTGCCAAGGATATTCTTTAAGTATCACGACCACGAATTATCCATGCACTACGGCCAAAGATAATCGTGTTTTCATCAACGGTCCTGATCATGCCATCAAAAAATTCATCTTTGCACTACGGCCAAAGAGAATCCATAGCCATAATCATACCAAAAACTATCCATCAATGCACTACGGGCCAATGAGGACTTTTTTCACATCTTTTGTAACATTACGGTTATGATTATACCAAATAATCCCTGATCATAATCATACCAAGTCCATCTATGTACTACAGGCCATATATGACTTTCAACATAATATAAGCATGAAGATGATGACAATATTATAAGCATTGGTCAAAATAAATCAAGGATAAATATTAAAGACTTTAAATTTATCTAAACATTATCAGTCACTTAATAAAATCACAATCTAATATTGTTAATATTATAACAATATTTTAATCACTCCTTAAATTTATAAACAATTTAATTTAATTGTTTACACTTTTTTAAATAATGCATTTAATCATTCAAAATACCATACTCATAAGATTTCATCACCAATAATTAAATTACTCATCAAAATCAGATATACCTTATATAGGATTTTCAAGCCATAAAATCCTATTTACCAATTTTCAATTTCAAATAACATATTTAATTCATATGTTCATAACTAAACTATTTTCATGAAAAATACCAAATCAGTCCCAAAAATTATTTTTTTCTGGGATTAAGCAGAATATAGACCCATATTGAACATATATTTTTCTCGGAATTTTTAAAATTCATTTACTATATTTCAAAAATCAATTTCTAATTAATTCCTTAAGAAATTAGCTACCTCAAGGTTAACTCCAGAAATTTCCAAATCTTGGCAGGATCTTACACATGTTAACGTGAGCTTCCAGTTTAAATTTCATGGTCATCGGAGTTATAGAACTCCGGTTATAGCATTTTTCATCGGAACAACCTAAATATTGAAATAGTCATAACTTGCTCATTTTAAGTCGGAATGAACTCCTTTTTGGACAGTAGGTACTTATATCATATATTTTCATATCCCAAAAGGCCGAAATTTTTCTCAAAATTTAAGTGGCCGAAAATGCCCTTTTAAATTTTTTGGCAGTAGCTTTTTGGCACTTTTCTATTTTTGACTCCTTTACTAAAATCAGTCCACACGAAAATCTACAACACCTTTTCTAGTGATTCCACTTGGATAAGTTAGAAAACTCATAGATCTAACTTTAAAACTTGACCACACTCAAAAATTCAAATTATTTATAGGAGATATGGTCAATTGAATTTCATACTCCATTTTTACCAAAATCTGATTTTCATCCCTTTGAAACTTTCATGTTTTCACATAATAACCAACATAACTCATCATAACAATGACATAATAATTCAATAAAATAAGTTCAAGAATAAGTTTTAAAGATTTATAAGTTAATTTATCCTGAACTCAATAATGTCCAAATTGTCAAAATGATACTACTTTGTGGAGTAAAATTCAAGAATGCTCAGAATAATATTTTCATGAAAAGATACTGGATGAAGCGCAATTATCAAGGATATTCCACTAATTTCATAGAGTATAGAAGTCAAAGTTTTAACCAACTGAGTATAATAAATAATGGAATAACAAAAGAAATCACGAGTATGCGATAGATCGCATGCAGCAAAAGTTATTCCAATGAGAATAATAAATAATCGGAATCAGTCCCACGTAAAACGCATGCATGACGAGGATATTCCAATAGAATAATAAAGAATGGAACCAGTCCCCAGGCGAAACGCATACGAATAATATATTTCAACAAAATAATAAAAGTGGAACCGTGTCCCACAGAAACGCATACAGACAAGATATTTCAACGAATAATAAAGAATAAAATACGAGAATAATTTCACCAAGTATAGGGTAGCTTGGCGATACAAAAGTTATTCCAATGTAATAATAAATAATGGAATAATGTAAGTTCTCTTCATGAATACAAAAGAAATAATACCCTTTACTAGTAAAAAGAAACCGAATATAAAAGTAGGGAAATAGCGAATAATACTTTTCTATAGTTTCTATAATTTTCTCTCTAGAGTTTCAAAGTTGAATTAAGTAAGAAATAATGAAGGAATGAGCTTCTATTTATAGAAGAATGGAATGCATAAGAACTAATTCATGAACGGTCAGATTGATTTACTTTTAAATGGATGGTCCATATTGGTTTACTATTAAAACTTAAAGACGGTCATTCATACCGATTTCTTATTAAAACTTTAAACCAACGATCCATATTGATTTACTATTAAAACTTTAAACCAGCGATCCATATTGATTTACTATTATAACTATCCACCAGTGGTCCATATTGATTTACTATATATCTTCAACCAACGGTGTGAAAAATTAGCACATCTCCTCATGGAATAATATTGTACTCAAAAATAATTTGGACCGAAAAGAAATATATTTTATGGATGAATAGTACTTCGTGAATAATAACTCATGAATAGTAACTTATGAATAGTAACTCGTGAATAGTAACTCATGAATAGTATCTCGTGAATAGTACTCTGACATGAAAAGTGTCCTGAATACCCGTGGATGAAGTCTCCTCACGTAAGAATTTGTTTTGGGTAGTGGTAGAATTTTAAAAAATCTAAGATTTCTAATTATATTAATTTCTAACTTCTAAGTAAAGATCCATGATAGTATCCAATTTATTTTTCTTAAGGAGATACAATTTTATCCTATTAAGAAATCTTTCCTAATGAGGAATTCTACTTCCATATGGGGTGATGACCTTTAAAGAGTTGTGATCATTATAAATATAAGGCTACATTATGGTTTTCAGGTATTAGGACTGATCATTAGGTTATAATCGAATACCGAAATATTCATAATTTCACTATCCGAACTAGTAACCGAATTTGGCAATAACCGAATTACCGAATTGTAAATTCAGGTATTTCGGTTAATAACTGAACCATGAATAATCCATTAAAATAAAAAAATTCTATGAAATAAAAAAATTCCATGAATACGTTGCAGATATCAGAATATTCATTTCGTAGACATAGGTCCTCCCATGTCCCTCCGGGTTTTAGATTCTACAGAACTAACATAAGTATAGATGATGAACTCATTGATTTCTACCTTAGGAAAAAGATTACTTCAAAAACAATCGATATAGATGTCATCAAATATGTAAATTTCCACAAAATCGAGCCATGGCCCAGAGTCGACGAGGTTGAACAGAGTCACCGACTCGCCATCGCCGCGTCACAGCGCAGGGAGAAAGAACGAAGCGCGGAGTTGCCATGGGTGAGACGTTGAAATCGTTAGAGGCGGAGAAGAATAGACAACGAAATCAAAAGTCGAATTAGGGATTTGGAGTTGGGATCTGGGATTTGGGAATGGAAATTAGGGGGAGAGGAATTAGGGATTTGAGATCTGGGATTCGTGAAAGGCGGAGAGGAATAGGAATTGGATTTGGGATCTAGGATTTGCGAATACTATAGTCATATCCTGATATACAGATACAAATATAATTATAAGACTATTATTTTTTAATTAATAAATTCAGTAATTCGGATACCCGAGAATAGCCTGTTTTTTAAAACCGAATCCGAAACAGAATTCCAAGCAATAATTCGGATATAATCGAAATTAGAAAAAAAAAATTAAAAAACGAAATAATTCTGTTTAAAAAATTCGGATGTGTTCGATAATTTTATTTTATCCATTTTTTGCTCACTCCTATCAGGTATCTCATTATTTTCCAGCACTAAAGCTTAATACCTCCATTGTTAACTTTATTCGTACTTATTCTCACACTGAGCTATCTTATTCTCACACCAACCTTTCGCGCCCCGACGCCTCAGTTCCTTCACAAGACTAGCGTCGCAACGCCACTAATTGACCCCATGCCTTTGACCAGGCGCTGCAACGCTAATCCAAGGTTTAATCTTGGCACCGCAGCGCCACATCCTGTTTTCAGACAATAACAAGTGGAAACGACCTAAACGGGAGAAGGGTCAACGGTTGCACATATATCAGTTGGCAGCCTCATTCTTTTAGATATCTCCATATCGACCATCTTTTCTCCATCTCTCTCACTCTCTTATCTCCCCAGCATAGCTTAGTGTAGTTTCTCTTTAGCTTGTATATAACTTGTGATAACACATAGATTAGGAGGAGGATTAAGATTCAATGGAGCTCAAGAGCAATTAACAACATGGATTGGAAAACATGAATTGATTGAAGTTCTTGGAGATTGAAGAAAGCTTCGACAGAGTTTATTCTTTTGTAATTATTTAATTTCTTTTAGTTTTGTAATCTATAAATGTTGTATATATTGCTACTTATGTTTAGTTTAAGAGCTATGAACTAATTATTGGCTCTAAGGTTATAATGGAACCCTATTTTTAATTTGAATTGAATATCTTATCTCTTTGGTTGACACCATATGATTTGGATCAATATATTTATGCATAATGATTCTTGCTAAGGAATTAATGATGATTTTGGTAATCTATAAGAAAGTAGAAAATTGATTGTAGATTTATACCGTAATATATTGGCATGTGATTATGATTTATCTACTTGATTCGACTGCATAATTTGTGTATAAGATAGGAATATACATGTGCGTCATGTGTGACCTAATTGAGAACCTATGCTTTAATTCCTTATAATGGTTAATTCACATAAGAATGTGTAGGATTATTACCTAGCTTGAATGTTCTTTTCTGTTCTATTCCCTATCGGGTGGATCTAGAGAGGATAGGTTTATACATACCTCGGAAGAGGTGTATGAGCACTTGTGTATTCTCGGTCGATAATCTGTCGTGATCACTAAGACCAAAGAGAGAAAGTTAGGAAGTTTGATGAAACACAACACACCAAGTATTTGATAAAATGCTAATTTAGGGTGAAGTTATGATCTTAGCTTGTAGCGCCTTAGATACCAATCGTTATCCATTTACGTGCTTTGATAATTAGATTTAACTAGATTAATTACACATCTTTTATTTAACTGTTTAAATAAGACTTAAGCGATACAAAGTCAATATTTAGTTAATATTAGTAATAATTCTTCATGGGTTCGACACTCTACTTTTCATTATATTACTTGTTAGACCGCGTATACTTGAGCGTGTTTTTATTGATTGCGAAATCGATCAACAGATGTCAGAAATTTAAGTGGGGGAGTTTGTAACACCCAAGTCCCACATCGTAAGATATGAGAAAAATTTATTTGTATATAAGGAATTAAGTTACTACCAGTAATACTTTCAAGTCATGACTTTTTGGGTGAGCCTGTGCTGGGCTAAGATAACCTAAGAAGATACTATTGGGTCAGTGATTTAAGTCCTTATTTGGATAGATTCGATTTGATTTGAACTTGAGATTTGACCTAAGATTTATTCCGGACTCGGGATTTGACCTGGGTTGTTTCATCTTTCATAGTCAAAAGGAATTTCCTTTATTTATTATTTTGAAATAGTAAGGGTGGATTTGATTAATGTAGTTAGTTATGGGTAAAATGCGCAAATATTTTAAATAAGCAAGTGGTTATAAAATATTCATTGTTGTCGGGGAATATTCGTTTGGTCGTGGAATATTCGTGATTGTCAAGGAATATTAAATACTGACAAAGTGACCATGTGTGGGCCCCATAATGGAAACCGATTGGAGGAAGAAAACGACAAAAATAAGTTGTTTAAAAATAAGCTGCGTAGTTATTCTGATTTAATCGTTGGAATACCCGTTGGTTAAAACACGATGAATACGCGTTATTGCACAAGAAGACACCGGTATTCCACCAATTATTGATTCTTACGTAAGAAGGCACTACTCAATAATGGTTACAGTGAATTACTATTCAATATTTTATTTTATTGATTCAATAATTCTTTGCGTTGATATTTTATATTCTTTGTTGTTTCAATAATTGTCATTACACAAGATATTTTCATTATCGAAGCAATAATTCATATTATCTGAATAATATTATTAGATAACATTATTGGCAATGTCTAGAAAGTTCTGCTAAGGAGAGGTTTGGTCACCTAATTGGCCGCCAATAAGGAGAAATTCTTATTCGAAAGCCCCTCTTTCCTTGAGGCGCACGGTTGTCAATATTGTGATTCGTAATATTATTTGTGAATAATTAATTATTGATTCATACAATGAGGAAAATATTGATTTTATGAGGATATAGATGGAGAAAATTTTAATGTGACAATTGTTGAAAATTAATATTTTATCTTTTCCGATAAAATAATTCATTTAAATATATTATTTTAATAATATATTAACGATGATATTTTTTACGATGAATGTGGGATATATGAGTATATGTGGAGGAGAAGTATTTTTGTTGTAATAAATGTTTAAAACATGTTAAACATGCTCAATTGGACCCCATTTATTGATGAAATTTGATTATAGCTTTCAAAAAAATCGCTTGTTTGTGGATTTCGGTCAATTTCTGTTTGGAATTTGGAAAAACTTTCTTCTGTAAAGTTGTAGAGAATTGAATTTCCTATAAAACTCGCGAGATTCGAATTTTCTGATAAAAGGGCTATTTATTATGAATTATTGAAGTTCCAAAGTTCCGAAATAATTGATTTTTGGAAGTTTAAAATATTTAAAATATGAAAACGTTTTTTTTTGTTATTAGTGGGTCTAGCATGTGGTTTGAATTCAGATTTTCAGAATTCAAAGAGTGGGCGTAAGAATTTATATATATATATATATATATATATATATATATATATATTATTATATTAAATTTTTCGCTTTGGTGTTCTAAGCAATTTCCTATAAATAGGTGCTTAGGTTAGAATTGAAAATCACTTTAAACTGAAGTTTTCTCTCTATATTATCGAGCGTATTCTTGTGAGTATTTTGAGTATACTTTGAGTATTGCTATACGGTGCAAGTTCAAGTCATAGCCTATATCCGGTGTTTCAACTAGAAGTACTGTCTTTCGAGGTAAGGGATGTTATTTTATTCGAAAAATGATATTATTTCTTCAATATCATTATGCCGAAATATTGGTTGGAAGTTTTTATCAAATTTGGAACTTTTGGTGTCGGTTCTATTCACGATACTAAGACTATTCACGATATCTGACTATTCACTTAATACTGAAGACTATTCATCAAAAATGAAAATTTTTCTTTTCGGTCAAAATATCTATTGTGGATACTAGCTTTGATTGTATCCATGTTTTGATCATTCTTGAATTTTACACCACTATGATTATTTTTGAGGTATTTTTGGACGTGGATAAAACAAAGTACGAATCCTTAATCCTTAATCCTTGTCATTTTGTTTCACTGGATTCGTTTCTTTAAAAAATATTTTTCATCATCCTCAGTCTTAAATGATGATATTATTGAATATCTTTGGCCTGTAGTGCAAAGATGAATGATTTATGATGAATATCTTTGGCCAGTAGTGCAAAGATGAATGATTTTCGATGAATATCTTTGGATAGTAGCAAAGATGAATGATTTCGATGAATATCTTTGGCCGTAGTAGTGCAAAGATGAATGATTTTGATGAATATCTTTGGCCCGTAGTGCAAAGATGAATAGGTGTTTAGATGAACATGACCTATTTGGTGAATGTCTTTGGCTCTGTAGTGCAAGGATGAATATTTGATCCCGGATATATATTGATTGATGTTACGAGGGGATAAAATAGACGATGAACTTTAAAATTCATACATAGAAGATAGTAGTTTGCATTCTCTACTTAACTCTTCTAATGAATTATTATTTTCATGCGAATATTGATTTAAAACTTGTTGTCTATTGTATTCTATTATATTTTTCCTCGTTGAAGACTAACGATAATTTGTTGTATATTATCTTAGTCATAATATTCTTCTTGGGCTAGTCGAGCTCACCCTTTTCCTTTTGTTCCATTTTTCTTCTCGTGAGGCGAGAATATAGCGAGCATTTAGTCTGGGGTATGGAATGAAAGTTCTAGGGAGAGTTATTTAGTAGTCCTCACCATTGTTGTAAAATAATGTATCAATAATTATGATGGGGATTTATTTGCGTGTGGATATTGTCTGCAGATGGCAATATCGTATTTAAACTCACAGTTTATATGTTGTAATAATAAAGTTGTAGTTATTTCTGTACCATGTATTTGGCGACTCAGAATGGGTTGGATGGAATGGACCTATTTTGGGGGCGTCACAGTTGGTATCAGAGCTTAGGGATATGATCTCTGGCGGAGATCGAGGAATAGAGCTGAAGGGAGAGGCGAGTAAATCCTTCACTAAAGGTGTCCTACCTAAGCTTATTTGTTGGTTGGTCATAATATAGGGGTATTATGTGATTTGTTAATTTGTTTAATTAACCCTTGTTTTATGATAGTTTTTAAGAATGGCTGCTGAGAACGTTAACAATGGAGTGAATGAGATCGTGGAGACACCTCTAATCGCCAACCAGGATAATGTGATGTCAAAGAAGAAGGAATTAGAGATATCCATGTGGAAAGTGAAGAATTGATAGTTGCACTTTAGAGATAGTCGTAGAGGTAATGGTGAGAGTGAGGAAGAAGAGGAAGAAGAGGTACCGAGGAGAGTTTATTAGAGGTATTTTATGATCAAAATGTAGAATTGCAAAATCGTATTTATGAGTTAGAAGAAGCGAAATTTGAAGAATTGCAGCAAAGTCGTGGAGCAAAAGGATGCAACGATTCAAGCTTGTGTTACCCGATATGTGATGCTTGAGCGAAGCACTCTTTGGCGAGTATAAGATGATAAATTTCGAATCGAAGTGAAAGAAGAAATAAGCGAACGAGTGAGAATGAGTGATGCATGGGTAAAAAAGCACGACGACGCGCGTTGATATTATGGAAAGAGATGTCCAATCTAAAAGAGAAGATTTAACGATGACGGGAAGGCGTCGGTGACAGCAAAGATCAAAGACCAAAGAACAAATTCTAGGGAAGAGAACAATCGCCGGTTAGATGCTACAGATGCGAGATGAGGGACATATATAAGGTCAAACTGCTCAAAGCCTTCTAAGGTATGTTTTAGTTGTGGAAAAGACGGTCACATAGTTCGATTTTGTCCTATAAATAAATCAAGTCCGGTTGGGACGTTGGCACCAGAAGCGGATATGAAAAGTCAAAGTCAACGATTCTTTGGAAGAGTTTTTTCGTGACTTCTCAAAAGCGAGTAACCCGAACGGTTAGTTAGCGGGTTAGTTAATTATAAATTCTTATGAAGTTTATACCTTATTAGATAATTGGTTCTACCCATTCTTTTATCTCTTGCTCTTTGTTCAACGTTTGAACTTGACTACGGAGAAATTAGACTTTGACCTATCTGTGGAGACTCGTTAAGAGAAACTTTTATTACATCCGTTGTTTAGAAATCTTGCTTGATTCAGTTGGCACTATCACATTACACGTTAACCTTATTTCTATAGAGATATTTGTTTTTGATGTGATTTTAAGGTTAACTAATCATCATGCCAAAATTGATTGCTTTCGTAAGGTTGTTAGTTTTCATATTCTTAAGAAACTGTTATTCAATTCAAGCAACCAAACCATTGAAGTCAAACTCTTTCATATTAAATTATAAAGCCATTTGTTTATTGAAAACGAATGTCAAGCTTTCTTAGTCCATGTTATGGATTTGAATAAAGACACGTCGATTTGAATAATATTCCGTTGTTATTGATTTTTCGACGTATTTCTCAAGAATTTATTAGCCTACTCAGAGCGTGATATTGAATTTGTATCGACTTTAAATCCGGTACAAAACCCATTTCTAAAATCTCATATCGAATGGCTCCTATTGAACTTCAGGAGTTAAAAACCCAACTGTAGAAGTTGATACCCGAGCCTCTATCTGGTGACTTCCTTTGTGGGAATGCATCGAAGCTGACTCTCGTAGGGACACCATATTAAATGCGCGATAGTAAACTGATAGGTGTCATTGTAACGTGCTATCCAAGATTGGGATGTGAGTCACAGTTGAGAACAACCTAAGTCGGTAATCGAAATATGTAGCTTTCTAGGCTTAGTTGGTTATTATCGGAGATTCGTTGAAGAGTATTCTCGAATCGCTATTCCATTAACGCAGCTGACTCGTAGAGGTACAAAATTCAAATGGAGCAAAGAATGTGGGAAGAGCTTCGAAGAACTCAAGAGGAGACTCATTTCAGCACATGTTCTGACCATGCCATCCTGTAAAAATGAACGTCGTAGCTGACGTGTTGAGTAGAAGATCGTATACAAGTACGAGTACGATATTGTCAAAAACTAATTTCGTATAATTTATAAATAATAGAGATGGAGATGAAAACTCTAGGTACCCACGTGATGATATACGAGTAGAATCGACTTTAATCGATAAAGTTAAAACCGCTTCTACACAATCGGAGTGATGAATTTGAAGAAGGAGGTGCAAGAAGTTGTTATTTCAAAACGAGAATCGGTGAGGTGAGGAAAACTCAAACCTTCGATTTATTAATCCATTTGAAATTCTCGATCGAATAGAATCGTGGCCTATAGACTCGCTTTACTTTTTACCAAGTATGTGGCGTGTTCATAACGTTTTTCACGACGGATTGTTACGTAAATATGTGGACGACCGAACCACGTCATTGAGTTAGAACCCGGACAAGATAGTCGAAGACTTAACGTATTTGAGGAGGTACTGTCAAGATCTTGGATAGGAAAGAACATGTCTATATGTACCGAGGTTATACCACAAGTTAAAGTTTTGTGGAGAAATCATCATGTTATTGAGGAAATAACACGGGAGTTGGAAACGAAAATGAAAGCGAGGTATTTTCATCTTTTTCAAACACAGTATGCGTACGTCAATTTCGGGACGAAATTTCATAAGGAGAGGAGGTTGTAAGACCCCGAAATTTTTTTTTAATAAAAAGGAATTTCCTTTATTTATTATTTTGAAATAGTAAGGGTGGATTTGATTAATGTGGTTAGTTATGGGTAAAATGCGCAAATATTTTAAATAAGCAAGTGGTTATAAAATATTCATTGTTGTCGGGGAATATTCGTTTGGTCGTGGAATATTCGTACTGTCAAGGAATATTCGTACGACGGCGCAGCCATGTGTGGGCCCCATAATGGAAAGCGATTGGAGGAAGAAAACGACAAAAATAAGTTGTTTAAAAATAACTACAGAAGTTGTTACCGCTATTAATCGTTGGAATACCCTTGGTTAAAAACACGATGTCTGCGTTATTGACAAGAAGACACACAGTATTCCACCAATTATTGATTCTTACGTGAAGGCACTACTCAATAATGGTTACTGATAATTCTTGTTCAATATTTTATTTTATTGATTCAATAATTGCTGCGTTGATATTTTATATTCTTTGTTGTTTCAATAATTGTCATTACACAAGATTTTTCATTATCGAAGCAATAATTCATATTATCTCGAATAATATTATTAGATAACATTATTGGCAATGTCTAGAAAGTTACGTCTAAGGAGAGGTTTGGTCACCTAATGCGCGCCAATAAGGAGAAATTCTTTATTGAAAGCCCCTCTTTCTCAGGCGAACTGGTTGTCAATATTGTGATTCTCGTAATATTATTTGTGAATAATTAATTATTGATTCATACGATGAGGAAAATATTAATTTTATGAGGATATAGATGGAGAAAATTTTAATGTGACAATTGTTGAAAATTAATATTTTATCTTTTTCTGATAAAATAATTCATTTAAATATATTATTTTAATAATATATTAACGATGATATTTTTACGATGAATGTGGGATATATGAGTATATGTGGAGGAGGAGTATTTTTGTTGTAATAAATGTTTAAAACATGTTAAACATGTCTAAATTGGACCCCATTTATCGATCGAAATTTGATTATAAATTTGTAAAATCGCTTGTTTGTGGATTTCGGCCAATTTCTGTTTGGAATTTGGAAAAACTTTCTTCTGTAAAGTTGTAGAGAATTGAATTTCCTATAAAAACTCGCGAGATTCGAATTTTCTGATAAAAGGGCTATTTATTATGAATTATTGAAGTTCCAAAGCTCCGAAATAATTGATTTTTGGAAGTTTAAAATATTTAAAATATGAAAAACGTTTTTTTGTTATTAGTGGGTCTAGCATGTGGTTTGAATTCAGATTTTCAGAATTCAAAGAGTGGTAAATAAGAATTTATATATATATATATATATATATATATATATATTATTATATTAAATTTTCTGCTTTGGTGTTCTAAGCAATTTCCTATAAATAGGTGCTTAGGTTAGAATTGAAAATCACACTTTTAAATCAAGTTTTCTCTCTATATTATCGAGTGTATTCTTGTGAGTATTTTGAGTATACTTTGAGTATTGCTATACTGCATGACAAGTTCAAGTCATAGCCTATATCCTGTTTTATCTTAAAATCTTGTCTTTCGAGGTAAGGGATGTTATTTTATTAGAAAAATGATATTATTTCTTCAATATCATTATGCCAAATATTGGTTGGAAGTTTTTATCAAATTTGGAACTTTTGGTGTCGGTTACTATTCACGATATCTGAGACTATTCACGTATACTAAGACTATTCATTTAATACTAAGACTATTCATCAAAAAATGAAAATTTTTCTTTTTCGTCAAAATATCTATTGTGGATACTAGCTTTGATTGTATCCATGTTTTGATCATTCTTGAATTTTACACCACTATGATTATTTTTGAGGTATTTTGGACGTGGATAAAACAAAGTACTAATCCTTAATCCTTAATCCTTGTCATTTTGTTTCAATTTGGATTCGTTTTTAAAAAAATATTTTCATCATCCTCGGTCTTAAATGATGATATTATTGAATATCTTTGGCCCGTAGTGCAAAGATGAATGATTTATGATGAATATCTTTGGCCCGTAGTGCAAAAGATGAATGATTTTCGATGAATATCTTTGGACCGTAGTGCAAAGATGAATGATTTCGATGAATATCTTTGGCCCGTAGTGCAAAAAGATGAATGATTTTCGATGAATATCTTTGCCCGTGTAGTGCAAAGATGAATAGGTGTTTAGATGAACATGACCAATGGTGAATGTCTTTTATTCGTAGTGCAAGGATGAATATTTGATCCCGTATATATATTGATTGATGTTACAGGATAAAAATAGACGATGAACTTTAAAATTCATACATAGAAGATAGTAGTTTGCATTCTCTACTTAACTCTTCTAATGAATTATTATTTCATTGCGTAATATTGATTTAAAACTTGTTGTCTATTGTATTCTATTATATTTTTCCTGTTGAAGACTAACGATAATTTGTTGTATATTATCTTAGTCATAATATTCTTTTTTCAAGGGCTAGTCGAGCTCACCCTTTTCCTTTTTGTTCCATTTTTCTTCTCGTGGAGGCGAGAATATAGCGAGTAGCGACGTGCTGAGTGGGGTATGGAATGAAAGTTCTAGGAGAGTTATTTAGTAGTCCTCACCATTGTTGTAAAATAATGTATCAATAATTATGATGGGGATTTATTTGCGTGTGGATATTGTCTACAGATGGCAATATCTCGTATTTAAACTCACAGTTTATATGTTGTAATAATAAAGTTGTAGTTATTTCGTATCATGTATTTGGCGACTCAGAATGGGTTGGATGGAATGGACCTATTTTGGGGGCGTCACACTTGCTGCTCAATCTTCTTCTTTCACCAGTAAAGCTTCTCTCCTTTTTTTCATCTATTGTTTGTTATTATGAATTTCTACATGATAAGATCACTCTTATAGCATCTTTGCATAACCCTATTCTTTTGCGTACGTAAGATTTCTGTAGATCCTTATAAATGATTGTGTTATTTGTTCTTGTGCAATATCTTCTGTTGAACCATGTTTTTTCGGGTTTTTTGGGTAATGAGCAATCAACATAAGTTGGTTTATATCTAAGTTCTGGATTCTAAAGTCAGGATGAGAGAAAGAGTTAGACAGCTTGTAATCAAGAACCATTATCGGCCTTCCGCTTCATTTTCGTTCCATTTCTTCTTTTCTCTCTCAATTACCAAACTCCCAAATTCTATTAAACTACCAAATTCCTCTAAAATTGAAGCCATCAACTGAAAATTTGAGAAGAGTGGAACAAGGTGCAGTTTTAAAGAGGGAGTAAACTCAATCAATTACAAAATTGAAATAAGGGTTCAGATATTACATCAATCAAAAAGGTAACCCATGTATTTCCATTATGCTCATACGAAATTAAGTGAAAATATATGTAAATGTTAATATAATTGTTATGATTGGTTGTGGATTGGTATGGATGAAGAGTTATACATGTTATTAGGAGTAATAAAGGATGAATTTTTTTGTTAAAACCATACCTTAATATCTATGAAATTCTAAAAATTAAGCCTTGTATGTATGATGTTTGATAAAATACCTCAAAAAGGTTTAATGCTTCATATACTACCACGTTTGGTTGATAATGTGGTTAAAGAGAGTGAGACCTTTTTTTTGGCAGACTCGAGGGTATACTTGGAGACTTGGGGATTATTGAAAATCTCCAACAAGAATGTTGTTAGAACGTATATTAATCGGCTTTTTGTAAAGCAACTAGTCATCAAACTGGCAATTATTCTAGTAGTATGTTGCCGTAGTTTGAGGTTCTATCTGTGGGCATTGCTCCTATTCTTCATTTTTGATACTAATTTTCTTGGTGTGCTTCATATACTACCACTTTTGGTTGATAATGTGCCTCTGTTATTCATTGATGTGACGCCCCCAAAATAGGTCCAATCCATCCAACCTATTCTGAGTCGCCAAATACATGGTACAGAAAACAACTACAACTTTATTACAACAATTATCGTGCAAAATACAACAACACATATGTTGTGAGTTTGATACAAATATATACCAACTGTGACTCATGTCCCAACCTTAGATAGCACGTCACAATGACACCTTACATAAAGGTACAATCAATAACTGTTTTAAAAATCAAAATCTTTGGAAAGTGCTCAAGGAAACCTTCGTATATGGGAGGCCATGCGTCTAGGTTATGATAGATATCATATGCCCACAAAATTATCCTTGGTTGGCCCAATAAACCCCAAAGAAAAATGAGAAGATTACTATCATGTTCTTTCCAATGGTGAGTCTTCTCTTGACATATAACTATCTGCACTGTCTCCAGTTGAAAATTATATTTCAAATAAACTCCAAGATCATATAGGTAGTGCTCGTAGATATACTCAGCAAGTGGATGTGCACAACCTTGTCTTATGATAACACGAGTTTGTATGTCATTAGACATCTTGTATGATAGTGGCAAAACACCATTCCAAAGTTGAGCTCACCTCACCCTATTCGGTTCACCAAAATTAAATATCAAATGACGATACAATACTTACACACACTTATCTAAAGTTCTCAATAAAATTATTTTCATACTATTTAGGAGAACCTCAACAAACTATAGACCACCGATTCTATTCCCTCGTTATCCTCGCTTTCGACCCACTACACTCTTATTATTACCGAAAGGAATTGTGAAGCAAAAGGGTGAGCATAACTAACTCAGTAAAGAATATCATGACTAAAGATAAATAAATTATCAATAGCCTTCATCAGTAATAAATCAGAGATTTAGAACATATGGTAGATGATAAAACTTTTCAACCATAGTTGCAGCGGAACGAGCAATCCATTAAAAGAGTCAAATAGACTATAAAGTCTATTATCTTCTCCACGTTAAAAGTCCATCAACAATGTTTTATCCATGTAACATCAATCAACAGTTCCTTTTCACAATCATATGAATAACTCATAATCATAATTGTGATTCTAAATTCCTCTTCTCATCCAAGACAAAGATAATTTTCATCACCTGTCTTTTCCTGAAACATCAAAGATCATGGTTATACCAAATCACAATTCATGTTCATAATCATACTAATAAATTCATCGTTGCACTACGGGTCAAAGATATTCATCAACAGTTCATCTTTACACTACAGGCTAAAGATATTCAACAACAGGTCATCTTTGCATTACGAGCCAAAGATATTCATCAATAATTCATCTTTGCACTACATGCTAAAGATATTCAACAACAGGTCATCTTTGCATTACGAGCCAAAGATATTCATCAATAATTCATCTTTGCACTACAGGCTAAGATATTTATCAATAATTCATCTTTGCACTATAAGCTAAAGATATTCATCAACAAGTCATCTTTGCACTACGAGCCAAAGATATTCATCAATAATTCATCTTTGCACTATGGGCCAAAGATATTCATCAATAATTCATCTTTGCACTACAGGCCAAAGATATCCAACAACAGATCATGTGACGCCCCCAAAATAAGTATACAACACCCATTCTGAGTCGCCAAAATACATGGTATAGAAAGCAAACTACAACTTTGACAATACAGATGTCGTGTAGAATACGACAATACAACTGTGAGTTTGAATACAAATATTGTCTCTAGACAATATACACACCCAAATAAGTCCTCATTAATTATTCATACACTATTTTACGTAAGTAGTGAGGATAAATTTAAAACATCTTTCTAGAACCATCACCCATTACCGACTCGATCCTCGCTATGTTCTCACCTCCCGAGAAGAAAAATGGAACAAAAAGGAAAAGGGTGAGCTCAACTAGCCGAAGAAAGAAAAGAATATTATGACTAAGATAATATACAACAAATTATCGTTAGTCTTCAACAGGAAAAATCTAATAAAATACAATAGACAACAAGTTTTAGATCAACAAATGCAATGAAATAAAGAATCCATTAGAAGAGTCACGTAGAGAAAGAATTCTACCGCCTTCTAAGGTTTAAAAGTCCATCATCAATAGTTTATCCTCGTAATAAAAATTAATATACATCTTTAATCATCTTTGCACTATGTGCCAAAGATATTCATTCATATCACCATTGGTCAGTATACATCTCAACACACCTTCATCTTTGCACTACTGTGCCAAAGATATTCATCGATTAATCGTTCATCTTTGCACTACTGTGCCAAAGATATTCATTTATATCACCATTTAGGACCGAGGATGATGAAAAGCATTTTAAAAAAACGAATCCAAAGGAAACAAAATGACAAGGATTAAGGATTAAGGATTAAAGTACTTTGTTTTACCCATGTCCAAAAATACTTGAAAATAATCATATTGGTGTAAAATTCAAGAATGATCAAAACATGGATACAATCAAAGCTAGTATCCGAATAGATATTTTGGACAAAAAAAAATTTTTATTTTTCTATTGAATAGTCTTAAATGATTCGTGAATAAGGTCGATACGTGAATAATGTCGTATACGTGAATAGTAACCCCGACACAACAAGTTCCAAATTTGATAAAAAGTTCACCAATACTTCGGCATAATGATATTGAAGAAAAAATATCATTTAAGAAGAAAATAATACCCCTTACCTCAAAATAATCGTACTTGATTGAATTTTAGGTATAGTCTTCGATGTAAACCAAGACCAGATAAAGCAACACTCAAAGTATACTCACAAGAATACGCCGATAATTTAGAGAGAGAAAGAGAGAAAACTTAGTTTCTGGTGTGATTTAAATCTAACTTAGCCCTCTATTTATAGGAAAATGTTAGAACGCCCAAAGGGAGACTAAATTAATAAATTATTATTATTAAAATCAAATTTCTACGCATGCTAGCCATCAAAGACCAGCATGCCACTCTTGAAAATAATTTTCCAGCAGCCCACATGTTGTCAAACAAGAGTGGGTCCCACCCATTATTTAATAAAAATTATTTTATCTTCCGAAACTTCAATAATTGTAAAGAAAATAGCTCGTTTATCAGAAAAATTCGAAACTCGCGACTTTCCATGGGAAATTCCATTCTCTACAACTTTGCAGAAGAAAATTTTTCCAAATTCCAAACAGAAATTGACCGAAATCCATAAACGGACGATTTTACAGTCTATAATCAATTTTCGGTCAAGAATTGTGTCCACCGACACACAAAACATATGTTAAACATTTAATGCCACAAAATACTCTACCTCCTCATATACTCATATATCCCACAATCATTATAAAAAATATCACCGTTAATATATTATTAAAATAATATATTTAAATGTATTATTTTATCAGAAAAAGATAAAATATTAATTTTCAACAATTGTCACATTAAAATTTTCTCCATCTATATCCACATAAAATAAATATTTTCTTTATCATAATAATCAATAATTAATTATTCAAAATAAATTTTGAGAATCACAAGATCGACAACCGTGCCGCTCCTCAGAAAAGAGGCTTTCCAATAAGGATTTCTCTTACCATGGTAAGCAATTAGGTGACCAAACCTCTCCTGATGTAACTTTCTAGACATTGCCAATAATGTTATCTCGATAATATTATTCAAATAATATGAATTATTGATTTGATAATGAAAAATATGTTGGTAATGACAATTATTGAAACAATAATAATATAAATATTAATGCAAGCAATTATTGAATCAATAAGATAAAATAATGAACAAGAATTATCTGTAATAATTATTGAGTAAAGGCCTTCACGTAAGGATCAATAATTCAACAATATCGCAATACCGTGTCTTCTTTGCAACCACGCCAGACATCAGATTTTAACCACTGGTAACCCAACAAAGTGTTAATTCGGTAATAATTTACGTCGTTATTTATAAAACTCAATCTTTGTCGTTTTCCTTCATCCAACCGCTTTTCAGTTATGGGCCCCACCAATGATCAAGGCACAGTTAATGGAGATTCCACACAAAAAGAATATTCCACGACCAAACGAATATTCCTAACAATAATGAATATTTTATAACCACTTGCTTATTTTGTAAACTTTGCACATTTCACCCATAACCAAAGAATTATATCAAATTAACCCTTATTAATTTAGAATAATGAATAAAGAAAAATTCAATTTTATTTATAATAAGTTGGGGTCTTACAGATCATCTTTGCACTACAGGCCAAAGATATTCAATAACAGGTCATCTTTGCACTACGGGCCAAAGATATTCATATCTCAAATAAATACATAATCATTTCAGAATTTATATAAACCATAATTATAATCATGTTGATCAATTCACCTTTGCACTTAAGCTAAAAATATTCAATTGTAAATTCAATATTCATGATCATACCAGTCAACGATTCAACTTTGCACTACTGGCCAAAGAGAACCCATAGTCACGATCATACCAATAATCTACCCATTTTTACACTCAAGTCAAAGAGAAATTTCTTCACTAGGATTATAAAAATGTTATATATGATAATAAAAATAATATTATCAAAACATGGATTCAATCAAAGATAGTATCCATAATAGACATCTTGGACAAAAAGGAAAATTTTATTTTTCGGTGAATAATGTCGTATTCGTGAATAATAGTCAGATAACGTGAATAAGTAACCCAATTAACAAAGAGGTAAAGTTTCACAATAAAATTCATATCAATATTTATAATATCTTAATCCAAATATTATAAATCACTTAATAATATCAAAATCTTAATATTATTAATATTACAATAATATTTAATAATTTCTTAAACTTATAAACAATTTATTTAAATTGTTTATACTTTACTAATTAATGCATTTAATCATCATAAAATGCCAAACTCATAAGATTTCATCACCAATAACTAAAACCCTCATCAAAAATCTGCATATACCTCATATATGATTCTCAAGCCATAAAATCATATTTTCCAATTTTCTTCCTTCATATAACATATTTAATTCATTTACTTATAACTAGAATATTTTCATGAAAAATACCAAATCAGTTTCAAAAATATTTCTTTTATAGAATTTAGCACAATATAGTCCCATATTGAACATATATTTTTCTCAGAATTTTTAAAATTCATTTATTATTTTTCATATGGCCAAAACTGCCGAATATTTAGACATTTATTATAAATTGTACTTTTATCCAAAAATTCCCAAATTTATAGAATATACTCATGTTATATACATGTACTCCCAATAAAAATTTTACCAATTTTAGAGTTAACCACAAGGAGTTATAAGGGTTTTCTTTTAAAATAGTCTTTTCTCATAAAATCCATAACTCTTAATCTATACATCCAAAAATCGCCATTTTTGGACATAATCAACAAAACTCATCAAATTATCATTTCAAATTTTTCCAGAATTTTTGAAGGTCTGAAAAGTTACGAAACATAAAAAACATAACAACCCTTAAAATCCCTTACCTCGAAAGAGCAGTACTTCTGACTGGAATAACGCTGAACGAACTTGCACCGTATATCAACACTCAAGATATCAAAATACTCACAAGAATACACTCGATAATATAGAGAGAGAAAGAGAGAAAGCTTATGTTTGAGGTGTGATTTTCAATTCTAACTTAGCCCTCTATTTATAGGAAAATGTTAAGACGTAAGTTAGACTTGACTGCTTTTGATGGCTTTACCTGCTACTATTTCCACCCACCACATTTGAAATTCAATTTGAGCACATTTCTCACCAACCAAACGTGGGGTCCACCAATTCTAGAATTTTCCACCAAAATGATAAATTCGGATACTTCAATAATTTCTGAACCAGTCACCTCTTAAAATTCATAACAAATCATGCGTTAATTTTCAACGGTTCAAAATTTGTGAACATATACTCAACTCATATATGTATAACATATACAAAAATCACAATGATCCAATGGTCGGATTAAAATTACAACTCACGCAATAAAGCTTTAAGAACACCGATTTGATCCTTTAATACCTCCAATCCGACAAAATACCGATAAAACACCTCAACATTAAATTCTTCATTTATAACCACATAAATAAATCCATCATTTATATTCGCATCAAATAAATATTTCCTTATCATATAAATCAATAATTAATTATTCACAAATAATATTACGAATCACAACTATGACAACCAGCCGCTCCTGTGAAAGAGGGGCTTTCCAATAAGGATTTCTCCTCATCGGAGCGCAAATTAGATGACCAAACCTCTCCTCGATGAGAACTTTCTAGACATTGCCAATAATGCTATCTAATAATATTATTCAAATAATATGAATTATTGATCCGATAATGGGAAAATCTGCAATGACAATTATTGAAACAACAATAATATAAACTATGAACGCATCAATTATCGACTCAATAAAATAAAATATTGAACAAAGAATTCATCGTAACAATTATTGAAAGTAAAGGCCTTCACGTAAAAAATTATCATGCTTCGTGAATAGTACTCGTGAATAGTACTCGTGAATAGTAACTCGTGAATAGTAACTCATGAATAGTAACTCGTGAATAGTAACTCATGAATAGTAACTCATGAATAGTAACTATAAAAAATTGAATACTTTTATTTCATAAAATTCGGGGTCTTACAATTGACACACATCTTCTCTTTTTTTTTTCTTTTTTTTTCTCCCGGTGAATGAATTAACCTCATATATATATAATAAAACAAACAAAATGAACTTTAAAGCAATAACAAACAACATTGAAGTGTTGAATTTACAATTCTCTATGCACTTATAAAATATGAAAAACCAACTTCTTTGTAACCATAGTTCTAGTTATCAAGGATGTTGCATATATACCATTCATAACATTAAGTCAAATGGTTATGATAAAAAAAGTTTAATAAACAAAGTTTGGAATTAGCTAACCTTTATGAGTTCTCCATAAATTCTCAACTTAGAATACAAACAAAGAAACATTAAGTTCTCCATAGTCCTCGTCCCAATATGAACATCAATTAAATATGCCAGACAGTAAGTTTGAATATGCCAAACAGTAAGTTTTTTTTTCTTTTTCTTTTGATGATTTGCTTATTTGGTTGCAAACTCATAATATATGATCTTTGTTATATAGGTTAATGTTGTAGTCTATAAAGTATAATTTGTTCTTTATTGTTCAAACTATTTAAATGTTTGTTTTTTATTATTTACACTTTTTATAATCTATGTACTTTAGGTATGGAACAAACTAGTGAAACTCAAAAATCAAAAAGGACTAGAGTGAGTTGGAGGAATGATGCGTCTCTCTCGTGATGCATATGTACATTTATGTGAACACTTCAAGGAAAAATAATTGGTACACAATAGTAGACACATAATAGTAAGACCCCCAATTATAAATAAATAAAATTGAATTTTTCTTTATTCATTATTCTAAATTAATAAGGGTTAATTTTTATAATTTTTTATTTATTCCATGGGTGAAATGCAAAGCAAAATTTTTAATAACAAAAAATAAACTGGTTATAAAATATTCATTATTCTTTGGGAATATTCTAAATTTCGTCGTGGAATATTTTTTGTTTACAAAATAAGCAAGTGGAATCTCATTACGTCGGGAATATTCGTTGCGTGGAATATTCGCACGAATCATGGCCCCTATGGTGGGCCCTATAACGAAAAAACTATTGGATGAAGGAAAACGATAAAGATCGAAGTTTTATAAATAACGACGTAAATTATTACCGCTAACATCGTTGGGTTACTCGGTGGTTAAAATACAAGAATACGCGTGGGTCGCATAAAGACATACCAGATTGCAGACAAGATTGATGAATTATTGATCCTTACGTAAGAAGGCACTACTCAATAATTGTTACAAAGAATTATCGCTCATTATTTTATCTTATCGATTCAATAATCACGATCGATATTTATATTATTATTGTTTCAATAATTGTCATTACACAAAGATTTTCCATTATCAAATCAATAATTCATATTATTTGAATAATATTATCGATAACATTATTGGCAATGTCTAGAAAGTTCGCTTCAAGGAGAGGTTTGGTCACCTAATCAAGGCCAAGAAGTGAGAAATCCTTATCGAAAGTTCTCTTTCCTCGAACTACCGTCACAAGATCGTGATTCTCAGAATATTATTTTTGAATAATTAATTATTGATTATTATGATAAAGAAAATATTTATTTTATGTGGATATAGATGGAGAAAATTTTTAATGTGACAATTGTTGAAAATTAATATTTTATCTTTTTCTCGATAAAATAATACATTTAAATATATTATTTTAATAATATATTAACTGTGATATTTTTATAATGATTGTGGGATATATGAGTATATGAGGAGGTAGAGTATTTTGTGGCATTAAATGTTTAATATATGTTTTGTGTGTTTAAATGGACAATTCTCGACCTAAAATTGATTATAGATCGTAAAATCGTCTGCTTATGGATTTTTGGCCAATTTCTGCTTTGGAATTTGGAAAAATTTTCTTTCGCAAAGTTGTAGAGAATGGAATTTCCCATGGAAAGTCGCGAGTTTCAAATTTTCTCGATAAACGAGCTATTTTCACTTAATTATTGAAGTTTCTAAGATAAAATAATTTTTATTAAATAATGGGTGGGACCCACTCTTGTTTGACAACATGTGGGTCATTGAAAATTATTTTTCAAGAGTGGTATGCTGGTCTTTGATGGCTAGCATGCGAGAAATTTGATTTTTAATAATAATAATTTATTAATTTAGTCTCCTTTCATGCTCTAACATTTTCCTATAAATAAGTAGGCTAAGTTAGAATTGAAAATCACACCGTAAACTAAGTTTTCTCTTCTCTCTAAATTATCGAGTTTATTCTTGTGAGTATACTTTGAGTGTTGCTATACTATATGGGTTTCACAAGACTATACCAAATTCAAATGTAAGACGATTATTTTGAGGTAAGGGTATTATTTTCTTCTTAAATGATATTTTTTTCTTCAATATCATTATGCCAAGTATGGTGAACTTTTTTATCAAATTTGGAACTTGTTGTGTTTGGGGTTATTATTCACGATACAAGACTATTCACGATAATTTATTAATTATTCACTTAATACTAAGACTATTCAATTTAAAAATAAAAATTTTTCTTTTTGTTCAAAATATCTATTCTCGGATACTAGCTTTGATCAGATCCATGTTTTGATCATTCTTGAATTTTACACCAATATGATTATTTTCAAGTATTTTTGGACACGGGTAAAACAAAAGTACTAATCCTTAATCCTTAATCCGCCATTTTGTTTCAATCGATTCGCTTTTTTAAAAATGTTTTTCATCATCCTCACCCTAAATGGTGATATAAATGAATATCTGGCCCTCAGTAGCAAAAGATGAACGATTAATCGATGAATATCTTTCGCCCGTAGAAAAGCAAAAGATGAACAGTGTCGAGATTTAATACGACCAACTCGGTGATATAAATGAATATCTTCGCCCAGTAAAGCAAAAAGATGATTAAAGATGTATATCGATTGTTATTATGTGGATAAACTATCGATGATGGACTTTTAAACCTGTAAGAGACAAGAGAATTTTTTCTACGTGACTCTTCTAATGGATTGTTGCTTTCACGATTTGTTGATCTAAAACTTGTTGCCTATTGTATTCTATTAGATTTTTCCTCGTCAAGACTAACGATAATTTGTCAGATATTATCTTAGTCATAATATTCTTTTATCGGGCTAGTTGAGCTCACCCTTTTCTTTTTGTTCCATTTTTCTTCTCTGAGAGCGAGTAACATAAAGCAGGATCTAGCCTGGGTAATGGAGTGATGGTTCTAGGAAGATGTTTTAGCCGCCCTCACTACTTTCGTCAGTAAAATAGTGTATTAATAATTAATGAGGACTTATTTTGGGTGTGTATATTGCCTGTAAGACAATATTTGTATTCAAACTCACAAACAGATTGTCAGATTCTACATTTACATCCAGATTGTCAAAGTCAGTAGTTTGCTTCTATACCATGTATTTGGCGCACTCAGAATGGGTGTCAGATACCTATTTTGGGGGGCGCCACAGCTTGGTATCGTAGTTAGGATACGATCTCCATGAGATCGGGAATGTAACCAGAGGGGAGAGACGAAGTAAATCCTTCGCTAAAGGTGTCCTACCTAAGCTTATTTGTTGGCTCATCATAATAATATAGATATTACGTGATATGTTAATTTGTTTAATTAACCCTTGTTTTATGGCAGAGATTTAAGAATGGTCACGAGAACGTTAACAATGGAGTTTATGAGACCGTGGAGACGCCCAGATCACCAACGAGGAGAACGCAACAGTCGGGCAATGTTCCTCCCGTGAACAACGCTAATCGAGCAAATGATGAACGACGGATGTTTGTAAGCTTTTCATAGCTCATGCAAAATCGCATAAGCGGAGACTCTGTACAAAATACTTGTGGAAATGATGGCAATGCACTCATTCGTCACAACCAAGCAAGCTTTAAGGAGTCGGGACCACCAGATTTCCATGGAAAGTTCGGATCCGATCAAGGCGTAAACGTGGGTCAAGCAAATTACCAAGATATTCGATGTCTGGGGTGCACTTGAGGAATGTAAGGTTCCATTCGCCACCTTTATGTTTTCGTGGTGAAGTTAGAGACATCGGTGGGAATGTGAAGTTGCACTCCACTACCAGATGCACTTAATATGTCTTGGGAAAGATTTCAGAATCGCTCAATGACAAGTACTTTCCGTAAAGTATTCGGCTATACGTAAGGAGGTAGAGTTTATTAGACTTAATGTAACAATACGATTTTGTCTCAAAGACGAGGCAAAGTCGCAAGTTATCCGTGCTCAGCACCTCATTTGGTGGAGAATGAGGAACGAATGACGCGAGATGTTTCGAGAGGTCTAAAACCGTAGATTCGCCAATACCTTATCTCTCATAAATTTTCTCTCAGATTCAGATGTTGTCAATGTGGCTCGCTTATTAGAACGAGATAAATGAGTATACTCAACCGAGGGACCACAATCGTGGTAGTCATCGTAACGATGATAACCAAATGAGGAGAAAGAATACTTGACAAAGGCAGAACCACTGTGTGGTAATCGGGACATGATAATAGAGAGGTGACTCAAGTGGAAATTTCGTAAAGAGAAGATTCAACAATGACGGAAGATATCAATCAACAAAGACCAAAGACCAACAACAAATGCTGGGGAGGAGAACGACCGCCGCTTAGATGTTACAAATGCGGAAGGAGGACATATCACCCAAACCGTCCACAACAATCCAAGGTATGTTACAACCGTGGAAAGGAAGGCCACATCGCCAGATCAGATTTATCGCGAAACCAAGTTCAAGCAGGAGTGGTGATTCCAAGTGGTCATTCCGGATAAGTTTAAATCACGGTTCTCGGAAGAAGCGTTTGTCGCGATCGACAAAACGTGAGGAACCCAAACGAGGTGATCACGTAAGTTTAATCTTCAATTTTGCAAGTTTATACCTTACTAGATATTTGCTTCTACCCATTCTTTTATCTCTCCCGCCAGGCTCAACGCTTAAACTCGACCGAGAAATTAGATTTTGATTTATCGCTGAAACTCCGCTGGGTGAAACCTTCGTTACATCTACGCTTATAAATCTTGCATGATCCAAGTTGGCACTATCACATTACCTATTGATCTTATCTCTTTAAAGATACTTGCTTTTGATGTGATTTTAGGAATTGATCGTTAACCACCATCATGCCAAAATTGATTGTTTTCGTAAGTGTCATAGTTTTCATATTCCTAACCAACCTCGTCATACTTAATTCAAACCACTAAACCACTAAAATCACCATCGCCATATCAAGCCACAAAGCTATTCGCTTATTGAAAAACTGATGTCAAGCTTTCTTAGCCCATGTTATGGATTTGAATAAAGACAAGTCGATTTGAATAATATTTCGTGGTTAAAGAATTTCTCGATGTATTTCAAGAGCTTCCTTGCCTCACCCCCGTAACGTGATGTCAATTCTTTATCGACCTTCGAACCGCACAAAGCCCATTTCTAAAACCCCATATCGAATGGCTCCTATTGAACTTCGTGGAGTTAAAAGTCCAACTACGTGGAGTTATTAGACATCTGGTTTCATCTGGCCCCAAGACGCCTCCTCGGGGTGCCCCTGCTTTATTCAGAAAGAAGAAAGACGGAGATGCGATTTCAGATCGACTATCGAGAATCGAACCATGTCACCATCAAGAATAGTATCCGCCACCTCGCATCGATGACCCGCTCGACCAGCCATAAAGGAGCGCAATTCTTTTCAAAGATCGATCTTCGCTCGATATCATCATCAAGATTAAAACCGAGGATATTCCAAAGACTAAGATTCGTGACTCGACACACGGCATTATGAATTTTGGTCATGTCTTTTGATCGACTAATGCCCCGCCGCTTTCATGGATACGATGAACCGTATTTAAGGAATATTTCGATCGGCCTCATTGTTGTTGTTTTTATTGATGACATCCTCATCTATTCCAAAAGTCGCGGAAGATCATGAGCACCATTCGTTCGGTACTACAAAGACTTTCGTGAACACAAGCTTTATGCCAAGTCAAGAAATGCGAAGTTCGCTCGAGGAAGAAGCAGATTCTTGGGCACGGTGTCAAAACAAGGAGTATCCGCTGACCCGGCCAAGATCAAGCAATACAAAGTTGGGAGCAACCAAGTTTCAGGATCAAGACGCACGTTTTCTCGGGCTTAACCGGTTATTATCTGAGATTTGTGGAAGGATTTTCTCGAATCGCTACATCTGCTAACTCACCGACTTAAGGATGCAAAATTTTATGGAGCGAGGAACGCGAGAAGAGCTTCCAAGAGCTCAAGAGAGACTCATTTCTAAGACTGTTTCGACAATACCATCCGGTTCGGGATGGATTTGTTATCTACAACGATGCTTCCGGAAAGGGGTTAGATGTGTTCTCATGCAACATGGGAAAGTCATAGCCTATGCCTCACTTATTAACTCAAAGAATATGAGAGGAATTATCCTACTCATGATCTAGAATCGGCAAAGCAATGATTCAGGCCAAGATATGGAGACACTACTCAGATGGAGAGAAAGTGGAGATTTATACGACCATAAAAGCCTCAAATATTTCTTCACCCAAAAAGAACTCAACACGCTAAGCAAAACGACGCTCATCGGAGTCGTTAAAAGATTATGATCACACTATTCAATATCATCCCGAAAAGTTGAACGCGGTAGCCGACGACGATCGAAAAGTAAGATCATACGCAAGTACGAAAAGCAATATTGTCAACGCAAAGGCCCATTTTATACGATTTACAAAGGATGAAGATAGAATTAAAGACCTGTGGTCCCACATGATGATGGCGTAATATACGAAAGTAGAACCGACTTTAATCGATAAAGTTAAAGTCGCCAAGCTACTTGACCGGGCCGATGCGTATGAAGAAGAAAGTGCAAGAAGGAGCTATTCCTAAGCAAGAATCGATGAGAAGGAATACTTCGAGTCAATTCTAGACTTTCAATGCTCCTAACGATTCTCGACCAAGATAAAATCATGATGGAGGCACACAACACCCCGCTTGTAATCCATCTCGGAAGTACCAAAATGTATCATGATATTCGACATACATTTTGGTGGAACAATACGAAGAGAGAGATCATGAGTTTATCTCAAGATGTTTAACCCACAACGCAGTAAAAGCGAGAAGATCAAGTGCCAAAAGGTCCATCAGAACCACTGAGATTCCGGAATGGAAATGGGAACACATTACTATGGATTTTGTTACATGTGTCTTCCCAAAGTTTCTCAAGGCGCGGATGCAATTTGGGTTATTATTGATAGATTAACCAAGTTCCGCCCATTTCTTACCGACACGCTTAGACTTATTCCTCGAACGCCTCTTGTCAGATGATGACGCGGAATGAGATCAGACGATTGCATGGCACGCCAAGATCCATAGTTTCGGATCGCGACCCGAGATTCACTTCAAGATTTTGGGTTAGTTTGCAGTAAAGCTACGGGCACGGATTTACGATTCTGGGCTTCAAAGATACCATCCTCAAACCGGACGGACAATCGAGAGGACTATTCAAACCTCAAGATCTATTAAGACTCGTGGTCCTAGATTTCAAAGGAAGTCGATAAGACTCTACCATCGTGGAATTCTCCTACAACAACAAAGCTTATCGCAAGTATATAAAATGGCTCCATTCGAGGCGCCAGATGGATTTAAAATGTCGCTCTCCAAAGATGACGGGACGAAAGGGAGAAGCAATATTGTTGGGACCGTAATTAAGACGCATTTACTCACGTAAAAGATCCAAATGATTCGACAACGATTCAAACTTCACAAGATCGACAAAAGAGTTATGCCGATCTTCATAGAAAAGGACGGAGTTTAATATCGAGATCATGTATTGTTACGTATTGCTTCCACGGGAAGGAGTTACAAGATCGGGGAAAAGAGGAAAGCTCAATCCAAGGTTTGTTGGTCCATTTGAGATTCTCGAATCAATAGGAACGAGCCTATAGACTCGCTGCTATTCTCCAAGTATGTCTCGTGTTCACAATGTATTCCACATATCTATGCTTCAGAAATATGTGAAAGACCCCAACCACATTATCGCATTAGAACCGCATTTGAGATACAGTAAGATTTAACCTACGAGAGATAACTGCTGAGATTTTGATAGAAAGAAAGATGTCTTACGACGAAGGTTATACCACAAGTTAAGGTTTTCATGGAGAAACCATGCAATCGAGGAAATGACATGGAGTTGAATCTGAGATGAAAGCAAGGTACCTCACCTTTTCGATATACCAGTATCGTACGTCAATTTCGAGGACTAAATTTCATAAGGAGGGAGGTCAGAAGACCCCAACTTATTATAAATAAAATTGAATTTTTTCTTTATTCATTATTCTAAATTAATAAGGGTTAATTTGATATAATTCTTTTCGTTATGGGTGAAATGTGCAAAGTTTACAAAATAAGTTAAAGTGGTTATAAAATATTCATTATTGTTTGGGAATATTCGCTTCGTCGTGGAATATTTTTTTTTTCGGAATCTCCGCATTTACGCACAAGTAGCCATCGGTGGGCCCCATAACGGAAAAAACTATTGGATGAAGGAAAACGACAAAGATCGAGTTTTATAAATAACGACGTAAATTATTACCGCTAACATCATTGGGTTACTCCGGTGGTTAAAATACAAGAATACGCGTGGTCGCATAAAAAGAAGACACCAGAGACGCAGACAAAGATTGTTGAATTATCGATCCTTACGTAAAGGCACTACTCAATAATTGTTACAAAGAATTATCGCTCATTATTTTATCTTATCGATTCAATAATAATCGCGATTGATATTTATATTATTATTGTTTCAATAATTGTCATTACACAAGATTTTCCATTATCAAATCAATAATTCATATTATTTGAATAATATTATCGATAACATTATTGGCAATGTCTAGAAAGTTCGCTTCAAGGAGAGGTTTGGTCACCTAATCAGGCCAAGAAGTGAGAATCCTTATCGAAAGTTCCCTCTTCCCGGAACTACCGGGTCACAAGATCGTGATTCTCAGAATATTATTTTTGAATAATTAATTATTGATTATTATGATAAAGAAAATATTTATTTTATGTGGATATAGATGGAGAAAATTTTAATGTGACAATTGTTGAAAATTAATATTTTATCTTTTTCTCGATAAAATAATACATTTAAATATATTATTTTAATAATATATTAACTATGTGATATTTTTATAATGATGTGGGATATATGAGTATATGAGGAGGTAGAGTATTTTGTGGCATTAAATGTTTAATATATGTTTTTGTGTGTCTATGGACACAATTTCGATCAAAATTGATTATGATCGTAAAATCGTCTGCTTATGGATTTTGGCCAATTTCGCTTGGAATTTGGAAAAATTTTCTTCGCAGTTGTAGAGAATGGAATTTCCCATGGAAAGTCGCGAGTTTCAATTTTTCTCGATAAACGAGCTATTTTCACTTAATTATTGAAGTTTCTAAGATAAAATAATTTTTATTAAATAATGGGTGGGACCCACTCTTGTTTGACAACATGTGGGTCACCGGAAAATTATTTTCAAGAGTGGCATGCTGGTCTTTGATGGCTAGCATGCGAGAAATTTGATTTTTAATAATAATAATTTATTAATTTAGTCTCCTTTCATGCTCTAACATTTTCCTATAAATAGAGGCTAAGTTAGAATTGAAAATCACACCGTAAACTAAGTTTTCTCTTTCTCTCTAAATTATCGAGTTTATTCTTGTGAGTATACTTTGAGTGTTGCTATATACTATATGGTTTCACAAGACTATACCCAAATTCAAATGTAAGACGATTATTTTGAGGTAGGTGGGTATTATTTTCTTCTTAAATGATATTTTTTCTTCAATATCATTATGCCAAGTATTGGTGAACTTTTTTATCAAATTTGGAACTTGTTGTGTTTGGGGTTATTATTCACGATACCAAGACTATTCACGATACTATAACTATTCACTTATAATTTCAAGACTATTTCACCTAAAAATAAAAATTTTTCTTTTCGTTCAAAATATCTATTCGATACTAGCTTTGATCAGATCCATGTTTTGATCATTCTTGAATTTTACACCAATATGATTATTTTCAAGTATTTTTGGACACGGGTAAAACAAAGTACTAATCCTTAATCCTTAATCCTCGCTCATTTTGTTTCATCGGATTCGCTTTTAAAAATGTTTTTCATCATCCTCACCCTAAATGGTGATATAAATGAATATCTTGGCCCAGAGTAGCAAAAGATGAACGATTAATCGATGAATATCTTCGGCCCTCAGTAGCAAAAAGATGAACAGTGTTGAGATTTAATACGACCAATCGGTGATATAAATGAATATCTTCGGCCTCAGAAATAAAAAAGATGATTAAAGATGTATATTGATTGTTATTATTGTGGATAAACTATCGATGATGGATTTTTAAACCTGTAAGACAAGAGAATTCTTTTCTACGTGACTCTTCTAATGGATTGTCTTTGCTTCACGATTTGTTGATCTAAAACTTGTTGCCTATCAGATTCTATTAGATTTTTTCCCGTCAAGACTAACGATAATTTGTCAGATATTATCTTAGTCATAATATTCTTTATCGGGCTAATGAGCTCACCCTTTTCCTTTTTGTTCCATTTTTTCTTCTCTCGAGAGCGGAACACAAGCAGGATCTAGCCTGGGTAATGGAGTGATGGTTCTAGAAGATGTTTTTAATTGCCCTCACTACTTTCGTAAAAATAGTGTATTAATAATTAATGAGGACTTATTTGGGTGTGTATATTGCCTGTAAGACAATATTTGTATTCAAACTCACAAACAGATTGTCAGATTCTACATTTACATCTCAGATTGTCAAAGTTGTAGTTTGCTTTCTATACCATGTATTTTGAAGGCGACTCGTAATGGGTGTCAGATACACAACCTGCTTGAAGTTAATTTAATTTGTATGGTTGAATTATTATGCTATGTTGATGTTTTTGGGACATGATACTATGTTTAAAGTTAATTTAATTTGTACGTATTTATTTTTATTTTATCATATTGTGGTCAAAATATTATAAATATGTATTTAAAATACTATTCAGGCCTTTCTGATTATCAAACAGGTTTTGTTTAAACTGTTCACATAGCTAATATGGTAAAATATTGTTATTCAGACATTTTAAAAAAATTAATTATCAAATATCATTTTTTTCATTCAGACACAATTCAAGAACTTAAATTATTTAAATGTCTAAACTATTCGGATCTTAATAATTAATTTTATCAAACACCACTTTAATTGTTCCGTTGTACCGTCAACTTTCGCCATTTTCTCTCTCCTCTGGCTCTCGCAAAATCAGCACTGTATTTTAATGCTTCCCGGTACAATTCTTGTTGTTTTGAGTGTTTGGCTGAGTACCAACAACAGATAACGTGGTGAACGATACTGGGACACGTGGATTATTGAACGGACACGTGGCGACATCTAGCTGATGACAATGTTTTTTTTAAATAAAAAAACCCCTCTAATTTAAAAATGAATTGTGTTAATTTACTAAGCAATCATAGTAATAATATTAATAAATCACACTATTAGTTAAAAAAAATCAAAAGATAACTAATTAAATTAAGACTTGTTATAGAACAAAATATAATAGAAAATAAAGGAGGAGGCATATTACAAATAAAAATCACACTAAAACATAAACATAGTAGATAGGAAAGGCAAAAATTTGTGAATTTAAGTTTGTGTTTTCAATTGACTTAATGACTCAAAAAATCTTTCAACTTTATATTTTTTTTCTTAGTTTAACCAACAAATATTTTTTTTCATAAAAAAAACCTTTCAACTCTAATAATTGGACAACAAGTACCCCTAAAATAAGCTAATGTTGAACCATGATTAACTAGCGATGAGTAGGCATCATATGTGGCAGATGACATGTAAAATAAATAATTGTAAAATTATTTATTGGTCGACATCAATTTTACTTTTCTTATAACTTAATTATGCAGGCGTGAAAATTTAATGATTAACTATAACCTATTAAAAATTTTTCGAATAAATATGAATTATTAAAAACTCATATCTCAACAATTGTAATACTCGTGAATTTTATAAATAATACTAGTGTTGAGAATAAAAATGTTTGAATAATTTTATTGAATACATATATAATATGCGTGTCTCAGAAAGGGAGAATTTAATTTAAATTGAGTTAAATGTGTGATGAGTATGTAATATGGTAGAAATGATGAAAAACTTAGATTAAGCTTATGTTATATGCCTTGTGTGGCATGTGGAGGATCAAGTAATTATTTGATTAAAATTAGTGAAGGAGTGAATAAATATTGTGTTAGATTAATAATTATTTCTTGTACTATTATTATTATTAGTATTATCATTATTGTTTGATTAACTGTTGTTATGTGCAATCATATATGATATGTGAGTGGTAGTGTAATAAAGTTACCTTGTGATTAAAACATAAGGTGGGATATCAAGAATAATAAAATGATGAGAATAATTAATGTATAAGATTATATGGTAAAAGTTGAAATATATAATTTATTAAGTGGCATAAAGAAGCTTATGTAGCATTATGGTGTATGGTAAATTAAATTACATGAGTATTTTCAATGTATGGGAAAAAAATAAATTTAAGTAAATATATATTTACTATTAAATATTTATCCCCATAAGTTTTGTGTATTTGGGATAATAAAGTTTATGGGAAATAATGACTTAGGAAACTCGACTAAATTATATTCTAACCCAATTTAAATATTATTTGGGTTAACCCAATGTACATAGACTATATGATTATATGTACATGTGACCCTAACTTATCACAAGGTAATAGCATTTAATCATTTAAATTGTACTTTACAAGCCAAAAAGGGGAGTAAAACATAAGTATACTAGTCTCCATTTTGTTAATGTTGGGAAACTAAAATAGCCTTGTCCCATTTTGTTAGTCACATTTTTATATCAGTCGTGTATAGCTATAGAGCCTATTCCCTCTTTGCTGAAGAAACCAAAAAGGCTAGAGGAAAGTGATGATGGAGGCGGGACTGGCCCTAATAGTGAAATTCAACTATTCAATCTATGCTCAACAACGTCTTCCTTCTTCCTTCTTCCTTCTTCCTTCTTCCATTGATTTGACTCAATGTGCAAGACCCAAATCTGGTCCATGGCTTCTCTATAAATAGAGAGACCTTCTTCTTCTTTCTTCAGCACTTGAAATTTTGAGAATTCTATTTCATATAGAGAGTGAGTGCTAAGGAATTGGGGAGCAATCAGGGATTAGGAGCAAAAATTAACTTCACAACTTCAAGAACTAATGTCCTAAACCATGTTGTTGATTTCAAGTTTGATAGTTCTTAAAAATATGTATGAATACTTGTTATTTGAGTCAAAAATTGATGGTTTAAGCTTGATATAATATGTAAATTGTTGTTGGATATCGTTAGTATAGTCGAATACGAAAACAACGAGTGTTAAACGATTCAATTTGGTCTAGAAACAATTATGTTATGAGAGAAATCGCTAAACATGTTAAACATTGGAAAAATGGCATGAATTTTGAATTTGATTCTTTAAATTGGTTGTTTATTTTATTTAATTTATTAAAATCATGTTATCTATGTTTGGTAGTAAGTTTGTGGAGTTTATATAAAGTTGGTATGCTTAAATTGTCGTTTATATGTGGTCTTGGGAGTATTGGGTCACAACTGTTATGAAGAAACAGAGAGCGCTAGCCAAGTCTGGGCTTCTCCGCCTGATTTTGAGTTCCTAGTTCAAAATCTCCTCCTCGCGGCCTACGCCTCGACGAGATTTGTGTAATACAAAACCTCGCTCCCATGAGGTAATCTTGGCGAGAAATGGATCTAAATGCTTGTTTGCTTGTTTAGTCCAGGGCGGTGCTAACCTAACCTAATCTAATCTAATGAACATAAAGAAACTTTAAACATGTATAATTGTATACCACGAGTTGTAATCGCGTATTTGAAATGCAAGTTATGAATTGATAAGTTATAAGAACCTTAAACTTAGACTTAAACTAAAACTTATTTTATATGAATTCTAGTTTGGTGTTATGTGTAAGACCCCAACTTTTTGAATAAAGATGAATTTTTCTATAATTATCATTTTTGAATATTAAGGTATAAATTTGAAATAATATTATAGTTGTGGGTAGTATTTATAAATTCTGCAAAGTATGCAAGTTGTTATATTATATTCGATTGGTCGGGGAATATTCGGTTTAGCAAGGAATATTCAGACAACGACTCAATCATGGTGGACCCCCACAATGTAATTATCATTCGGATTAAGAAAACGACAAAAAATATTTTTATAAAAATAATTGCGGAAGTTTTACCGTTAATATTGTTGAATTACTCAAGAGTAAAAAAAGTAAAGAATACGGCGTGGGTTGCATAAAGAAGACAATCGTATTGATTATTGATGCTTACGTAAGAAGTCACTCAATTTTGTTCAATTATTGCTATAGTAATTGTTGCAGATAAGATCTCACGTTATTTGATTCAATTATTGTCGATATCTTTATATATTATTAAATCAATAATTGAGACGACAAAGTTATTAATATTATTATTTGCAATATTAACGATGTCTCTAAGTTCATCGAGGAGAGGTTTGGTCACCTAATTGCGGCTACATAATAGGAGAAATCCTTATTGGAAAGTCCCCTCTTTCCTGGGAATGACCTGGTCGATTAATATTGTGAATTATAATAAAGGTGATAAATGTTGTTAAAATTATTAAGGTGATTTTTATGAAGTTTTGCTTATTTTATGGACCCCTATTTATTTATTTTTCAAAATAATCGGTAGAGTATATATATATATGTATTATATACATATATATGTATGATAGGGACTTGTGGGGGTAGAATTGGAATATGTATGTGTGTGTGTGTATTGTGTGTGTAAGTTGAATTGATGGTGGTGGTGGGAAAGTGTCTGGTGATAGTGATAGGTGTTGAAAAATTGGGTGGTTTTGTTAAAACCATGGGTTATATATATATATATATATATATATATATATATATATATATATATATATATATATATATATATATATATAGTATTGTTGTTTTACTCAATTATAATTTTGATCATTCGAGCAATCGATATGGCAATGCATATCCGTGAATTATTGCATCAGATTATTTTCTAAACAAGAGATTCTTCTATTCTCCTATAAATAGGATGCTTAGTTAGAATTGAAATCACACCGTAAATTCGGAGAAATTCTCTTCTATAATCTTGAGCGTATTTCTTTAGAATTTTAAGAAGCTTTGAAACAGAGTGCAAGTTTTCTTCAAGAATATCCTCGCTCTACCAAATGAAATACTCTACTTTTTAAAGAAGGGATATTATTCTTTTGTATTCATGAAGAGAACTTCGTTATTCTATTCCTTATTATTCGTTGAATAACTCAGATACGCTGGCTACCCTATACTTGGTGACATTCTTCTATTATTCTCGTCTTTATTATTATGTTGGAATATCACGTGCATGTGTTTTACACTCAGACACCGGTTCCATCTTTATTATTCATTGGAATATCATGTTCATGCGTTTTTTACGGACCGGATTCCGCATCTTTATTATTATTCTCGTTGGAATATCATCGTATGCAATGCTTTTACGCCGGATTCGATTCCGCCCCTTATTAGTATTCTCGTTGGAATAACTCGCTCATGCCAAGCACCGCATGCACGGTGATTTCATTGTTATTCCATTCTTTATTATTCTCGTTGGAACATCCTCGCTTGCAATTTAATTTGACCGACCGTTCCGTTATTTAGTATTCTCGTTAGAATAACTCGCCTATCGCCAAGCACCGTATGCATGGTAATTTCTTTTGTTATTTCATTCTTTATTATACCCAAATAAGTTAAAGTTTTGACTTCTATACTCCATAAAATTAGTGGAATATCCTTGATAATCAAGGCTTCATCCAATATCTTTTCATGAAAATATTCTTCCGAGCATTCTTGAATTTTACTCTACAAAGCGGTATCATGTTGACAATTTGACGCGTTATTGATTCTTGGACAAATTAATTTTGAACTTGTTTTATTAAATTTTATATCATTGTCATCATCCTCATATTTATATTTTTTGAAAGTCATCTATGGCCAGTAGCATGTAGATGGACTTGGTATGATTATGACCAGGATTATTGATTGTAATCATTTGACCGTAATGTTATAAATAATGTGGTAAAAGTCCTCATTGGCCCGTAGTGCATTGATGGACAGTTGTTGGCATGATCATGACCATTAATGTAAGACCCCAAAATTTTTTTAAATAAAAAGAAATTTCTTTTATTTATTATTTTGAAATAATAAGGGTGGATTTGATTAATGTGGTTAGTTATGGGTAAATATGCAAATATTTGAATAAAGTTAAAGTGGTTATAAAATATTTATTGTTGTTTGGGAATATTCTTTTCGGTCGTGGAATATTCGTGCATTGTTGGGGAATATTAAATACGACCACGCAGACCATGTGTGGGCCCCATAACGGAAAGCGATTGGAGGAAAAAAAACGACAAATATAAGTTGTTTAAAAAATAATGGCGTAGTTATTACTGATTTTACATCGTTGGAATACCCTTTGGTAAAACACAAGAATGTCGCGTTATTGCACAAAGAAGATACCAGATTGCACCAATTATTAATTCTTACGTAAGAAGGCACTACTCAATAATGGTTACGAGAATTCTGCTCAAAGATTTCATTTTATTGATTCAATAATTATTGCGTTGATATTTTATATTCATTGTTTGTTAATAATTGTCATTACACAAGATATTTTTCATTATCGAACCAATAATTCATATTATCTGAATAATATTATTAGATAACATTATTGGCAATGTCTAGAAAGTTCATCTAAGGAGAGGTTTGGTCACCTAATCATACTACCAAGAAAGAGAAATTCTTATTGGAAAGCCCCTCTTTCCCGAGAATCGCCACGGTTGTCAATATTGTGATTCTGTAATATTATTTGTGAATAATTAATTATTGATTCATATGATGAGAAAAATATTGATTTTATGTGGATATAGATGGAGAAAATTTTATAGTGACAATTGTTGGAAATTAATATTTTATCTTTTTCTGATAAAATAATTCATTTAAATATATTATTTTAATAATATATTAACGATGATATTTTTACGATGAATGTGGGATATATGAGTATATGTGGAGGAGGAGTATTTTTGTTACCAAAAATGTTTAAAACATGTTAAACATGTCGGTGGACCCCATTTATTGACTGAAATTTGATTATAGCTTGTAAAATCGCCCATTTGTGGATTTCGGTCAATTTCTGTTTGGAATTTGGAAAAACTTTCTTCTGCAAAGTTGTAGAGAATTGAATTTCCTATAAAAACTCGCGAGATTCGAATTTTCTGATAAAAGGGCTATTTATTATGAATTATTGAAGTTCCGAAGTTCCGAAATAATTAATTTTTGGAAGTTTAAATTATTTTAAATTAGAAAAACGTTTTTTTATTTTCTTCTAGAAGGTTGGCATGTGTGAATTGATGAGATTCAGATTTCAAGGAATACGTATAATATTTTTATATATATTAATATTATATTAAATTTTCTGCTTTGGTATTCTAAGCAATTTCCTATAAATAGTACTTAGGGTTAGAATTGAAAATCACACCGTAAATTGAAGTTTTTCTCTCTATATTATCGAAAGCGTATTCTTGTGAGTATTTTGAGTATACTTTGAGTATTGCTATACTGCAAGTTCAAGTCATAGCTTTATATCCTGTTTCAACTGTAAGCACTTGTCTTTCGAGGTAAGTGGATGTTATTTTCTTCTCAAATGATATTATTTCTTCAATATCATTATCTTTGAAATATTGGTTGGAATTTTTATCAAATTTAGAACTTTTCATGCTGCCGGGGTTATTATTCATGAGTTCTTATTCACGAAGTTATTATTCACGAAAGTACTATTCACTTAAGCGTGAAGATGTTTTTTTGTGAAATTTCTATCTTTTGGTGTCGAGAGTTACTATTCACGATACGACACTTTATTCACGATATCTGACTATTCACAAATACGACACTATTCAATAGAAAAATGAAATTTCTTCTTTTGTCCAAAATATCTATTATGGATACTAGCTTTGATTGTATCCATGTTTTGATCATTCTTGAATTTTACACCACTATGATTATTTTTGAGGTATTTTGGACGTGGATAAAACAAAGTACTAATCCTTAATCCTTAATCCTTGTCATTTTGTTTCAATTGGATTCGTTTTTTAATAATATTTTTCATCATCCCTGGCCTTAAATAATGATATTATTGAATATCTTTGGCCTGTAGAAAGCAAAGATGAATGAGTTATGATGAATATCTTTGGCCGTAGTAGTGCAAAGATGAATGATTTCGATGAATATCTTTGGCCCAGTAGTGCAAAGATGAGCAGTGTTTAGATGAACATGATTAATTGGTGAATGTCCTTCCTCAGTAGTGCAAGGATGAATATATGATTTCAGATATATATATGATTGATGTTTACAGGATAAAATATTGATGATGAACTTTAAAATTCATACATAGTAAGATAGTAGTTTGCATTCTCTACTTAACTCTTCTAATGAATTATTATTTCACTTGTAATATTGATTTAAAACTTGTTGTCTATTGTATTCTATTATATTTTTCCTCGTTGAAGACTAACGATAATTTTGTTGTATATTATCTTAGTCATAATATTCTTTACTTGGGCTAGTCGAGCTCACCCTTTTCCTTTTTGTTCCATTTTTCTTCTCAGAGGCGAGAATGTAGCGAAGTACTTAGTTGGGGTATGGAATAAAGGTTCTAGAAAGAGTTGTTTAGTAGTCCTCACCATTTTTGTAAAATAATGTATAAATAATTGTGATGAGGATTTATTTGGTATGTATATTGTCAGAAGACAATAATTGTTTTTTAAACTCACAAGATATATGTGTTGTCGTATTTTGCACGACAAATGTATTAATAAAGTTGTAGTTATCTCTGTACTATGTATTTGGCGACTCAGAATGGGTTGGATGGAATGGACCTATTTTGGGGGCGTCACAATTAATGAATACACAAATATTCGTGTCCCGTAGTGCATGAATAATTGTGGTCGTGATACTAAAGAATATACTTGGCCGTAGTGCAAGGGTGATTCAATGATGTGGATTATTTATTAAGTTGAGTCCCAACGATAAAAGTGATGAAAAACCTTTTAAATCATAGAATATAGTAGATTTTATTCACTACTTGACTCTTCTAATGGATTACTTGTTCACCGCAGCTTAAACTTGATGTTTGTTATATTTTATCGCTTTTAAACATTCAAGGCTAATGATAAATTATTCTGTATTATCTTAGTCATAATATTTCTTACTGGGCTAGTTGAGCTCACCCTTTCTTTTATTGTTCTCTTCAGGAAATGAGAACGTAGCTGGGACTAGTCGGGGAACGGAGTGATGGTCCTAGATGGTGCATTAGTAGTCCTCACTATTCTGTGAAATAGTGTGATAATAATTGTAATGAGGACTCCTTTTGAGTTTGTATACTCTCTAGTAGACAATATTTGTATTCAAACTCACAGTTTATGTTTGTCGTATTGTATACGACAGTTGTATTATTAAGTTGTATTTGAATTCTATACCATGTATCTGGCGACTCAAGATGGGTGATGTATACCTAATTTTGGGGGCGTCACAGTTGGTATCAAAGTTTAGGGATATGATCCCTGGCTAATAATTGTAATGAGTCCTCACTATTCTGTGAAATTGTGTGATAATAATTGTAATGAGGACTCCTTTTGAGTTTGTATACTCTCTAGTAGACAATATTTGTATTCAAACTCATAGTTTATGTTTGTCGATTGCATACCCATAGCAGTTGTATTATTAAGTTGTATTTGAATTTCGCATCATGTATCCGGTGACTCAAGATGGGTGATGTATACCTAATTTTGAGGCGCCACAGTTGGTATCAAAGCTTAGGATATGATCCCCGCTAAGATTTGAGAATAGTAACAAGGAGGGAGAGACAGGAATTCCTTCATTTAGTATAACCTACCTAAGTTTATTTTTGTATTTACTTGGCCTCACGTAATATAGGGATAATATGTTACATGTCAATTAACCTTTTGTTTTATGGCAAGATTCTGAAAATGACATCCGAGAATGTTGAGAATAAGAATGGAAGACAAAGCGACCATTGATTCACCACATATCAATAATCGAGGATAATGTGCATCGAAGGCGACAATCCTCATGCAAACAATAACACTGACCAAATGATGAATGATGGAATGTTCAGAGGCTTTATGCAATTCATGCAACAGCAGGCGAGAGCGGCTCCTGTCCAAAATGTAGGTGGAACTACTGGAAACTCTCGGACGATCACCGCTAAACAGTTCAAAGAGCTGGGACCACCGGAGTTTATTGGAGAGCCAAAACCACTTAAAGTGGAAGCATGGATAAAGCAGATCACCAAGATATTTGATGTCTTGGGGTGCTCCGAGGAGCAAAAGGTTCCCTTTTCCGCCTTTATGTTGCGAGGAGAGGTAGATTATCGTGGGGAGTCAGAAAGCGTACTCAACTCGCCGCGACTAAAAATGACTTGGGAGAAGTTCCAAGAACTATTCAACGACAAGTACTTTCCCGAAAGTATTCGTCACATGAAGGAGGTGGAGTTCATCAAGTTAAAACAAAATAATATGACTGTGTCGCAGTACGAAGCAAAGTTTGTCGATTTATCCCGGTTTGCGTCCCACTTGGTGGATAATGAAGAAAGAATGACGCGGATGTTTTTAAGAGGTTTGAAGTCGGAGATACGCCAACATCTTATTTCTCATAAAATGTGTTTGTATTCGGATGTTGTAAATAGGGCTTAGTTAGTGGAACGCGATAACGAGTCAACGCAACCAAAAAAAAGGTAAGCAAAATGATAATACCAAATGGAGAAGCGATCATCGAAGGGTGACAACAAGCGTGGAGGAATCAATAAAAGGCGAAATGGTAACCAACGGTGGTAATCAGGTACAAAACAATAAGAATGGACATTTCAAGAAGAGGAGATTCAACAATGATGGAAAGACGCCGTAACCAAAGACCGTTGTTGTTAAGGAAGGAGAACGACCACCTATCATATGCTTCAAATGCGGAGGGGAAGGACACATCAGTCCAAACTGCGCGATGTCGTCCAAAGAATGTTATAATTGTGGAAGAGAAGGTCACCTAGCCTGATTTTGTCTTTCACCAAAGACAAGTTCAGTTAGGATGGAGGCACCAAAAGCGGTCCCGTAAAAGTCAAAGCCAGAGTGCAAGAGGAGAGCATTTGTAGTGACCTCCCGAAAACAAGGAACCCGAATGAGGTCATCGGGTAGTTTTATCATAAACTCTAAATAAGTCTATACTTTATTTGATACCGATTCTACCCATTCTTTTATTTCTCCTACTTGCGCCAACGATTAAATTTGACTACGGAGAAATTAGACTTTGACTTATCTGTGGAAACTCCATTAGAGAAACCTTCATTACATCCAATCGTTTATAAGTCTTGTTTGGTTCAAATCCAGTACCCTCATATTACCTGTCGATCTTATTTCATTGAAAATACTTGTATTTGACGTGATTCTAGGGATTGATTGGTTAACTACTCATCGTGCAAAAATTGATTGTTTTCGTAAGGTTGTTAGCTTTCATATTCCTAATCAACCTATTATGCGAATTCAAGCGACCAAACCATTAAAATCAATCACGGTATCTCAAGCCATAAAGCTATTCGTTTATTGAAAAATGGATGTCAAGCTTTCTTAGCTCATGTCATGGATCTAAACAAAAATACATCAGTTTTGAATTATATTTCTATTGTTAATAAATTCCCTGACATATTCCCTGAAGAACTTCCTGGCCTACCCCCAGAGCATGAAATTGAATTTTGTATCGACCTTGAACCTGGTACAAAACCCATTTCCAAAGCCCCATATGGAATGGCTCCTATTGAACTTCACGAGTTAAAGACCCAACTGCAGGAATTGTTAGACATTGGCTTTATTCGTCCTAGTACTTCTCCTTGGGGTGCTCCTGTTCTATTCGTGAAGAAGAAAGATGGGAGTATGCGACTTTGTATTGATTATCGGAGTTGAATCATGTCACCGTCAAAAATAGGTACCCATTGCCACGTAATTGATGACTGTTTGACCGGTTGCAAGGAGCCAAATTCTTTTCAAAGATTGATCTTCGCTTTGAATATCACCAATCGAAGATTAGAACATATGACATTCCAAAGACGGCTTTCGGAATCTGAAGACGGGCATTATGAATTCTAGTCATGTCTTTTGGATTGACTAATGCTCACGCCTTCATGGATATGATGAACGGAGTATTCAAGGAATATTTGGATCACTTTGTGGTCGTCTTTATTGATGACATCCTTATTTATTCCAAAAGTCGTGAAGATCATGAGCAACACTTGAGGTCGACACTCCAAAAGCTTCGTGAATACAAGCTTTATGCCAAGTTGAAGAAATGTGAGTTTCGCGAAGAAGTAGCATTCCTTAGGCACGTAGTATCAAGTCATGGAATATCTCTGACCCGCAAAGATTGAAGCTATTTAAAGCTAAGAGCAACCTAAATCAATGATCAAGTAACGTAGCTTTCTGGCCACCGGTTATTATCGAGATTCGTGGAAGGATTTTCTCGAATAGCTACTCCATTAACTCAAATTGAATCGGAAAGATACAAAGTTCTATTGGAGCGAAGAATGTGAGAAGAGTTTTAAGAACTCAAGAGGAGACTCATTTCAAAGACTGCTCGACAATACCATCCGGATCGGAGGATTTGTCATCTACAAAGTGATGCTTGAAGCAAAGGGTTGGGATGTGTTCTCATGCAACATGGGAAAGTCATAGCCTATGCCTCAAGACAACTCAAAGAATATGAGAGGAATTATCCTACTCATAACCTGGAGTTAGCAGCTGTTGTCTTCGCACTTAAAATTTGGAGGCATTACTTGTATGGGGAGAAGGTGGAGATCTTTACGGATCATAAAAGCCTCATATATTTCTTCACTCAAAAGGAACTCAACATGCGACAACAACTTTGGCTTGAACTGTTGAAAGATTATGATCATACCATCCAATACCATCTTGGAAAAGCGAACGTGGTAGCTGACGCATTGAGTAGAAGATCATATGCAAGTACGAGTGCGATATTGTCAACACAAAGGCCCATTTTGTGTGACTTGAAAATGATGGAAATAGAGTTAAAGACTCCAGGGACCCATGTGATGATGACGAATATACGAGTAGAACCGACTTTAATTGATAAAGTTAAAATTCGCCAAGCTACTGACACTCGGAGTCGATGCGATGAGAAAGAAAGTGCAAGAAGGTGTTACGCCTAAGCAAGAATCGATGAATAAGGAATACTTGAGTCAACTCAGCACTTTGTGTTCTAACGACCTCGATTTAAAGTATAAAATCATGATGGAGGCACACAACACACCAGTTTGAAATCCATCTAGGAGTACCAAAATGTATCATGATATTCGCCATACATTTTGGTGGAGCAATATGAAGAGAGAGATAGCGTTGTTAAAGCGGAGCATCAAGTACCAAAAGGTCCATTGCAACCACTTGAAATTCCAGAATGGAAGTGGGAGCACATTACCATGGATTTAGACACGGTCTTCCTAAGGTTTCTCAAGGCATAGATGCGATTTGGGTCATTGTTGATAGATTGACCAAGTCTTCTCATTTCACCGACATCGAGAAACTTATACACTTGAACGTCTTGCTGTATGTACATAAACGAGATTATAAGATCGCATGGTATGCCAAGATCCATAGTTTTCGATCGAGACCCAAGATTCACTTCACAATTTTGGGTTAGTTTGTAAAAAGCTATGGGCGCGGATTTACGATTTAGTTTTCGGCATATCATCCTCAGACGGACGGACAATGGAGAGGACTATTCAAACTCGGAAGATTTATTAAAACTCGTGTCCTTGACTTCAAGGAAGTTGGGACAAGTTTTACCAATTGGTGGAGTTTTTCTACAACAACGATTATCATCGCAAGTATTGCATGGCTCCATTCGAGCGTTGTATGGAAAAAGTGTCGATTCAAGATATCTTTGGGATGAGGTGGGTGAAGAACGTTGTTGGGGATAGGAGTTGAGTACGTATGACTACGGAAAAGATTCAAACGATCCGGCTAAACGTATAAAAACCTCACAAGATCGACAAAAAGAGTTATGCCGATCTTCATCGAAAGGACATGGAATTCGATATAGGAGATCATGTGTTATTACGTGTCGCTCCATGGAAAGGAGTTACGAGATTTGGAAAGAGAGGAAAACTCAATCCTCGATTCATCTACCCATTTTAATCCTCGATCGAATAGGAACCGTGGCCTATAGACTCGCTTTTATCACAAGTATGTCTCGTGTTCATAACGTTTTTCACATATCCATGTTACGTAAATATGTGGAAGACCCGAACCACATTATTGAGTTAGAACCAGGACAAAATAAGCGGAAGATTTGGACGTATGAAGAGGTTCTGTTCAAATCTTGGATAAGAAGGAACATATTCTACGCCCAAGGTTATACCTCAAGTCAAAGTTTTGTGAAGAAACCACGATGTTGAGGAAATGACCTGGGAGTTAGAATCTGAAATGAAGTCAAGGTATCCTTACCTCTTCGATATACCAAGTACGTACCCTAATTTCGAGGGCAAAATTTCATAAGAAGGGGAGGTTGTAAGACCCCAACTTTTTGAATAAAGATGATTTTTTCTATAATTATTATTTTTGAATATTGAGGTATAAATTTGAAATAATGTTATAGTTGTGGGTAGTATTTATAAATTTTGTAAAGTATGCAAGTTGTTATATTATATTCGATTGGTCGGGGAATATTCGGTTTAGCAGGGAATATTCGTACAACGGCTCAATCATTGGTGGACCCCTAATGTAATTATCATCGGATTAAGAAAGCGACAAAAAATATTTTTATGAAAATAATCTGCGGAAGTTTTAACGTTAATCTTGTTGAACTACTTGATAGTAAAAAAGTACGATGAATGCTGTGGTGGTTGCATAAGAAGCAAGCAGTATTGATTATTGATGCTTACGTAAAAAGTCACCAATTTTGTTTAATTATTGCTATAGTAATTATTGCACAAGTATCTCACGTTATTTGATTCACTTATTGTCGATATCTTTATATATTATTAAATCAATAATTGAGACGATAAAGTTATTAATATTATTATTTGTAATATTAACGATGTCTAGAAGTTACATCTGAGAGAGGTTTGGTCACCTAATCATGGCGCCTAATAGGAGAAATCCTTATTTGAAAGCCCCTCTTTCACGAGAACGATTCGGTCGATTAATATTGTGAATTATAATAAAGGTGATAAATGTTGTTAAAATTATTAAGGTGATTTTTATGAAGTTTTGCTTATTTTATGGACCCCCATTTATTTATTTTTCAAAATAATCGGTAGAGTATATATATATGTATATATATATATATATATATATATATATATATATGTTTATGATAGGGACTTGTGGGGGTAGAATTGGAATATGTGTGTGTGTGTGTGTGTGTGTGTGTGTAGGGTGTGTGTAAGTTGAATTGATGGTGGTGGTGGGAAAGAAGTGTGCAGTGATAGTGATAGGTGTTGAAAAATTGGGTGGTTTTGTTAAAAACCATGGGTTATATATATATATATATATATATATATATATATATATATATATATATATATTATATTGTTGATTTACTCAATTATAGTTTTGATCATTCGAGTAATCGATATGGCAATGTACATCCGTGAATTATTGCAGATCGTATTATTTTCTAAACAAGACCTTCTATTCTCCTATAAATAGGATGCTTAGTTAGAATTGAAATCACACGTAAATTCGGAGAAATTCTCTCTATAATCTTGGCGTATTTCTTTAGAATTTTAAGAAGCTTTGGCGTAGTAAGTTTTCTTCTAGAATATCCTCGCCTACTACCAAATTCGGAATACTCTACTTTTTACAAAGTAAAGGATATTATTATTTTGTATTCATGAAGAGAACTTCATTATTCCATTCCTTATTATTCATTTGAATAACTCAGATATCGCCGATTTACCCTATACTTGGTGACATTCTTTTATTATTCTTCGTCTTTATTATTATGTTGGAATATCCGCTCAGATATTTTATAGCGGACTGGTTAGTCTTTTTTATTATTGGTTTGAATATCTTTGTGCAATGCTTTTTCTGTGGGACCGATTTCGCCCTTATTAGTATTCTCATTGGAATAACATACATCTGAAGTGCCGCATGCATGGTGATTTCATTGTTATTCCATTCTTTATTATTCTGTTGGAACATCCCGCTTGCATTTAATTTCACCCGACTTCGGTTCCGTTATTTAGTATTCTCATTGGAATAACTCTGCCTACATCAAGTACCGCATGCATGGTGATTTCTTTTGTTATTCCATTCTTTATTATACCCAGTTGGTTAAAGTTTTGACTTCTATACTCCATGAAATTAGTGGAATATCCTTGATAATTGCACTTCATCCAATATCTTTTCATGGAAATAGTCTTCTGAGCATTCTTGAATTTTACTCTACAAAGCGGTATCATGTTGATATTTTGGACGTTATTGGTTCTTAGAAAAATTAATTCTTGAACTTTTTTTTATTGAATTCTTATATCATTATCATCATCCTCATATTTATATTTTTTGAAAGTCATCTGTGGCCTGTAGTGCATAGATGGACTTGGTATGATTATGACCAGGGATTATTCAGTGTAATCATGACCGTAATGTTACAAATGATGTGGTAAAAGTCCTCATTGGCCCGTAGTGCATTGATGGACAGTTGTTGGCATGATCATGACCATTAATGAATACACAAATATTCTTGGCCCGTAGTGAATGGATAATTGTGGTCGTGATACTAAAGAATATCCTTGGCCGTAGTGCAGGAGTGATTCGATGATGTGGATTATTTATTAAGCTGAGTCCCAACGATAAAAGTGATGAAAAACCTTTTAAATCATAGAAGATAGTAGATTTTATTCTCTACTTGACTCTTCTAATGGATTCTTTGTCATCACCGCAGCTTAAACTTGATGTTTGTTATATTTTATCAGTTTAACATTGTTGAAGGCTAATGATAAATTATTCTGTATTATCTTAGTCATAATATTTCTTACTGGGCTAGTTGAGCTCGCCCTTTCTTTTATTGTTCTCTTCAGGAAATGAGAACGTAGCTGGGACTAGTCGGGGAACGGAGTGATGGTCCTAGATGGTGCATTAGTAGTCCTCACTATTCAATAATTGTAATGAGGACTCCTTTTGAGTTTGTATACTCTCTAGTAGACAATATTTGTATTCAAACTCACAGTTTATGTTTGTCGTATTGTACACGACAGTTGTATTATTAAGTTGTATTTGAATTCTGTACCATGTATCTGGCGACTCAAGATGGGTGATGTATACCTAATTTTGGGGGCGTCACATTATGTGGTTAGTGTATTTAAGCTTAGAGTCGAAAATGGTAAATTTAAATAAAACAAGAACTTAAACTATTAATGTTAATTGTGTTTGTAGCTATATTGTGCAATGTTTTAAATAAAACTTTCTAAGGCAAATGCAATGATGTAAACTATTCAATATAATTTAAATCAAGAGTAAAACTATGTTAACTTGGAATACATGAGTCAAATATATTCAAGCGTGTGTAGTAGAGGTTGTTTAGCATTATTATGTGGTCTAATGTGTAAAATGGTTAGTCTTTGAAGTAATGTACTCTCTTAGCTTTGTAAAATGGAAAATTTTCGAATAAAGCTATCAATTGTTTGAAGATGAATAAAAGAGACCAAACATAGTTTCAAAATTCCTTAACATGTATGTATGAATGCCTTAAGTTATAATGCACGACTTAAAGTGATGTTTTAAGTATACAAGTATGTAATGACCATATAGAACCAAGATTTGACAAGTTGTATGTGGGTTATGCATCTATGAGTTTTAAATATGTGTTGGTCACATAGATAGGCAAGTATGTGTTAAACGTATGAGGACGTTAATATATTTGTCAAGTGTGTGTGACAAATGTATACCTATACATACTTAAATAGCATAATATAGTTCATTGAGATGATATTAAGCTATAAGTTGGTAATCGACGCGAAAGGCAAGTACTTGAACTTTAGTCTTATCATTGTGCAAATTTATGATTATTGTTATATCGACTATATGCTTTAGAGAATCATTCTTGTGATATCTAAATTCGCAAAAATTATCATTCATACTCAAAAGCCTAATTTGATTTCGCTATTATATTCTTGAATCATGCTGCAAATCTAAGACTTATAAATTGTTCCCAAGTATATTGAGAAATGTGTCTAGACCATTTAATTCGGCTAGATCAATATCTATGATTTAGAAAGCTATCCAAACCAATTGTCTTGGTACAAACCCTTATAATCTGCTGAGATGAAAAACCCTCATTAAAGGGAAAATCTCTATTCTCTCTAATTTAGTAATTTTATAATTAACGCGGGCAAGATAAATTATTAAAATTTAAGAATTAGCTATAACCTATCAAAATTTCTTCGAGCAACCATGGATTATGAAAAACTCGTATATTAATAATAATCTATCAAAACCTCTTAATTAATTTAAAATCACATAAGAACTATAAAACGAAACTATTTTAATAAAAAAACATGAAGGCGAAATCAATTAAACATAAAAACATAAATAATAGAAGATATAAAAAATATTGTCATAAATAGTTATTTAATTTCATATTCATCCTAGATTAAAGAAATTAACTACACATGAAAATAAATAGACTAACTACAATAAAGAAGAATATAGAATATAAAAATAAATAAGGAAATTCTAATTCATATCTTCCCTTCTCTCAAAAACAAAAGACTTGGGCACAAATGAATTGTAACATAATACTAATACATTGAACTTGTTCTCTTTTGTTTCATTATATTTTCTTCTTTTCTCATTTTTCATGTAGGTTTCAACTTCTTAGTGACAATTAACTTTTCAAAGAGATCTTCTAGATAAACTTTCTTTTCTCTAGCTGGATTTAACTTGCACATCAAGATTGTTGCACCTCCTTTCTTCTAGTTGTAGGATTCTTCTTGGATATTTTCTTACATGAATAAGACCATTAAATATAGCTTGATCACCAAGATTTTGACTTTATTGTAATAAAATATTAAATCCTACAAAATAAAATAAAACATATTAATTTAATAAAATAATATAATTAAAAGGATAAAATTAGGGATAATAAAATGTATGAATTATGAGTCTATCTTAGCATTAAAAGAATTCTTACCTATTTAGATTTAAAGATTTATCAAATTAACTCTAGAGCTAAATACAGTTTACTACATGAAATACCATCATATTCATGATTAGGCCCCCAAAAAATTTGGGCTTGCACTTTACTACATCAAGTGTCTAATTTTATATAATTTAGCCCCCAATTTCAAAATTCGGTCAAAATTGGCCGGAATACCTAACATTCCGACCAGATACGGTTTACAATACGAGCTAATAACACTTATGTTACATCAAATACCACCAAATTCACAATTTACTACATCAAGTACCTAATTCGTATAAAATTTGTATAAATACTTATTTTGACGTATTAAATATGTATAAATTCTTATAAATAATTAATATATGTTAAATTATTAAAATTAAATATTAATACAAAGATTACCAAATATATTTTTTTTATTTTAAAATTTAAAAAAAAACTTAATTAACAAAAAAATCAATAAACTTTTAAACATATAAATTATATTTTTAACATGAATAACATTAAACTTTTAAACAATTGACAAAAATGCCCAAAATTTAATTAATTAAATAATACCCTTTTTATATTGGAAGAGCTAGCATACAAACGGAGGAAAAAATTGAAAAAGAAAAAAATGACTCATTTGCTCTCTCTCTCTCTCTTCTCTCCATCTTCCCTAATCCTTTAATTTTTTTGTTCCTTCAAATTTGAAAATTTTAACAAATTGTATGTATAAATTTTACAACTTAAATCTTACAAATTATAAATTATATCATAAATTATAAATTTTACGTCTTAAATTTTACAAATTGTATGTACAAAATTTACAACATAAATTTTGCAAATTATAAATTAAATCATAAATTATAAATTTTACATCTTAAATTTAACAAATTGTATGTATAAATTTTATAACTTAAATCTTGCAAATTATAAATTATATAAGTAAATTATAAATTTTACGTCTCAAATTTTACAAATTATATCACAACTTAACTTTTACAAATGTATTTATAATTTTTATGATTTTATTTCTAAATATTTATAATTTTATAAATTGAAAAAAAATGATCCATTTGCTCTCTCTCCTCTCTCCCTCTTCTCTAATCCTTCAAATTATTTTGTTTCCTTCAAATTTGGAAATTTTAACAAATTGTATTTTTAAATTTTATAAATTATGTCACAACTTAAATTTTATAAATTGTATTTATAATTTTTATAATTTTATTTGTAATTTTAATTTTATAAATTGAAAAAGAAAAAGAAAATGACACATTTGCTCTCTCTCCTCCCTCCCTCCTCTCTAATACTTCAAATTGTTTTGTTCCTTCAAATTTGGAAATTTTAACAAACTATATGTATATATTTTACAACTTCAATTTTGAAAATTATAAATTCTAAATTTTATGTCTTAAATTTTACAAATTGTATGTATAAATTTTATTACTTAAATCTTACAAATTATAAATTATATCATAAATTATAAATTTTACGTCTTAAATTTAACAAATTGTATATATTAATTTTACAACTTAAATCTTGCAAATTACAAATTATATCATAAATTATAAATTTTCGTCTTAAATTTTACAAATTATATCACAACTTAAATTTTACAAATTGTATTTATAATTTTATAATTTATTTATAAATATTTATAATTTTAAGTTGTATTTATAATTTTATACGGTATTTCTATGGTATTAGTTTTAAAGGGCTAAAAATTATTATATTTATAATTTTAATTTTTTTTTTTGGAGCCGAATCATGAATATGGTGGTGTTTGATGTAACGAAACTGTAAATAACCATTTTTTAAATTAACTCAAACCGTATATTTATATGGTCAACTGGTATATTTATACGGATTCTTGGGAGGGTCGGGTATTCCGAAAAATTTTGGCCGGATTCTAAAACTGGGGGTTAAATTATATTAAATTAGATATTTGATGTAGTAAATTGTAAGCCCAAATTCTTTGGGGATCAAATTATAAATTTGATGGTACTTCATGTAACAGAAGTGTAATTAGCCCTTAACTCAAGATGGTATGCATTGATATTTGATAATCACACCAGATACATGCTCCAATTCAATATATTTCAAATGTTTTAGTCCTTTGAACAATTAATTTATGGCCCAACCGATTAGGTTTTTCTATCGGACTTTAGCTTTTCATAATATGTCCATTGAATTACATGGTAATTGGTATAGGGTATTGAGGAATTAAGTAGCTAACTCCATAAATTTAGTAGGATAGTTTTAGGTAATTAAACTCCAAGATGGAAGGATGACTGTAAGACTCCAAATAATTAATAAATAAAATTTAATTTCCTCTATTTATTATTTTGAAATAGTAAGGGTTGATGTGATTAATGTGGATAGTTATGGGTAAAATACGCAAATATTTCAAAATAAGCAAGTGGTTATAAAATATTCATTGTTGTCGGAGAATATTCGTTTGGTCGTGGAATATTAAATCTTTGTCTTGGGAATATTAAATGCGACAGTAGTATGACCATGTGTGGGCCCCATAACTGAAAGCGATTGGAGGAAGAAAATGACAAATATAAGTTGTTTAAAAATAATTGGCGTAGTTATTCACAGTTTACATTGTTGGAATACCCCGGTGGTTAAAAACACGATGTCTGGCGTTGTTGCAAAGAAGCACGCAGTATTGCACCAATTATTAACTCTTACGTAAGAAGGCCTTTACTCAATAATGGTTACGATAATTCTTTATTCGATTATTTTATTTTATTGGTTCAATAATTGTTGCGTTGATATTTTATATTCTTTGTTGTTTGATAATTGTCATTACACGGTATTTTTCATTATCGAAGCAATAATTCATATTATCTGAATAATATTATTAGATAACATTATTGGCAATGTCTAGAAAGTTCATCTAAGAAGAGGTTTGGTCACCTAATTCTTGCGCTTGAGAAGGAGAAATTCTTATTGGAAAGCCCCTCTTTCCAGGGAGGCGCACGGTTGTCGATATTGTGATTACGTAATATTATTTGTGAATAATTAATTATTGATTCATATGATGAGGAAAATATTGATTTTATGTGGATATAGATGGAGAAAATTTTTAATGTGACAATTGTTGAAAATTAATATTTTATCTTTTACGATAAAATAATTCATTTAAATATATATATTATTATATTTTAATAATATAATAATGGTGATATTTTACAACGAATGTGGGATATATGAGTATACGAGGAGGAAGAGTATTTTTGTTACAATAAATGTTTAAAACATGTTAAACATGTCGGTGGACCCCATTTATTGATTTGAAATTTGATTATAGCCTCTAAAATCGCTTGGATTTATGGATTTCGCCAATTTCATTTGGAATTTGGAAAAACTTTCTTCGCAAAGTTGTAGAGAATTGAATTTCCTATAAAAACACGCGAGATTGAATTTTCTGACAAAAGGGCTATTTATTGTGAATTATTGAAGTTAGGAGTTAGAAATAATTTATTTTTGGAAGTTTTAATTATTTTATTATGAAAACGTTTTTGTCATTAAAGGTGGGGCTTGAATGTGATGAAAATGCTGAATTTCAGATCTTAGAAAGTGTGCGTAGGAAAATTTAATATATATTAATATTTTAATTAAATTTTACTCGCTTTGGTGTTCTAAGCATTTTTTCTATAAATAGGGTCTTAGGTTAGAATTGAAAATTACACGGTGAAGTTTTCTCTCTCTATATTATCGAAAGCGTATTCTTGTGAGTATTTTGAGTATACTTTGAGTATTGCTATACGGTGCAAGTTCAAGTTATAGCTTTATATCCGATTATTCCAAAGGTGAAATCTTGTCTTTTCAGAGGTAAGGGATATTATTATTTTTTTTTTCGTAATGATATTATTTCTTCAATATCATTATCTTGAAATATTAATCTGAAGTTTTATCAAATTTGGAACTTTTGGTGTTTGAGTTCTTATTCACGATACTGCCTTTATTCACGATATCTGATCTTATTCACGAATCTGACCTTATTCATGAAAAAAAATGAAAATTTTTCTTTTAAGTCCAAAATATCTATATGTGGATACTAGCTTTGATTGTATCCATGTTTTGATCATTCTTGAATTTTACACCACTATGATTATTTTTGAGGTATTTTTGGGCGTGGATAAAACAAAAAATCTGAATCCTTAATCCTTGTCATTTTGTTTCTTTGGATTCGTTTCTTTAAAAATATTTTCATCATCCTCGGTCTTAAATGATGATATTATTGAATATCTTTGGCTGTAGTGCAAAAGATGAATGATTTATGATGAATATCTTTGGCACGTAGTGCAAAGATGAATGATTTCTAATGAATATCTTTGGCGTAGTGCAAAGATGAAAGCGGTGTTTAGATGAACATGACTAACTAGTGAATGTCCTTGGCACTGTGAAGTGCGAGGATGAATATTTGATCCCAAATATATATTGATTGATGTTCTGAGAGGATAAAAAATAGGCGATGAACTTTAAAATCCATACATAGAAGATAGTAGTTTGCATTCTCTACTTAACTCTTCTAATGAATTATTATTTCCATTGCGAATATTGATTTAAAACTTGTTGTCTATTGTATTCTATTATTATATTTTCCTGTTGAAGACTAACGATAATTTTGTTGTATATTATCTTAGTCATAATATTCTTTTCTTGGGCTAATCGAGCTCACCATTTTCCTTTTTGTTCCATTTTTCTTCTCGGGAGGCGAGAATATAAGCGATGCAGTGGGGTATGGAATGAAGGTTCTAGGAGAGTTATTTAGTAGTCCTCACCATTGTTGTTGTAAAATAATGTATCAATAATTATGATGAGGATTTATTTGTATGTGGATATTGTCTAGATGGCAATATCTGTATTTAAACTCACAGTTTTACTATTGTAATAATAAAGTTGTAGTTGTTTCTGTACAGTGTATTGACAACTCAGAATGGGTGATGTGGACCTATTTTGGGGCTGTCACAATGACTTTAAGGCGTGATGTTATTCAAATGATATTGGGATTTGGATTTAGTAAAAATTGACTTAGTTTAGTTTTTTGGGTTAAATTTACTAATTTTAAAATTAATAGTTAAACAAATCTATATAACTAAATACAAATGATTTTAAATTTCCCGCTCATCCTAATAAATCATTAGGGCCGTCCAAAATTTGGGATAAATCTCACTGTCCATAGTGCCGGAGTCACGGGACTGTTGCTAGTTTATTTATATTTTTGAACTTTATAATCTCTTACCTACATTTAAAAGAAAATTGGATAAATTTTAATTTTAAAATTGGTTAATTTGACCTCAAAATTCATATACGGAATGGAATGGCTTCAGATGGAGAAACGCTATCAAAATCATCCCAATTTTCCTTCCTGCTTTCGAATGCACCATCAGTTAGATACCATACGAATGTTAACTTTTGCATACCAAAAATACAATAAAACTAATTTATTTACTTTCTACCTTGTCATCAAATAGAAGAGGAAGTAGAGACGTCCGAGCATGATCTGATTCATCTTGATGACAAGGTTGCAAGTAGCGTTCTAAACTCATCAAGATTTTTGGGATATATTGCATGAAATGTATTTAAATCCTCCGCCACATCCGTACATGGAAGAGGTCCAGACGGGAGGATATTCGCTATCAAAATCACCCCAAAATTTTGTTTTTGAGAGCTCCTTCACAGAATTGGCCACGTAGGTCACCTAATTATTTATTGGAATATTAGTTTGCCATAAATATGTTTCTGGTAAATGGATGATTTTAGCATGTAATAAGCAACAAAGTATTCATCTTTTATAACTCTGTTGGGACTTGGGTGTTTAATTAAATTTTTTTTCTTTCATTCTAAATCCAACTGTATAGATGATCGATTTTTATGTGTAAAAATTATTATAGTGTACGTCTTTGTAACCTTTTCAAAATATTGGTCATATTTTTCTGTTTATATACAGTATATTGGTCATATTTTTCTGTTTAATATCAAGTCTAAACTGTCTAATGGATCAATGTAAAATAATAGTCATATATAGAGTACTTTCTCTGTTTGTACGTATAAAGAATGCAGTAAAAACGAAGGGGCGGGAACAAAGAAAATTCTGAAGCATGCATGGCTAAGAAGAAGCTATATTTTATCGTTTTTGCTAATAAGCTAAGAACAAGCTATATATATATATAGTCATTCATTGTAATTGAGATAGTACTAATCATCAACAAATTTGCAATCAATTCTGTCGATATAAAGTCTCATTTGAGTGAGGTCATATGCGACGTTATGCTTTTGCTGAGCTACTATTCCTATAAGACTCGTTGATCCAAACTTATTGCTATCTGATGGTATCACGGCCAAGCAAAATATGTTAGGGACTGAGTTGTGGGGAACAAATATACTCTCCACGTCAAGTAGCAAAACGGCCTCTTGCGCAAAGTGGAAAGTGACCACAGGAAATCCTTTAACGTCGCTTATAATTCCTACATAACCCATTTGTCTTTCATCCACCAGTTGAAAGTCGTCCATTATATTTTTGATTTCGGATTTTAACGCATCATAAGCTTTGCGTATCAGATAAGTCAACGCAGAACCAGTGTCAATAGCAACTCCGCCAACAGACCTACTTGGTTTAAATATTTTCGGGTCTATATCGAGTCGTTTTGCCCCCACACTTATACCTTCCAAACTTAAAAAGTATTTGCCAGATTTTCTCACTTTTAGTGGCGTTGAATATCCTAACATCTTTGCCCCCTTTCCCAAAATAATATGGTTATATTTGTAATCACCATCAAATATACTACCCACACAATAGGAAAACTTGGGGGTAGCCATCTTCTTGAGTATGGAGATTCTATCATATGCAAGTCCTAAAACGCCACTAATAGTGGCTGTTGAACGGCTTTCGTAGAAGGTTGTGCAACCTACAACTGCATCGGGAATGGTTGTTATTCCCTGATCATATGTGATAAATATAAGCTTTTCTGTACCTAGATCTCCTTTAACGATGGTTCCACCACCGCCATAGCTATTGCTGAACGTGCATTGGCCCATAGTGCCACAACCGTAGCCAGATCCTTTCACTTTCTGACAGTAGTTGGAGTTGCACGAGATTTGCTCATATGTGGTTGAAGCAGTCGGATCGTATGGCGGAAGACTTGTACTGCCCTCCTCACACCCAATGCACAATGTAGACTTAACAAACGTTAAGCTACTTCCGGTGTCAGGTACCATTAGCTGGGCTACTGGCGGTTCCCCAATTTGTACGCTCGCCAGAAAAATGTTTGATTCTTGAGCTGGACTAAGAAAAGTTCGGACGCTTTCATCATTTTCATAGTCGTACTCGTTGTAATCAGTGTTGACTATTGCTATTGCTGGAGGGAAAATAGAGTGGCGAGGAATCAACTTCATTTTAATAGTTGTGGGTGGTGTTTCAGTGGAGGCAGTTGCATTTGTGGGTGTTCGAGAAGCATACATTGAAGTATGAAATAACAAAAAGAAGAAGGTGAAGAAAGTAAATGGGGTCATGATGATTGTAAGCTAGGCTCGTTTTGTTGTTTGTTGCAAGTGGATATGTAGGCTTAGTGCATTGGATGTGAGGTTTTTATAGTATGAAAACATATAAACTGTTACAGATTAGCAACAAAGTAAGTACTTTGCAGGCACCAAGAAGTAGAATCATATCATGTCAAGCGTGCCATATACCACCTTCAGCATTATTTGTTCATTCCCTTTGAACCAAGGGATAAACAATAATTATATTAAATATATTGAGTTTTCATATTTGCACTGTCATCTTGTCAAATTTTGCAAGTTACACCATGAGACAGATTTGATTTGGAAGTATTATATATATACGTAAAACAATGAGTTACCATTGCGCTTTTTAGTTTTAAAAATTAACTAAATTTTAATAACCAATATATAAGTTAGAATTGATTTTATAATATTAATTAACTAAAGATCTGCATGAAATAAAATTGGTAACTGAAGTTTAATTCTAATAAATTTTGTAATATATATATTCATAATATTTATTAATATTTAATTATTATTTACTCATAATATTTTTTCTAATATTTTCAATGTATAATTATTTAGAGTTCAAAGATGAGTAGAAACCTAAAAGTAAAGTTCTGAACATGATTTTTAAATTAGATTTTTTGTACAACTAACTAACTAAATGACTCTTATAAAGAATAAAGTTGTCGTAAGATAATAAATTAATATATATTTACTCATAATATTTTTATATTCTGAATATCTATATATATATATATATATATATATATATTCTATATTCTTAATATATAGTTATTTAGAGTTTAAAGTTGAGTTGAAACTTAAAAGGTTAAATCTTAAACATGATTATCCTGGACTTTCTTTTCTCCTTATTTCTTTACACATAAAAAATTATTTTAATTGTAGTTAAATTCTAGACCTATTTAAAATAAATAAAATAAATTAGGGAAATTTTAGAAAGTGTTTTGGTGATAGTTAAATTTTAATTAGGCCTATACAAAGACAAAGACTAAAAAATCAAATTTGATTTGATTTTAATAATTTATTAAGAATGATCAAAATATATTACTCGTAATAAATAGTTGAAAATATTAATATCAATACTACCGAAAATTAGAACCATTTAAAAATTTAAAAGAATTCAAACATTGCATTGCTTACTCTGTGTAAAACATTCAACTGTTAGTCCCGCTTCATTTTTTTTATAGCGCGTGTGCACAATTTTCAGAGTATAATTGGTGTCACTAGCATTACCCTTTTAGTTAACTTCTCTTCACATCATTAATTGATTTTTAATCAGATGCTTCACGTGTTTGATTAGTTTAGTTGTTGTATACTCTCCCCGTTTTAAAATTAAAATTAAAGATATATAATTTAATTTTTGAGATCAAACGACGATATATTAAATTTTAAATTGATGTAACTTTATTTAATTTTAGTATAAGAAGGGTGCCAAAATTTATTAGAGCACTGAGAATTGTGTAGGTAATTAGAGCTTGGGTGTGAACTTTGAAAACTTAAAAAACTTATACAGGTAGTTTGGGAGGAACCAAGAATATACACCCATGCCAAGGGTGCCAAAATTATAGGTTAGGAACAAGTAGTTTGTGTAAAAATTATCATACCAAATATGTGTGCCGATTTCAACTTTATATACTCCCTTTGTTTTTTAATAGAAGTTTTTTTAGAGTTGTGCACAAGTATTAAAGAAATGATTGTATAGTGAGAGAATCAAAGTTATATTTAATAGAGTACTTGAAGTAATATTGGAAACTAAGCAATTAATGCTTACTTGAAATTCTCAAACGACTTATATTAAAGAACAAAAACACTTCTCTATATTAAGAAACGGAGGGAGTATCATATATTGAGTCCTACGAACAAAGTTGTGTGACCAACTGATTGGGCTTTATAGTTGAACGTTACTCTAACAAACAAAATATTTTCCATCTGTTACTAAATAATTGTCGTTTAAGATTTTTGCACATAGATTAAGAAAATTATTTAATGCTATCATTTAATAATTAAATTTTGTGTGAAATTTCATCACTACCTCTTTATGAGAAATTGAAAACTATTAATACAAGGGAGAGAATTTTTTTGGACAATGAAAGAAGGTAGTGGTGATATAGGAAAGTAAATAATTTATTCTTCTAAAAAGTTATAAACGACAAATAAATTAAAATAAATTTTTTTTTTTAAAACGTAACTTATTTAGAAACGAAAAGAATATTTGAGTTATGTGTTATATTGGGACTAATGAACTGTTAAGTTCCTATTTGAAGGGACTCAGAGACTTTGACAATGGAGTCGTATTAGTATCATGTAATATAATTGTCAACCTTTTTACTCCTCAAATCACTTATGTTATCTACATATCTCGCACACATATATTAACAATTAATAGTTTTTAAAATCTTAACTTTTTTATTCATTATTTCAGTTATATTTATCGACAAATCTCATCAAGAAGAAGAAAGGTCATTTGATCATTTAATTAATCTTGATGACAGAGTAACACGCCATTTCTTTCTTAATAATGGTACACAATTTTATTTTTAATTAGTTTGGGAACGAATATTAATTGTAGTTCGGGATTTTTATCTAGTAGGATCAAAATATTGTGATGCTATAAATTATTTTGTACTTTCCAGTTGTATATGTAAAATATTTATTTAATTAGTTACAATAATATTGTTAATAAAAAAAAGTAGTAATGTAAGACCCCAACTTATTATAAATAAAATTGAATTTTCCTTTATTCATTATTCTAAATTAATAAGGGTTAATTTGATATAATTCTTTGGTTATGGGTGAAATGTGCAAAGTTTACAAAATAAGCAAGTGGTTATAAAATATTCATTATTATTATTAGGAGAATATTCGTTTGGTCGTGGAATATTCTTTTTTGTCGAGGGAATCTCAAATTTATTTACGTAGTCATTGGTGGACCCCATAACGGAAAAGCGGTTGGACGAAGGAAAGCGACAAAGATTGAGTTTTATAAATAACGACGTAAATTATTACTGAATTAACAACTTTGTTGGGTTACACGGTGGTTAAAATCTGATGTCTGGCGTGGTTGCAGACAAAGAAGACACCAGATTTACAAATGATATTATTGAATTATTGATCCTTACGTGAGAAGGCACTACTCAATAATTATTGTGATGAATTCTTTATTCAATATTATATTTTATTGATTCAATAATTGTTGCGTTGATATTTTGTATTGTTGTTGTTTCAATAATTGTCATTACAAGATTTTTCATTATCAAATCAATAATTCATATTATTTGAATAATATTATCGAGATAACATTATTGGCAATGTCTAGAAAGTTACATACAGGAGAGGTTTGGTCACCTAATTCTTGTATGAGTAAGGAGAAATCCTTATTGGAAAGCCCCTCTTTCTGAGGAGCGGCACGGTTATCGATCTTATGATTACGTAATATTATTTTTAAATAAGTAATTATTGATTATTATGATAAAGAAAATATTTATTTTATGTCGATATAGATGGAAAAAATTTTTAATGTGACAATTGTTAAAAATTAATATTTTATCTTTTTTACGATAAAATAATTCATTTAAATATATTATTTTAATAATATATTAACGGTGATATTTTTATAATGAATGTGGGATATATGAGTATATGAGGAGGTAGAGTATTTTGTGGCATTAAATGTTTAATATATGTTTTGTGTGTAAATGGACACAATTCTTATAGAAAATTGATTATAGATCGTAAAATCGCCTGTTTATGGATTTTGGTCAATTTCGCATTTGGAATTTGGAAAAAACTTTTCTTACGTAAAGTTGTAGAGAATGGAATTTTCCATGAAAAATCATGAGTTTTGAATTTTTCTCGATAACCGAAGCTATTTTCTACTTAATTGTTGAAGTTTCGAAAATAAAATAATTTTTATTAAATTAATGGGTGGGACCCACTTTTTGGTAGGTGTTGAATGCACATGGGTCAATGAAATTTTCGTAAATTGGTGGCTAGCTTTGTTGCGTAGAAGTAAGAATAAGAATAATAATATTTTATTATTTAGTCTCCTTTTTGGCGTTCTAACATTTTTTCCTATAAATAGAGGCTAAGTTAGAATTGAAAATCACACCGAAACAAAGTTTTCTCTCTTTCTCTCTCTAAATTATCGAGCGTATTCTTGTGAGTATACTTTGAGTGTTGCTATATATCTTGGGTTTCATTAGCATTATACTGAAATTCACCAAAAGTACGGGTATTTTGAGGTAAAGGGTATTATTTTCTTCTTAAATGATATTTTTCTTCAATATCATTATGTCAAGTATTGGTGAATTTTTTTATCAAATTTGGAACTTGTTGTGTAAGTTACTTATTCACGATACTCAAGACTTTATTCACGATATCGACTTTATTCACGAATCTGACAAGACTATTCATAGAAAATAAAATTTTTCTTTTTGTCCAAAATATCTATTTCGGATACTAGCTTTGATTGTATCCATGTTTTGATCATTCTTGAATTTTACACCAATATGATTATTTTCGAAGTATTTTTGGACATGGGTAAAACAAAGTACGAATCCTTAATCCTTAATCCTTGTCATTTTGTTTCACTGGATTCGTTTCTTTAAAAATGTTTTTCATCATCCTCAGTCCTAAATTGTGATATAAATGAATATCTTTGGCCTGTAGTGCAAAGATGAACGATTAACTGATGAATATCTTTGGCCTGTAGTGCAAAGATGAACAGGTGTTGAGATGAACATAACCAACTGGAGATTTAAATGAATATCTTTGGCTTGTAGTGCAAAGATGAATATTGATTGTTATTCTGAGGGGATAAAGTATTGATGATGGACTTTTAAACCTTAGAAGACAGTAGAATTCTTTCTCTACGTGACTCTTCTAATGGATTGTTGTTTCCGCTGCATTTGTTGATCTAAAACTTGTTGTCTATTGTATTCTATTAGATTTTTTTCCTGTTGAAGACTAACGATAATTTGTTGTATATTATCTTAGTCATAATATTCTTTACTGGGCTAGTTGAGCTCACCCTTTTCCTTTTTGTTCCATTTTTCTTCTCAGGAGGTGAGAACATAGCGAGGATCGAGTCTGGGTATGGAGTGATGGTTCTAGGAAGATGTTTTAATCATCCTCACTATTTCGTAAAATAGTGTATGAATAATTAATGAGGACTTATTTGGGTGTGTATATTGCCTAGAAGACAATATTTGTATTCAAACTCACAGTTGTATTGTCAGATTATTCTACACGATACACAGTATTGTCAAAGTTGTAGTTTGCTTTCTATACCATGTATTTTTGGCGACTCGGAATGGGTGTTGTATATACTATTTTGGGGGCGCCACAATGGTTGGTATCGAGCTTAGGGATATGATCTACTGGCGGAGATCGGGAAATAGAACTAGGAGGGAGACGAGTAAATCCTTCCGTTAGTGTGTCCTACCTAAGCTTATTTGTTGGTCATCATAATATAGGATATTATGTGATATGTTAATTTGTTTAATTAACCCTTGTTTTTATGGCGATGTTAAGAATGGTCACGAGAGCGTTAACAATGGAGTTTATGAGTTTGTGAAAACTCACAAGCATCATTTGTGGAGGCACTATCATCATCGACTTGAGAGGTGGGAAATTGTGGAGAAAGATCACAAAAGTTGTCTTGTGATTCATTAGAACAATCATAAGAGGGATGATCAAGCCACCATTTGGGATCGTATGGAGAAGAGTGAAAATCTGAGTCCGGAGAGAATTGATTTTCCACCATGGAATCGATAGAGAAGACTAAATGTGCGGCGAGAGAGTATGCAACGAAGGGAATTTAGAAAATATGCAGCAGTAGATAGAAGAAAGGAAAGGGAGGATCAAAGGTTGCTAGCCTTATGGCTTTGATACCATGTTAGAACATCGTATTAGAGAGAGAATATTGAATTGAGAGAATAGATAATTGCATAGATAATAACTTGATAATTATCTCTCCTGTTTACATTGAGAAGATAGGAGATATTTATACTAATACAAGATAAGATGGGTGACTAACATATTACCTAACTGAAGGAGATAATCATGGAGATAACCATTACATAATTATTGGAGATAATCATGGAAGAGTGAATGATGGAAACTATCCTAACAATATAATAATATCTAAAATATTATATTCCTAAAATATCGCCTAATACTATGGTACATAACTAGGTGAGGATAATGTTTAGCTGATATTTTTTCCACTGCAGGATTCTTGTTTCTGTTTCCTTTTGCTTTTGAATTGCGTCAATGCATCAAATATCAACATTATAGCTGATTGCTTTAGATTTGGTCATTCAATGAGATAGAGTAGACAGAATATTTTACGGCAGAAAGCAACAACTGATTGTGGCAATTGATTTATTCATTATACTTCCCATTCATTTTTACAATATCAGTGACATGAAGGAAACAGGAAAAGAAAAATAACCATTTGAGTAAATCCAGTGAAAGTAACTGAAGTAAAGAATATTGGAAAGATGTTATAGCATGCTCTAAATTATCTACAGCTCTTGACTCTATTGTTGGGTTGGCATATTTAATTAGGCAATATAAGTCTCCGAACTTCTTTAGCTTTGCACAATGACCCAACTGGCATAACATGTCTTCTCCCACGTTCAATCTGATCTGCTCACAGTGTTCATCTGAATCCAATTATCATGGATCACTCCTTGTAACTTCTAAATGGTGACCCCATATACCTGCTTAGTGATGCAAAAGAAACAATATATTCTTAGGTTTGTGATATTCATTTTTAAAGTTCAGTCTCATAAAATCATTAGGTAACTTTCAGATTTCCAATGTTACTTGCTATAATAGTGGTTCCTGCCTCTGTTTATACTTTGGTCAGCATGATCCTCCTAAATTGATGAAGTCATGGTGCATTGTAGTATTGCTAATATAAAAAAGTATTAGCAACGATAGGGAGCAGGTTGTCGGTCATCTTGGCCAGTGTCCGTGCTTAAGAATTTTTCAGTCCTTGCATAGTTATGTAATGTCTAGAATTGCTTGCTTCTCAGATTTTGTTGTAACATAGATTAGATATGGATGCAAAAGATAATTCTGCATGATATACTATATCGACATTGTGTATATATTAGTGTTGAATCTGGCATTTATATCATCTTTGGTGAAATTGTTGTGTCCAGTTTTATTGTTGCATTCAACAGTAACTGCTCGACATTCTACAACTGAATTCAAGATTTGACTTTTGTGGAACTTAACAAGTTAAAGAGAGAGAAAACTTTCAATTTGATGTAAACCGAGTTTGATAATCTCTGAAAGTCATCTTGTTTACAAATATAACTTATTCTTTTGTTCGTATTTCTCTGCTAATAATTACTATGTATATTTGATAATCACTGAAAGTCATCTTGTTTACAAATATGACTTATTCTTTTGTTCATATTTCTTTGCTAGTAATTACAATGTATATTTGGGAACCATTCTGCAGTGAATGAAGCTGAATTAGATATGATGATTATTGCAGCACGCCTTTGCCTTTTGCATTCTTCTTCAAGACTGTCAACCATGAAAAGCGTAAGTCTTCAACATGTTCATAATCACCTTCACTATTTTTACTACTTTTGTTCATCTTGTTATACTATAGACCAACTTCCAAGCAAAAACAATATACCTTGTCTGTAAATTTATTGTGACTCTCTTGCAATTCAAATCATTCAAGTATGTATTGTAGTTATGTGTATTTACAATTCATGTAAAGCAAATTATGTATTGTTTGGCAGATTCTGCATTTATTTGAGGAGTCAGAGCACTGGCTAGAGATGCAGAGAAAGAGAGAAGAACTCGTGAATGGAATTAGTGTCAAAGTTGAATTTGGGGTTATCTAAGTTTGACAACTCAGATTCTAATGAAAGTCTGAAACTATGTTTACTAATGAGAACTAGTCACTCATTTCCAAATGATCTGACACAATGACAATTGACAGATCTATGTAGATACCTTAGCAATTATTTTTTTTGCAAATAGGGGGATGTGTATGTACAAGATTGGATAAATGTACTGATGTTACTAGAAATTGTATTATATTATAATTAATATTGTAATTTTTGTAACACAAGTATTTTTATATATAAATGAAATTGAAGTTTTTTTAAGTTTTCATTTTTATGTCTCTTTTTGGTGTGATACATCTCAGAAGACTCGAGCTCGAATAGAAAAGCTCGTGAATTACTCGATGGGAAAACGAGTTGTCAGTTGAGTAATTCTGAGCCGAGTAATTCATCGAGTCGAACTTGAGCATCCTTGGAAATTATCAATTCGGAGTCGAACATGAATACAAATTTTCTGATCTGAGTCGAGCTTGAGCATTAGGATGTTTGGTTCAACTCGGATCATTTTCACCCCTACCCAACACTCCATCAATGATCAATCCAGACAATAAGATAGTGGTAGCAATTAATATTGAGCCTATCAAGCATGAAAGACCAAACACAAACCTTGATCTTAGAAGGTGTCTTTCCCTTTGAGATATAATAGTTCGGAGAAAAGGAATACAAAGGACGACTACCATCAAACGGAAAAAGAAAAATTTATATGAGAAACCCTGGAAGGATCAAGAGCCCAAACTCACAAATCAGTTGACAACAAAGTATCCGCAAGTTTGTGTTTTGTATTCAAGAACCACGGCATCCTGTTCCTAGATTTATCTATTTTTTTTTATAAATAGAAGTGGAACTAGGTGAAAGGATTTTGATCTTGCTAATCTAGAATTAGAAGTATTAAAATGGATTGGAGGGCATATTTGCCACATGTATTACTAGTTTTGCGACAGTGTATCCTTTTGCCAAAAATAAAACGTATTTCATACTCGAACTTGGATTTCTGTACTGTATTTCTGCTTTCTTTTGCCAATCAACTAGTTTACATTAGCTGCTGCACTAACTTTTTGCAGGATATTAACGACGAATGGATATCACTATCAGATAAAACAAGATTCTGCTATGATGATTTAAAGTGGCAGAGGCTTAATGATCCTATGATTCGTGGCGCTGATGGACGCTGTGAGTTGGCGTGATGCTCTTGCTGTGGTTTCTGAGGTCATCCGCCAAGTAAAACCAGAGGAAATTGTGGGGTTGCTGGTAAACTATCAGATGCTGAGTCAATGATGGCACTGAAAGATTTCTTGAACAAAATGGGGTCAAATAATGTCTGGTGCGAAGGAAATGGTGTGCATCCCAATGCTGATTTGCGTTCGGGATATCTTTTGAACAGTAGCAGCATCAGTGGTCTAGAGAAGGCGGATGTTTTTCTTTTGGTTGGTACTCGGGTAATTTTCTTCCACACTGGTGTTACAAGGAGGTGTAGAACTTTTGACAAAATATTTGAACTATGATATATTGAATAGTATTAATTCATGATAGATTTGCTTTTGTTTTTTATAAAACTTCTGGTGTAGACAATAATTTGAACAACTTTAGTTAAATTTAATCTTTGCCTGTTAGGAAGGGGAGAATTATGGTTCAGAACCTGCCGATCCTAGACAGATCTCTAGTCGATCATTGAATGCAGTTTATCAGTCGGTAATAATACATTATTGTTGTGTAAGTTGTCATGTGGTAACTTGAGGGGGTTATTTGATATCACAATGTAATATCAATTCGAGGACATTCTGTGTTCCTACTGTTGCACTTGGATGAGAGAGAACCGGCAACATTTTCAGCTGAATTGAAACCCGAATGGTCGGAAAATATAAGCAAGGAGCCATTTGGCAGTGCTGTAGAAAACTTGTATACGACTGATGATACGATCACTAGGGCATCAAAGATAATGAATGGCACAACACAATGCAGTGCATTACTCACAAAAAAGAGCTGTAGTTTGTGATTCTTCCTTCCAATAAAGTTGCAGATTCACTGTTGTGCCAAATGATTCTATTGTACTGTTTAAAAATTCTTTGCTTGAAGAAAAGAGACTAAATAGCATATCTGACCCTTCTATTTAACATGTTTTTGCTAAAGTGTCCCTTAAACATTTTTTTTAGCACAACTGTTCCTCAATGATACATTAGTTGTGCAAAAGTGTTCCTTTTCTATTTTTGGTAAATTTCCGTTAGTCAAACAAAATATTTTCCGTTAGTCAAATGTTTCCCCAAACTTTTATCATTTTCATTCAACTTGATATAATTAATTAAATTATGAACTTGTGCAATAAATAACATAAATGTCAAAAAATAACTAATATTTATTTTATCAAAAAAATAAATTCATACACTTTTCACTAATTAAATTTCTCAAATATTAAAATTTGCGTAATATACATTCAAACATAAAATTTTCCAATGTAAAAATAAAATTTTAATACTCATAAAAAGTGTAAATTAACACAAAAATTACATTTTTTTTCTAAATATTAAAATTTGCTAAAACAAATTTAAAGAAAAATTATTACTGAAAGCGAATCTTACGCACAACTTTTTTATAAATTAAAATCTCCTTCAATTTTGATTAATTAGAATTTGATCTTAATAAGCGCTAGATACTTGTAATGAAAAAGCAGCGATATTCCTCACCTGATAGGTGAATTTTATTTATTGTGGGCATACATGTATTGCATGTAATTACGTAATCAAACTTTGTGCATGCTCCAATAGAAATTAAAGTTTTTCATACAGATTCAATAAGAACAAATGCTAGACCATGGATTACTAAAGTCAACAGACTCTAAAACAGATCCCCAAATATCCAATGATGTTTTAATCCCCTAATAAGGGCCAACATAAACAAATGTTGAGAATATTAAACGGTGTAATTATATATTTTACACTAAAATAATTGTCAGCAAATAACTAGGTAGCAAAATTCTATAACACATTTTTTGAAATCTCCTTCAATTTTAAAATCTTATGAAACAATTTTTTTTTATTAAACATAACTAACATAATTTTTAATACTTTTTATATGAATTATAAGATTAGATTCACGTAACAAGTATTTTCTAAGTTTGTTTTACATAAATTTTAATATTTGAAAAAATATAATTTTTTTGGTGTTAATTTGCACCTTTTTATGGGCATTAAAATTTACTTTTAAATTAGAAAAACTTGTGCTTGAATGTATATTACGGAAATTTTAACATTTTAGAAATTTCATAAGCAAGAAGTGTATGATTTTTTTTGATAAAATGAATATTTGTTATTTTTTAACATTTATGTTATTTATTGCACAAGTTCATAATTTAATTAATTAGATCAAGTTAAATAAAAATGATAAGTTTAGGGAACATTTGACCAAAAGAAACATTTGACTAACAGAAAACATCTTTTTTGACTAACGGAAATTGACCAAAAATAGAAAAGGAACACTTTTGCACAATTAATGCATCATTGAGTAACAGTTGTGCTAAAAAATAAGAGGATATTTGGGTCAAGAAATAGGAGGACCAGAATAATTTCAAGGTGTAATGAATTAAACCCATGGCGGCTCTTAGTCCTCCTATGCCAATTAATAATTTCAAGGTGTAATGAATTAAAACTTACACAACACATCATTAGTATTTAGCATAAACAAACAAACAAACACATCATCCACTAATAACACTAGTGGACATCAGTTAAGGTGTTCTTTGAAATATATCTTAACAGTTTACCTCTTAATACATATTAACAACTCCTATCTTTATATGAAGAGGTCATCTGAATAATTTAGCTGAATCTTACCTATTTAGAAGATCTCTTAATACAAAGATATGAGTTATTAAGATGCATTAAGAGATAAACTGTTCAGATGCATTAAGGTGTAATCAAACACCACCTAATATTATTAGCTATGACAGTAATTACAGACATTATCGTAAAAGGGCACTACACCAATAATAGTAGCACCTCCATTAAGAATATCCTAACCGTCTAAAATTTATGTGGACGGCTATAAATAAATTGGCTTAAAATGACATAAAAGAGTGTATCAATTCTCATATGATAACTGTTATTTAATTAAGATTCTAAATTACTGAATACTCCCAACAATCATAATCCAACACAGTTAAACTGAATTTGTTTGATAAAAACTAAATGAAACAATTCCAAATGTTTGTAATTTGAATAACCTGAATGAAACTGAATACTTAACAAAAAAAATTGTTTAATAATTGATATTTCTTAAACATCTGAATAACAGCCTTTCATTATTTTATCCCTCTAAACTATGCTGAACAAGTACATAATTTTGTCTGCACTTACTAAAAAAATTAAATACAAAACTCATTGCACAACAGATAAAAATAAATAAGATATATCTTCAAGCATTTTCAGTGCTATGAACCGTCACAAACAATTAATTATTTTTTATTTTAATAATAATATTTACAAAACCTAAAAATCCATAATCTTCAAAATAAAATAATTTAATTAAAGAATAGCGATCAAACGTCAAACTTCAAAATCAAACAACATTCCCATCGTGTAATGAAACATTAATTGAATTAATACATATGTTATCAAACAACAAATTTCTATTAATCTAACATTCCGAGTTCCAAGTTCATCCACAATAATATAATAAAATGAAATATTTGTTACATATAATAGAAAGCAAAAGTGTCCGAAAGGAACTCCACAACTAAAGTCATTTACTACTTGGGGATATCTTAAAGCATGTCTCAACACAAAAATCCAAGTGAGCTCCAAATCATGTCAAGATGAGCTCCAAATCATGTTGAATCTCGCCCCTGTGAATGCAACTACAAAAATAAATAAACCAGAGGTTCAAAATGTATGTCGAACAGTAGGAAAACATACAAAACTAACATGACTGCAAATATGAAAAACAAAAGAAACATAATTTATGTCGAGCATTAAAAACCTTTTGCAAATAAATAACTTTAAAACTACAACATTTATTTCTCTAAATAGTTCTTGCATGTTACATACCTAAATCACTCATTAGTCACGAAACATGATCTCTCATATGCTAGATTGTAGACATGAGCATTACTATTTAAAATCATCAGCAATTTCAATATTTTAAAATTAATTCATGCTGAAAATAAATTGTGAAGAATAAATGAAAACTATAGTGGAAAACTTGAGAGACGAAAACTGTTATAATGGAGGGCAATGATTTTTCCACTAATCTATAGTACGGACTTTGGCAGTTCTGCACTTTATATAATCATGAAATCAGAAATTCTAGTTATTAAAGTTAAAGGGTGTGGTATTGGCACAACAAAACCAAAAGGAAGCACGAGTAAAATTTCCAAGAAGTTTCAACATTCACATCTTATTTCTGAAAACTAACAAAATCAAATTATACATATGCTTTACAACTAAGCTAAAATTAGTCTTTGTTCCTAGCTACTACAACATTAAATAGCCAATGATATATACGAGACTATAAGTGTCCACTACCTTGCTTGCAATAATCTCACTTGCTTATCAATATACGCAAATTATGCTGGTCCAAGAAATCACATTTCTATTGGGCATATTATTGAACTCCTCACGATCAGAGCATCAACTTTACCATTATTTCCAAATCCAGATATCATCGAATTTCATGAAACAATATCCTTTTCATGCATCTCATCAAATAATAATATAGCAGAATCTCACATCTCATCAGGGCTGGCCCTGAGTTTTGAAGGGCCTAAAGCGGACAACAACAAAATGGGCCTTTTGCGAATTGCTAATAAGATAGGCATAAAAAAACGAAGAACTTTTACTGAACAAAAGTGCATCAATACAAAAGAATACCAAATATAATAACCGACTATTTCAATATTTTCAAAGCATCATTTAGATATCACATTATCACCAAGTCAAAAAAGTAATCAGTTCAAAGACATCACTTGAATATCATCCTTCTTGCAGTTTTAGCAGCAAAAGTATTAATAATATCCGCACAATCAATCTTATCCGCCATCTCATGTTCAATGGATAGGATGGATAATCCATTCAACCTTTCTTGTGACATAATTGAGCGGAGGTAGTTCTTAATTAGCTTGACTTGAAAACTTCTTTCTAAAAAGCAACCGTAACAGGAATAGTCAATAATATCCGATACGCAATCCACACATTTGGATAACAATCCTTCATCAATTTCAATTGATTGAGCACTTCAATTGGTCAATTGGTTTTGACATCACTTTTGGTAAACCTTCTCTGAAGACTTTCAATTCCGAAAACAACTCATTTCTGTTGATATCGGAAGTTCCTTCATGTTTCAAAGCATCTTCTAACTTGGAGCAATACATCATTAAACGTTCATCGGTTGTAGACTTTAACTTGTTCACATCAAACAAAAAACCCCAAATTTCCTCATATTTCTCAAACTGTTCAAACCGGCTCTTAAGTGATGAAAGAGCTTGATCTACTATAGATAAGAAGTAGTCAACTCTAAATGATTCTTCAATAGAAAAGGTCACCTCTTCACTCCCATTCTCATCAAAATGTTTCTTTCGATGAATGACACGCTTCTCAGTAAAATACTGGGTTCAACTCCCATTTTGGACGACTTGCCTTAAGCTTCATCAATAGCCTTCGCCAAACCACTTTCTCTATATTTCTCAAGAAAGGAAACAAGCCCATTTAAGCGATCAATGGCAACATCAATATGCATATCTTCTTTTTTGCAAGGTCTTTGCGACAACGTTAGCTCGCAAATAAAATAGTATGCCCAAACAACCATGCTAACTAAGAATCCAAAATCCTCAATTGCATATCTTACTAAGGCATCGACTTCACTTTGCACCAGCATCTTCACGAGAATCAACCAATTCAAGTAAAGCCTCTCTGATTTCTGGAGCTTGGTATCTTATTGCTCTAACACTTTCAACACGACTTTCCCAACGCGTTTGTGATAATGACTTAACAGTGAGATTTGCAACATGTTTTATCAAAACTTGTCATCGCTTGGTAGAAGCAAACAAACAAGCGATGAATCGTTGTCCAACTCCAAAAAAAGATGTAGCTTTGTTACAACAGTTGGCCATATCGCAAAGCATGAGATTAAGACTATGACAACCACATGGCGTGTAAAATGCTCTAGGATTTCTATCAAGAAGCCTTTTCTGAACACCTTTGTGTTTCCCTTTCATATTGGAGCCATTATCATATCCGTGCCCTCTTATATCACTAATGTCGAGTTGAAGAGTGGACAAGACTTTTTCTAATTCACCAAAAAGCCCGGATCCCGTTGTATCTTCCACTTTCAAAAATTGTAAGAAGAATTCCTCCACTTTTGGTGTGTTTCATTTGAAACATCCACACATCGTATTCATAAGTGACATTTGTTCTTCGTGACTTATATACGAGTCTGATCAAAAATCACGGCAAAATATTTTACATTTTTTATCTTACAAATCATTGCACTTTTGACATCATCAGCAAGCATTTGTATCAATTCATTCTGAATTTTATGGCTAAGATAATGGTAATGAATCTCACCTTTCAAAATCCGGCGAAAGTGCTCTTGCATTATTGGATCATATACAACAACCATTTCGATTATGGTTAGAAAAATCTCATTCTTCTCTTGATAAATCTTCTCATTATCTCCACGAAATGCTAAATTCACTTTAGCAAGTGCTTTCAGAGCAGCAATTATCCTTACTAGCACCCCTTTCCAATGCTCTTTCTCTTTGTTGATTTGATCTTGCACACTTTTGTCGATTGTTTCATTCTTTTTCAATCTCCTCTCTAATTCAATCCATTTGCTCATGCAAGCAAATATGCTCGTTACTTCCTTCATGACTTTTGAGCCTTTGACCAATATTTCTCCAATTTCTCAAGCCATTAGTAGCCAACAAAGTATTGTTTTCACCTTGCGCAAATAATTTACAACAAAAGCAAAATACTTTGTCGGAAGCACTTGAATATACAAGCCACCTCCTATCTTTCTTCTCTCCGTTTGACAAACAACAGATGTAATGAAAGGAAGTGAAATGCCTACCCTCTGTATCCTTAGGAAATTGATCCCCATCTCTTCTTAAAGGCCCTCTTTCAACTACAAAGTCAATAAAATTTTGATCAATTGTGTCCCAGTTGCTTGGATCATCATGATATGCGTAGGTCCATATTCACAATCCAAGCCTTCATTGTGACCCTCATCATTCATATCTTCATGGTCTCTCTCATTCACGCATTCACTTGGTTCCTTTGCAAGGACTTCCGTATCTTCCGCTAAATTTTCTTGTTCTTCATTCCCCGTATCTACTATTTGTTCTTCATTCTCTGACTGTTCAACCACACTAGAACTCTCCTTTTGTTTCTTACTACCAAAAAATTAATCAAGTGAACCCGCTTGAGATTGAACTAATTCATCCGCTTTTTTCTTTCTTTTTCTTTTTTCAGATCCAGTCATATACTTTTTAGGAGCCATGGTGAATTAAAATTTAAAAATCTGCAAAATTCCAACATAATCTCGTGATTTCTCTCACAAACAGAGTACTTCTCTCATAATATATATATTTTGAAAAGAGATTAAATTGATCTCTTTGTTTTCAAAGTAAAATTGACCCAGATGTTAATTAATAAAGTTATAATCTTGATTGATACTTTCGTAAAAAATCTGTCCCATCCCATTCGCTGGTCTAAAGGATAGCATCTAATCAATGCAATCAAAATTTGTCTTAATATTGCAAAACAAACACAACAGACTTGAATAAGCAGGGATTAAATCAGAATAAGTAGACAAGAAAAGAAAAGAATAAGCAGGGATTAAATCCATAGTAGCATAAACAAATTCACAAACCACAGTAGCATAAACAAATCTACTCAATCAGTCATCAAACTCGATTAAATTCAACAATGCTTCTAAATCTCATAAACAAAACAATTAATTTCAAAACCCTAAAAAATAGAATTAATACCTGAAATTAAACAATGATGAAGGATTGAAGGAGACGAAGTCCGCTGGAGAAGCTCAATTGATTATTTGCTTTTCAGATTGATTGATTTGTGTGAAGGAGATGAACTATTTGTGTGAACTGAGTACTATTTGAAGGAGACTATCTGAGATAGTGAGATGAAGGAGACAAACTAACGTCAGGCAATTGTGAAGGAGACCAACATGATTCTGTGATTTGTGAAGGAGACTAATACTATCAGACCAATATGCTTTTTAAGGGGGCCCTAAAAAATTTTGGGCCTAAAGCCCGGGCACCTTGGGCTTTAGCCCAGGGCCGGTCCTGCATCTCATGAACAAGTCTCGCATTGCATTCTGCACTATCACATCAAAACCAAATCTATATTTTAAAACAAACCCATAAACCGTCTCGCCATATTTTAATCTAGTATTTTGAGCTAAGGCCTTAAGCACAGATATAAGAGTGAAATTCAGAGGTGGGATAGATTTATTTAGCATACATCGAAATAGAGAAAGAGATTCTCTAAAGTTCTTGTTTTCAACATGCCCATGGATCATTGATGTCCATAAAAAGGAATTTGGTACACGAATTTTATCGAATACCTTGTCGGCATAATCAGTAGCTCCAAAACGAAAGTAGAGCCGGAGGGTTTTGTTGACAACAAGGTCAGAAGAATTGACCAAGCCATTGATCAAAATATATACCCAGTTCAATTTTAAACTAAACTCACCCTCCAAATCAATTAAATGTTCCAAAATATTATATAATTTACATCACTATGAGTTAATTTTCCAAAACACAATTTATACCCAATTTTTCACTCATTAGATCCCTAAAATATTTAAGAGTTCCAATAACCCAAATCAATTCAAAATTCCATAAAATTAAAAAAAAAATAGGACTTTGAGGGACTCACCCAAGAAAGGAGGTAGGAAAAGATGGCAGTGACTAGCGGCAAAGATGGAGATGGTGGCAGTGGTGCTCCTTCGTTGTCGCGTAGGTTGTCTATATATGGGGATAGATCGTAGTGTGATGGTGGGGGTGGTGTTTCTCCGTTCAGCTCAAAGTTGCGGTGGAGATGGAGACGAATCAAAGCTGTGGTGGAGGTAAGCGAAGAAGAAGAGCGGCGATGGATAATCTAGAAGAGAACCAAACAATGCAGAGAAGGGACGGGTTATTTGGGTAAAAAATGTATATTCATCCGACTCAACCAATTTTTTTAAAAAAAGAATTGCTCAGTTCTATTCAGTCCCATTCAGATTTTAAAAACTCGTAAACAAACAATCTTAATGACTTATTCGCTCAGATTTTAACTGATTCAGACCCATTCAGTGCTAAACAAACAACCCCTAAGAGCCTCTAGACAACTCATTTCAGATTAGTCATCAGTTATCACCATTTCACTCCCCATTTAATCTACAAGGGTCCTTTACAAACAAACGCAGGCCACACAAATATGCAATGTGCCAATGTTCAATGAACCCTGAGCAGAGCAAATCAAAATCAAGGAAAAATCATGAACCCATTAAAATGTTTAAGTGTGCTAACTGTCACAAGATACCAATTCGAACTTCAGAAGTTATCTAACAAAAATATTTGCTATATCACCATACTAATCTGCAGACTTTGCACTTGGACAGGATTATAATAAAGTCAGTTCACCTGGGTCATCCTCCATTCAGCTTGTAGCCATTTAACAGCTTGAAAATCAAGCCTAAGCATCAGATCGAAATACTGATAATGCTCTGACAAATCTTTCAAGCTATCTTCTTCCGAAAGCATAAAAGCATAAAAGCTTTCTGAGAGAAATATAAGAGTTTTACACAAATAATTCATTATTTATAAAATATCCTAGACTACGTATAACGTGTTACCAGAACCGTATGCCTGCCCCAAAAACCCAATTTAGAAGAGTTTTTTAAAGCGGAAAAACTGTAAGTTGATGGAAGCACAAGAGATGTAGCCAAAACAACAGAGGTGCAATTGCATGTACCTAGCAGAAGCACTATGCGGCTACAGTCTCTTCAGATGGTGAGTGCTTTCCTTTCCTTTTCCTGACAGGCAACAGAAAATTCGTCAGCATTTCACTTTGGTATCTGTATGAAGCTACAAACTATGAAACTTTAAGATATAAGAAAATCAGTTGATATAAAAGAGACAACATCACGAGTAAGCAAACAACAAATGAATTTCTTTTTCCTAAATCAAGATTATCATATATAGCTAACATGGTTACACATACTCTTATCTTTTCTTTTTTAACCTTTGTCTTTCTCTCTCTGGATTCTAATACAATCTTCCTCTCTTACCTATTAAACTAAAATATTTATCATATTCTTTTTGATAATAAAATTAAATAAAATAAAAAGAGAGTGATACTGGGCCCAAGGCGACAAAAAAATCACTCCAGAAAATTAGGCGGGGTCTAGGCGAAGAGCTTTTTTTTTATTTTAATAACTACCCAAACTAGATCTTGATATATTTATTTTTCTAATGATTTACCATATTCATAATACAGGTTGTAGTATATCAAATCACAACAAGAAGTGAACAATATCAAGTCAAAATGGATAATTTTATTATAGTTGTAATTTTTTGAACTTTTACCAACTTCAAATTATATAAATGATGATACATTTGTAATATTTAGTTTAATTCAATATAATTCTTAAATTTATGTCAAGTTTCTTTAGTTTTAATATTGAATTAAATTCTTGAAATTTTAAATTTTATTATTTAATAGCAATCTTGTTTATGAATAAAACTAATACGTTAAAAATATGTTTAAACTTTGAACAATTGCATGTATGTGTTTGAACTTTGACATTAACAATATGGATATGTGTTTGAACTTTAAGCAAATGCCTTTATTATCTTTATTATAGATTGTTTTGCTTTATATTATTGTTTTGTTTGGATAAATGTAAGATAAAATATTAAAATTAGTTTAAAATAAAAAATCCTGCCTAAGCCCCCTAGGCACTAGGCCCCTCCCGGCCGCCCGCCTGCCTAGCGCCTGCCTTTTAGAACATTGGGTGTAATAAACCCAAAAAAAGATGACAGCGAAGGCTTCACAAAATCATCGTAAGCATATGAAATTTACAGCAGCAGGAGTGAGCTGATAAAAAAACATGTCACATATAATTGAATTAATAATAAATGAAGCCACAAAATGAAATTATATAACAAGCACTTACCGTTCATATAGCTTAACAAGTGACCTTGGCCTCTCATAATCACCTTCCTTCTCTTGAGGCTTTGGCTTCCCTTGAGGCTTTGGCTTCCCTGTATGCCTCGATTCTGGTTTCCAGCAAGCGTTGGTTAATGACTGACCAAGTAATTCAGCAATATCTGTTGCCATAGCCTCAGCCTTCTTCACATATGGAAAAGTTTCCTCCTTGAAGTGATTAGACAACCATAGATACATTGACAGCACTTGGTGCTTAGTCTCGAGATCCAAAAGCTCAGTGTCATTACGAGCAGAGCATTTTGGCATGCCCATTGCTATACCAACAGGCAAGCTTTGGGCATATGATGAAGCAAACCTTAAAAGATGGTACATTGCTTTTGGGTCTCGAATATTTACTGGGGCAAAGCAAAAGTTAAAACGATCTTCTAGAGATATTCCCTGAACCTTCTCCAACATATTAGCAACCTTCTTTATGTGGTCATGCTTGCACAGAAAGTAAGATCCATCCAAACGGCAATTTTCACCAAACTTTTCAAGTAGCTGAGGAAAAGTAATTTTTGGAAGTTGACCTGCAAACAATTCAACCTGTTCAAAGAAGGGGAAGAGACCGACTTTCGTAACTTCATCAAACGGTTTCTTCAAGCACTCTATCAAATAGCTCAAATCATCAAGATGTAGGGTAGTTGTAAGCCCATCTGGATAGCGACTTCCTCTCCGACCAGCTCTTCCGGCAATCTGCTTGACTTGGGAGGCTTGAACTGGAACGATCTTGTCACCATTGTACTTTGAAAGGGAATAAAAGACAACCCTTCTAATGTTAAGATTTAATCCCATACCTACTGCATCACTGGCAACCAAAATGTCGTATTCGTTATCTTGTTCATTGAATAAGTTGGCCTGCATCCTCCGAGTCTCTGGTGGCAATGCACCATAAATAACACAACAGCGGTGGCTTGTGTACTTCTCAATGGTCAGTTTCACCTCAAATATCTCCCTCCTCGAAAATGCAACAACACAATCTCCTGATCTTACATTTTTGATATCTCCCAAAAGGGTCTTAGATTCAACCACCAGCGGCTTGAACCTCCCATAATGCTGTTCCACTAGCTCATCACCAGTTTCAGAACAAATTGTTCGAACAATATTCAACACGCTAGGATCACCACAAATATGTATCTCATCAGCCTTCAACCCAAGCAAAGCTCTTGTCCATGCATAACCTCTATACCGGTCAGCCATCATTTGAATTTCATCAATGACAGCAACATCATACAATTCATCTGTCGAAGCCATTTCAACAGTACAAGCAACGTGGTCCGAAAATGGAACATGCTTCTTTTCCTGCCCGGTTTGGAGACTACAGTAAACCCCCAGAGCATTAACCTTATCAAAAACTTCCATAGCCAAGAGCCTAAGTGGACTGCAATAGATTCCCTTCTTTGCTCCCATAAATCTTTGCAAAGAATTATATGTTTTACCACTATTAGTTGGACCACAATGATATATGATCTTACGTTTCATAGCTCGTGCAAACGGAAACCATGTGTGAGGTTTAGTGAGGTCTGCGGAGTCAATCATACCCTTAAACCGCTTAATTTCATCTGGAAACTCTTCCAAACAAAACTCAACAAATATTGGAAATAAAAAACTCTCTGCTTCATTACAAGGACCTAACGAAACCAAGTACTTGACAACATCATCCTGACACTTCTCAAGCAAAAAACTACGAAACTTATGCGCTGCAGTTGGGAAAAATGACGCACCAATATAAACAGCAAGGGCCTGATTCGAAGCCCAACCAGACTTAGAAAAACACCCCAAAATTTCAGTCATTATTTCCCATTCATCCCGGGTTTGCTTACAGTTATTCGAGGAATCACGAAGCACCCTGTAAATTTCAACAGGATCACGAGACGCCACATTCCCAAATCCCACACTTTTTGAATCATTGGAAACTGATTCAACAGAATTTGGCAAATCAGAATCAGGAATACAGTTCTCAGTTTCTACTGATGTCAAAAAGGGTTGTTTGCTCAGAATTGGAACCCTTAATTTTGTACTATCAAAAAAGGGTGCATCATTGAATTGGGTGATGGAAAAAGGAAGGGGCTTGGGGGAATCAAAGGATGAATAAAGTCGGTAATTTGAGGGATTTGAAGGGTAAAATTCTTGATGATTTGAAGAGGGTAAAATAAACCTAACCCTAAAAAGGTTGGGTTTTGATGAATAGAGACGGAGTAGTTTAGTTGCAGGGCTTCTTGCCATTGAGAAAACATTACATAGTACAAAAACAAATGTAAACACAGAATTTTAAGGAAGACATAGAGAGATTGAAAGAGAGAAAATTTGAGTGAGTGCAGAATCTAGTAAATCGGATATACCTGGATGGATGGAATGCAGAGGAGAGAAAATGGAGCGAAAAGGATGGTGGGCGTTAACTCAGTAAAACCCTAATGTGCTATGTTTGGATGGGTGGAATAAGAGGAGAATGGAAAGGGTAAATAGGTATCTGACACCCATTACTAGTCGTCAAAATACATGGTATAGAAAGCAAACTACAACTTTGATAATACGGATGTAAGTGTAGAATACGACAATACAAGTGCCAAAATTGTGAGTTTAAATACAAATATTGTCTTACAGACAATATACACACCAAATAAGTCCTCATTAATTATTAAATACTTATTTTATTCACGAAATAGTGAGTGGGCAATTAAAACATCTTCCTAGAACCATCACTCCATTACCCAGGCTCGATCTGCTATATTTCTCACCTCACGAGAAGAAAAATGGAACAAAAAGGAAAAGGGTGAGCTCAACTAGCCCGATAAAGAACATTATGACTAAGATAATATCTGACAAATTATCGTTAGTCTTGACGAGGAAAAAAATCGATAAATTATAATAGGCAACAAGTTTTAGATCGATAAATGCGGTGAACGACAATCCATTAGAAGAGTCACGTAGAGAAAGAATTCTCTTGTCTTACTAAGGTTTAAAAGTCCATCATCAATATTTTATCCCATAACAACAATCGATATTCATCTTTTGCACTCTGGGCGAAGATATTCATTTAAATCACCGGTTGGTCGTATTAAATCTCACACTTTTGTTCATCTTTTTGCACTCTCTGGGCAAAGATATTCATCGATTAATCGTTCATCTTTTGCACTCTGGGCCAAAGATATTCATTTATATCATCATTTAAGGCGAGGATGATGAAAAATATTTTTAAAAAAGCGAATCCGGTGAAACAAAACAAAATGATGAGGATTAAGGATTAAGGATTAAGTACTTTGTTTTACCCGTGTCAAAAATACCTCGAAAATAATCATATTGGTGTAAAATTCAAGAATGATCAAAACATGGATCTGATCAAAGCTAGTATCCGAATAGATATTTTAGGTGCAAAAAGAAAATTTTTATTTTTTAATTGAATAGTCTTAAGTATTAAGTGAATAGTCGTAGTATCGTGAATAGTCTTAGTATCGTGAATAGTAACCAAACACAACAAGTTCCAAATTTGATAAAAAGTTCAACAAAGATTTTGGCATAATGATATTGAAGAAAATAATATCATTTTTGAAAGAAATAACATCACTTACCTCAAAATAATAGTCTTACATTTGAATTTCGGTATAGTCTTGTGAAACTTCATGTAGTATAGCAACACTCAAAAATATACTCACAAGAATCGTTCGATAATATAGAGAGAAAGAGAAAACTTAGTTTACGGTGTGATTTTCAAATAACTAACAGCCCTCTATTTATAGGAAAATGTTAGAGCATGAAAAGACTAAATAATAAATATAATAATATTTTATTTATCAAATTTTCTCGCATGCTTTGTTAGACCAAAAGAAGACCCCACCATCTTTGAAAAAATTTCCAATGACCCATATGTATCCACCAACCAAAAAGTGGGTCCCCCCATAAATTTAATAAAAATCATTTTATTTTAAAACTTCAACAATTCGTGAAAATAGCTCGGTTATCGAGAAAAATTCAAAACTCGCGACTTTCCATGGGAAATTCCATTCTCTACAACTTGCGAGAAGAAAGTTTTTCCAAATTCCAAGCGAAATTGACCAAAATCCATAAGCAGGCGATTTTATGATACATAATAAATTTTGGTCGAAATTGTGTCCGCAAACACAAAACATGTGTTAAACATTTAATGCCACAAAATACTCTACCTCCTCATATACTCATATATCCCACATTCATTATAAAAAATATCACCTAATTAATATATTATTAAAATAATATATTTAAATGAATTATTTTATCGAGAAAAAGATAAAATATTAATTTTCAACAATTGTCACATTAAAAATTTTCTCCATCTATATCCACATAAAATAAATATTTTCTTTATCATAATAATCAATAATTAATTATTTTAAAAATAATATTCTGAGAATCACGATCTTGTGACGGTAGTTTCAGGAAAGAGGGCTTTCGATAAGGATTTCTCTTCTTTGGCGCATGATTAGGTGACCAAACCTCTCCTTAGAGCAGAACTTTCTAGACATTGCCAATAATGTTATCGATAATATTATTCAAATAATATGAATTATTGATTTGATAATGGAAAATCTTGTGTGTAATGACAATTATTGAAACAACGATACAAAATATCAATATGACAATTATTGAATCGATATAATATTGAGCGGTAACTCTTTGTAACAATTATTGAGTAGTGCCTTCTTACGTAAGGATCGATAATTCAACAATCTTATGCAATCTGGTGTCTTCTTTGTGCGACCACGCATATTCTTGTATTTTAACCACCGGGTAACCCAGCGGTGTTAGCGGTAACAATTCTGTAGATTATTTATAAAACTCGATCTTTGTCGTTTTCTTTCATCCAATAGTTTTTAGTTATGGGGCCCACTGATTGCTTGGCAAGTAAATGCGGAGATTCCAAAAAAAAAGAATATTCCACGACGAAACGAATATTCCCCGACAATAATGAATATTTTATAACCACTTGCTTATTTTGTAAACTTTGCACATTTCACCCATAACCAAAAGAATTATATCAAATTAACCCTTATTAATTTAGAATAATGAATAAAGGAAAATTCAATTTTATTTATAATAAGTTGGGGTCTTCTGACCTCCCCTCCTTATGAAATTTTAGTCCTCGAAATTAACGTCACGTACACAAGTGTATCGAAAAGGTGAGGGTACCTCGCTTTCATCTCGATTCAACTCCGTGTCATTTCCTCGATTTGCATGGTTTCTCCACAAAACCTTAACTTGTGGTATAACCTTCGTGCGTAAGACATGCTCTTTCTATCAAAATCTCAGCGGTATCTCTCGTATGTTAAATCTTGATTTATCTAAATGCGGTTCTAGCTTGATAATGTGGTTCGGGTCTTTCACATATTCTGAAGCATAGATATGTGGAATACATTGTGAACCACGAGACATACTTGGAGAATGTAGCGAGTCTATAGGCTACGTTTCTATTGGTCGAGAATCTCAAATGGACCAACAAACCTTGGATTGAGCTTTCCTCTTTTCCCAAATCTTGTAACTCCTTTCCGTGGAGCAATACGTAACAATACATGATCTCGATATTAAACTCCGTCCTTTACATGAAGATCGGCATAACTCTTTTGTCGATCTTGTGAAGTTTGAATCGTTGTCGAATCATTTGGATCTTTTACGTAGTCATGCGTACTAATTACGGTCCCAACAATGTTGCTTCTCCCTCCTCGTCGGCATCTTTGGAAGCGACATTTTAAATCCATCTAGCGCCTCAAATGGAGCCATGCCTATACTTGCTTGATAGCTTTGTTGTTGTAAGAGAATTCCACCACGTGGCAAGATACTTATCGACTTCCTTTGAAATCTAGAACCACGAGTCTTAATAGATCTTGAGGGTTTGAATAGTCCTCTCGATTGTCCGGTCTGGTTTGAGGATGGTATCTTTGAAGCCAGATAAATAAATCCGTGCCCGTAGCTTTACTGTAAGCTAACCCAAAATCTTGAAGTGAATCTCGGGTCGCGATCCGAAACTATGGATCTTGGCATGCCATCTGATCGTACAATCTCATTTCACGTACATCTGACGAGCAAGGCGTTCGAGGAATAAGTCTCGCGTATCGGTAAGAAATGGGCGGACTTGGTTAATCTATCAACAATAACCCAAATTGCATCATACGCCTTGAGAAATTTTGGGAAGACACGTAACAAAATCCATAGTAATGTGTTCCCATTTCCATTAGGAATCTCAAGTGGTTCTGATGGACCTTTTGGCACTTGATGCTCGCCTTTACTGCGTTGATGAGGTTAAACATCTTGAGATAAACTCATGATCTCTCTCTTCGTATTGTTCCACCAAAATGTATGTCGAATATCATGATACATTTTGGTACTCCCGAGATGGATTGCAAGCGGGGTGTTGTGTGCCTCCATCATGATTTTATGCTTGGTCGAGAATCGTTAGGAGCATGAAGTCTAGAATTGACTCGAAGTATTCCTTCTTCATCGATTCTTGCTTACGGAATAGCACCTTCTGCACTTTTTCTTCTTCATTTTATATCATTGGTCAAGTAGCTTGGCGACTTTAACTTTATCAATTAAAAGTCGGTTCTACTCGTATATATTCGCCATCATCATGTGGGATCACAGGTCTTTAATTCTATCTTCATCTTTTTTGTAAAGTCGTATAAAATGGGCCTTTGCGTTGACAATATTGCACTTTCGTGCTTGCATATGATCTTTACTTTCGATCGTCGATTCTCTTCGTTCGCTTTTCGGGATGATATTGAATAGTGTGATCGTAATCTTTCAATAGCTCAAGCCAGCGTCGTTCTTAGCATATTGAGTTCTTTTGGGTGAAGAAATATTTGAGGCTTTTATGAATTAAAGTATAAATCTCCACTTTCTCTCCATACAAGTAGTGTCTCCATATCTTCAGCCTTGAATCATTTTTGCGCTGACTCTAGATCATGAGTAGGATAATTCCTCTCATATTCTTTGAGTTAATCGTGAGGCGTAAGGCTATGACTTTCCCATGTTGCATGAGAACACATCTAACCCCTTTGCGGAAGCATCGGCGTTGTAGATAACAAATCCATCAGAAACGGATGGTATTGTTAGAGCAGTCTTAGAAATGAGTCTCTCTTGAGCTCTTGGAAACTCTTCTCACATTCTCGCTCCATATGAATTTTGTATCTTTAAAAGTTAAATTTGAGTTAGCAGATAGCGATTCGAGAAAATCCTTCCACGAATCTCGATAATAACATTTAAGCCCGAGAAAGCTGCGTCTTGATCCGCAAACTTGGTTGCTCCCAACTTTGTATTGCTTGATCTTGGCAAGGGTCAGCAGATACTCCTTGTTTTGACACCACGTGCCCGAGGAATGCTACTTCCTCAAAGCGAACTTCGCATTTCTTGACTTGGCATAAAGCTTGTGTTCACGAAGTCTTTGTAGTACCGACTTCAAATGGTGCTCATGATCTTCACGGCTTTTGGAATAGATGAGGATGTCATCGATAAAAAGACAACAACGGTGATCAAATATTCCTTGAATACGGTTCATCGTATCCATGAAAGCGGCGGGAGCATTAGTCGATCAAAAGACATGACCAAGAATTCATAATGCCGTGTCGAGTCACGAATCGCGTCTTTGGAATATCCTCGGTTTTAATCTTGGTGATGATATCGAGCGAAGATCGATCTTTGAAAAAATTGCGCTCCTTATGGCTGGTCGAGCGGGTCATCGATGCGAGGTAGCGGATACTATTCTTGATGGTGACATGGTTCGATTCTCGATAGTCGATACAAAATCGCATACTCTCCGTCTTTTCTTTTTCTGAATAAAGCAGGGGCACCCCGAGGAGGCGTCTTGGGGCCAGAATGAAAGCAGATGTCTAATAATTCTGTAGTTGGACTTTTAACTCACGAAGTTCAATAGGAGCCATTCGATATGGGGTTTTAGAAATGGGTTTTGTGCGGTTCAAGGTCGATAAAGAATTCAACATCACGTTAGGGGGTAAACCGGGAAGCTCTTGAGGAAATACATCGGGAATTCTCACAACCACGAAATATTATTCAAATCGACTTGTCTTTATTCAAATCCATAACATGGGCTAAGAAAGCTTGACATCCAGTTTTTCAATAAGCGAATAGCTTTGTGGCTTGATATAGCGATGGTGATTTTAGTGGTTTAGTGGTTTGAATTAAGTATGACGAGGTTGGTTAGGAATATGAAAACTAACACACTTACGAAAACAATCAATTTTGGCATGATGGTGGTTAACGATCAATTCCTAAAATCACATCAAAAGCAAGTATCTTTAAAGAGATAAGATCAGCGGTAATGTGATAGTGCCAACTTGGATCATGCAAGATTTATAAAGCTGTAGATGTAACGAAGGTTTCACCCAGCGGAGTTTCAAGCAGATAAATCAAAATCTAATTTCTCGGTCGAGTTTAAGCGTTGAGCCTGGCGGGGAGAGATAAAGAATGGGTAAAGCCGGTATCTAGTAAGGTATAAACGCATGAGAATTCAAGATTAGCTTACCGTGATCACCTCGTTCGGGTTCCTCACGTTTTGGCGATCGCGACAAAAGCTCTTCGAGAAGCCGTGATTTCGACTTATCGGGGACGACCCTTGGAATCACCTGCTCCATTGAACTTGGTTTATTTATAGTACAATCTCGGCGATGTGGCCTTCCTTTCCACGGTTATAACATACCTTGGATTGTTGTGGACGGTTTGGTGATATGTCCCTCCTTCCGCATTTTGTAACATCTAGCTGGCGGTCGTTCTCCTCCCCTAGCATTTGTTGTTGGTCTTTGGTCTTCTTTGTTGATGTCTTCCGTCATTGTTGAATCTTCTCTTTACGAAATTTCCACTTGAGTCACCTTTCTATTATCATGTCCACGATTACCACGAGTGGTTCTGCGCTTTAATCCATATTCTTTCTCTCTCATTTGGTTATCATCGTTACGATGACTACCACAGTTGTGGTCCCTCGGTTGAGTATACTCTTTATCTCGCTCTAATAAGCTGAGCCACATTGACAACATCTGAATCTGAGAGAAAACTTATGAGAGATAAGGTATTGGCCGAATCTCGGGTTTTAGACCTCTCGAAACATCTGGCGTCATTCGTTCCTCATTCTCCACCGAATGAGGTGCTGAACACGGATAACTCTGCGAACTTTGCCTCGTCTTTGAGACACCGTCGTTGTTGTTACATTGAGTCTAATAAACTCTACCTCCTTCGTATAGCCGAATACTTTACGGAAAGTACTTGTCATTGAACGATTCTGAAATCTTTCCCAAGACATGTTAAGTGCATCTGGTGAGTGCGCTTCACTGATTCCCCCGATGTCTGCTCACCCACGAAACATAAAGGTGGCGAATGGAACATACATTCCTCCGTGCACCCCAAGACATCGAATATCTTGGTAATTTGCTTGACCCACGTTTACGCCTTGATTGGATCCGGCTTTCCATGAAATCTGGTGGTCCCGACTCCTTGAAGCTGCTTTTGTTTGTGATGGCCAGCAGCGTTGCCATCATTTCCACCGTATTTTTGTACGAGTCTCCCTAAATGCGATTTTGCATGAGCTGCAAAAAGCTCTAAACATTCCATCGTTCATCGTTTGCTCGGTAGTGTTGTTTACGGGAGGAATATTGCCTTCTGTTACGTTCTCCGGTTTTGCGACTAAAGGTTGTTCCACAGTCTCATAAACTCCATTGTTAGCGTTCTCGTGACCATTCTTAAATCTTGCCATAAAACGAGGTTAATTAAACAAATTAACATATCATATAATATCTATATTATGACGACGACCAACAAATAAGCTTAGGTAGGACACCTTTAGCGAAGGATTTTTCGTCTCTCCCCTCTAGATTACATTCCCGATCTCTCATGGGAGATCGTATCCCTAGCTACGATACCAATTGTGGCGCCCCCAAAATAGGTATCTGACACCCATTACGAGTCGCCAAAATACATGGTATAGAAAGCAAACTACAACTTTGATAATCTACGGATGTCGTGTAGAATCGACAATCTGTTGTGAGTTTAAATACAAATATTGTCTTACAGACAATATACACACCCAAATAAGTCCTCATTAATTATTCATACACTATTTTTAGAAATAGTGAGGGCAACTAAAACATCTTCCTAGAACCATCACTCCATTACCCCAGGCTCGATCCTGTATGTTCTCACCTCACGAGAAGAAAAATGGAACAAAAAGGAAAAGGGTGAGCTCAGTAGCCCGATAAAGAACATTATGACTAAGATAATATACAACAAATTATCGTTAGTCTTGACGAGGAAAAATCGATAAATTATAATAGAGCAACAAGTTTTAGATCGATAAATGCGGTGAACGACAATCCATTAGAAAAGTCACGTAGAGAAAGAATTCTCTTGTCTTACTAAGGTTTTAAAGTCCATCATCAATATTTTATCCACCTGTAACAACAATCGATATTCTTTCTTTTTCTGAGGCGAAGATATTCATTTAAATCACCGGTTGGTCATATTAAATCTCAATTTTTGTTCATCTTTTTTTCTGAGGCCAAAAGATATTCATCGATTAATCGTTCATCTTTTACTTTACGGGCCAAAGATATTCATTTATATCATCATTTAAAATGAGGATGATGAAAAATATTTTTAAAAAAGCGAATCGGTGAAACAAAAAATGTGAGGATTAAGGATTAAGGATTAGTACTTTGTTTTACCCGTGTCAAAAATACCTCGAAAATAATCATATTGGTGTAAAATTCAAGAATGATCAAAACATGGATCTGATCAAAGCTAGTATCCGAATAGATATTTTGGGCGAAAAGAAAATTTTTATTTTTTAAATTGAATAGTCTTAGTATTAAGTGAATAGTTGAGTATCGTGAATAGTCTTAGTATCGTGAATAGTTGAGTATCGTGAATAGTAACCCAAACACAACAAGTTCCAAATTTGATAAAAAAAGTTCAACAAAGATTTTGGCATAATGATATTGAAGAAAATAATATCATTTGCGAGAAAAAATAACATCCCTTACCTCAAAATAATAGTCTTACATTTGAATTTCGGTATAGTCTTTGTGAAACTTCATATAGTATAGCAACACTCAAAATATACTCACGAGAAATCGTTCGATAATATAGAGAGAGAAGAGAAAACTTAGTTTACGGTGTGATTTTCAATTCTAACTTACCCTCTATTTATAGGAAAATGTTAGAGCATGAAAGGAGACTAAAATAATAAAATAATATTATTTTTTTTAAAATTTCTCGCATGCTAAATTTGCCAAGACCAGACCGACCATCAAAAAAAAAAATTTGACCCATGTGTGTATCCACCAACAAAAAGTGGGTCCCCCATAAATTTAATAAAAATTATTTTATTTTCGAAACTTCAACAATTAAGTAGAAAATAGCTTCGGTTATCGAGAAAAATTCAAAAACTCGCGACTTTCCATGGGAAATTCCATTCTCTACAACTTTGCGAGAAGAAAGTTTTCCAAATTCCAAGCAGAAATTGACCAAAATCCATAAGCAGGCGATTTTATGATACATAATAAATTTTCGGTCGAGAAATTGTGTCCCAAACACACAAAACATGTGTTAAACATTTAATGCCACAAAATACTCTACCTCCTCATATACTCATATATCCCACATTCATTATAAAAATATCATAGATTAATATATTATTAAAATAATATATTTAAATGAATTATTTTATCAGAAAAAGATAAAATATTAATTTTCAACAATTGTCACATTAAAAATTTTCTCCATCTATATCCACATAAAATAAATATTTTCTTTATCATAATAATCAATAATTAATTATTTTAAAAATAATATTACTGAGAATCACGATCTTGTGACGGTAGTTTCGAGGAAGAGGGCTTTCGATAAGGATTTCTCTCTTCTTGGGCGCATGATTAGGTGACCAAACCTCTCCTTAGACAGAACTTTCTAGACATTGCCAATAATGTTATCTGATAATATTATTCAAATAATATGAATTATTGATTTGATAATGGAAAATACTGTGTAATGACAATTATTGAAACAACAACGATACAAAATATCAATATGACAATTATTGAATCGATATAATATTGAGCGGTAACTCTTGTAACAATTATTGAGTAGTGCCTTCTTACGTAAGGATCGATAATTCAACAATGCATGCAATCTGGTGTCTTTCTTTGTGCGACCACGCATATTCTTGTATTTTAACCACCGGGTAACCCAACGGTGTTAGCGGTAACAATTCTGTAGATTATTTATAAAACTCGATCTTTGTCGTTTTTCTTTCATCCAATAGTTTTTTTAGTTATGGGCCCCCTGATATTTACTTGCAAGTAAATGCGGAGATTCCGAAAAAAAAAGAATATTCCACGACGAAGCGAATATTCCCAAACAATAATGAATATTTTATAACCACTTGCTTATTTTGTAAACTTTGCACATTTCACCCATAACGAAGAATTATATCAAATTAACCCTTATTAATTTAGAATAATGAATAAAGGAAAATTCAATTTTATTTATAATAAGTTGGGGTCTTTTCTTGTTCATCACCACCATGGCAGACTCCTCCGGCTTCCTCCCATGGTGGAAAATGCTCGGTGGAGATAAGACAGAGATCGATTTTGTTTTTGACCAAACAGAATCGATTTTGTTTTTCACAATTCAAATCGCTTTTGTTTTTCACCAAATTTCTTGGCAAATTTGGATGGCGGTGGTGATGAATAGTGGTGAAGAAGATGAATAGTAGGAAAAGAATAAATTATTTGATTATTTGAATTATTTAGAATTAAAATAATTAAAAAAGAAAGGAAAAAAGAGATAAAAGAAAAGAAAAATTATTTGAATTGTAGATCAAATTTTCTATTTTATGTTAATTATGTACTTACCTTTTTTATATCATTAAAATATATATTAGTATTAATTTTTAAAATAAAAATAATTATTAAAAGAAAGAAAAAGAGATTGTTTTTTTTTATGTTTAGTTATTAAAAAGTTTTAATATTGTTTTATTAGTTGGAATTAATTTTAAAAATAAAAAACCAATCAACAAATACACGTCATTTTTATTTTTTTTCAAAACGCCACGTAAGCAACCCCTTTAACATGTCAGCAGATTTTTTAACGTCTGTTACTCAAAATAGACGGAATGGGTTGATTGCATATTTTTAAAAAATTCAGTGGGCTAATTAAATATTTTAAAAGTACAGTGGCTAATTCGTTAAATCACTATAACCACAGTAGCCAAAAGGGGCTTTTTGCCAATAGGATTTTATTGGTTCTTTCTTCAGTCGATCGATTTTGTCCCGAGAGGAGAAGCAGCGAGATACATCCATGGCTGAGATCGGTACATAATCAATTCACAAATCAATCTCATCACAATTTTATGGCTCCAAGTTAGCATCTTGGTAGCTCTAAACTTTCTAATTCACAGGTAATTTCGAAATCCTTTCAAAGCTTTGAATTGAATCAAATATATTCCAAATCTCTCTATATTTGTAGTATAATCTCTCTATAATTCTATCATTTGTTGAAACTATCTTAATTAGTGAAGTTTTGAATTTCATGTTTGTCATTCGTATACTTCAAAGATGGGTACCATATATAGGGTACTTGACTGATCGAGATTTCTACCAGTTAGATATATGGAAAATTTGTACTGATTTTATCATCCAAATTTGCTTGTATGTTACTGATGGAGTAGAATCGGCTGGTTTAGGCTTTATGAAACCTCAATCCCAATTGTTTATCTTGTTCGTATAAGTGGCTTGTTATCTTTAATATGGTGTTTTAAAGTGATTTAATCATTTATCTTTTTGTGCATGGTTGTAATTTTTATTATGACATCTACTATTTGATCATCTGTACTGGTGGTAATGTCCTTGCCATATTTCTTGTGGGCAATCAGTGGCGAAGCCAGAAGTTTTTAATAGTGGGGTCAAAATTAGTACTAAATTATAAAAAAAATTGGTGGGGTTTTGAAGCAAAGGCGTCCCACATAATAATTTTTTTAATACTTTATACTTTCGGGTGTATATATATATATATATATATTATATTACAATGAAAATATAATGAGTAACAATATATTGTATATATACACTATATTGACTCATAATATACTTTTTTAATCACAACTGTTCATAAGTAAGTAATTTATTATTTATTTTTAAAAATAATATAAATTAGATTATTATTTAGTTTAAAATATTATAGATAGATACATATATTGAAAGGATATGAGTCATATATGATTAAAATTTGATTGACAAAGTTATACATTTTCAATTTGACCCTGTATAATAGAAAATTTATAAAATTTTAGTGGGGTCAATTTATATATATTATTTAAAATTTTTAAAATTTACCTTACATTATAAAACAATTTTTTTTTCCAGTGGGGTCAATTGACCCCACAAAATTGACGTGGCTTCGCCACTGTGGGCAATACATGATATAATTTTGGATGTTGAGCATAAATGCACAGTTGATGTTTGAATTTAGAATCAAGAGGTGGTATGGTATGTAAATGGTAGATAATAGAGTTTTGTGAATTTAGGCATGAAATGCTAGTATTTTTAATAAAGATAAAGTTGTTTAAACATTCCTCCATGAATGATTTGGGAAGAGTATCTTAATTGGCGATACAAATCTATATAGATAGATTTAAGAGGATGCTCGACTTAACCCAAAGAACGTATAATTATTTGATGCTAAAATCTTTTAGCATGACAAACTCCAAGAGATGTCTCATGTTGATGAGCCATGGAGTGTATCTCTCTTAATAGTTGTACAAACTCTTGAAGAAATAATTTTTCTGTGTATTACTCCTTCCGTCCCATAGTTATAGACTGATTTCTTTTGGCACATAGTTTAAGAAAATCAGTTTAAGTGACAATTTTTAACATAATTTTTCACATATACCCTTTAATGTGGAATTAATAAATAAGTTAATTACTACTTACTTATCACACTGGAACTTTCAACTTCATTGATTGACGTGTACTGACTATTAAAATTCATAACTATAGAACTTTAACCAAAGAGAATACAACAACATTAAATGTGGTGATAAAAATAATGACATTGAATGTTGTTTCTTCAAAAAAAGAGTGATGGTTGACTATTTATTATAAGGGCATAAAAGTAAAACAATGAACCAACTAAATTTTATAAATAGTAAGTAGCATATATATTGGGACATCTCAAAATGGAAAATCAGCCTATAACTATGGGACGGAGGGAGTATTAAGATTACAAGGAGGTATATTTATACAAAAGTATTCCTCACAATTATAGGAGATATATTAGCTGATTCTCCTTGATTTCATGAGATCCAATATTAGAGGAGGATTTATAGAAAGAGATTACTATACTTGGTAACACCTTTTCCTATTTACGAGATTGAGGTTGATTGTTTCCAACACCCCCTCAAGTTGGTGCGTGGATATCGCACATGCCCAACTTGACAAGAGAGTCCATAAACACCTTGCTAATTCTTTGCTTTAGTGAGGACATCTCGCTAGTTGGTTTTGGACTTCACGAATGGAAAAATAATTATTCGACTTCAAGTTTTTCTTTGATAAAATGTGCATCGATCTCCACATGCTTAGTCCGATCATGTTGAGCAGGGTTATGAGCAATATCTATAGTTGATTTGTTATCACGAGTATAGT